>CM055069.1:45261238-45674262 GCA_029204045.2 Tillandsia leiboldiana | reverse complement strand
AGATCATTCAAAAGTAGTTTTGAGGGGGAGGGGGGCGGGATATTTATTTGAAAAATAGATAATTTTTCTAATTTTCACAACTTTGGGACAAAATTTTCTTTTCTGGACTAGTGTGTTCCCGACCTTCATAGTGGAAAAAATTTTGCATAAGGGTTGTGGAATGGATTATACCTGATCAATGGCGGAGGGGTACATCTCGTAGTGGAAGGTGGAGACGAGGATGGCGAGGGCGTGGACATGTTGACGCTCACGGCGAACTGTCCTGGAGCATCCTCGCGCGCTCCTCGCACATGCTCCCGAGCCCTTCGTGCGCCTTCCTCATTATCTCGCTCCGTATGTAACAATGGAGGGCCCCCCATATCCCACCGACGCCGCCACCCACACCACCACCATCGCCGTGCGATTCACCCACCACCTCCTCCTCGGAACCGCCCCCATCTGTCGCCCCCAAACCGTAAGCCTACCGCCCCACCACCACCACCTCCCTCAAACCCTAATCACCGCATCATTCCCCATCGATCGCCGCGAAGGAGAGAGAGATAGAGAGTGAGTTACTGAGAGTGAAGGCGGGTTAGGGCGCGGGTGATCGATGCAGCGCGGATTCGCATCACCAAAAAAAAAAACTTGAAAAATGGTGTGGGAAATAAAACCTATAGTGGCGACGATTTTGTCGCCACCAATAATAAGATTTAAATTTTAAATTTAAATATTAAGATTTAAAATTTAAATTTAATATCTAAATTTAAATTTAAAAATTAAATTTAACGGATAAAATTTAAAATTAAAAAATTTAAATATGAAATTTAAAATTGAAAATAAGTTTAAAATTCGAATCTAAAAGAAAAATAAAAATTTAAAATTTAAATTCATTTAAAATTTAAAAATTTAAATATAAATTAAAAATTTGAAATTAAAATTTGAATCTAAAAAAAACAAAAAATTAAACATTAGGTTGAAAATTAGAATCAGATTTCAGGTAGCAGCTTCAATTTCCTTTTATTTTGGGTCTCAAAAAAACTAATTTAAAAAATGAGATTTAGATTTAAAAAAAAAAATAATTACTATAGTGGCGACATTTTATGTCGCCACCAATACTTGTTATCGGTGGCGACAGAAATATCGCCACCAATATTATTATTGGTGGCGACAAAATTATCGCCACTAATAATAAGTATTAGTGGCGACACTTAAATGTCGCCACTGTATATTCATTATTGGTGGCGACAGAAGTCGCCACTAATTACTAAGTATTAGTGGCGATGTTTCAAAGTCGCCGCTATTACTTATCCCCTATTACATATTTTACATTTGAAATTTACAATTTTAAAATTAAAACTTATAGTTTAAAATTGTAAATTTAAAATTTAAAATTTACAATTTCTGATTTGAAATTTTAAATTTAAATATTAAGATTTAAAATTTAAATTTAATATCTAAATTTTAAATTTAAAAATTAAATTTAACGGATAAAATTTAAAATTAAAAAATTTAAATATGAAATTTAAAATTGAAAATAAGTTTAAAATTCGAATCTAAAAGGAAAATAAAAATTTAAAATTTAAAAATTTAAATATAAATTAAAAATTTGAAATTAAAATTTGAATCTAAAAAAAACAAAAAATTAAACATTAGGTTGAAAATTAGAATCAGATTTCAGGTAGCAGCTTCAATTTCCTTTTATTTTGGGTCTCAAAAAAACTAATTTAAAAAATGAGATTTAGATTTTAAAAAAAAAATAATTACTATAGTGGCGACATTTTATGTCGCCACCAATACTTGTTATCGGTGGCGACAGAAATATCGCCACCAATATTATTATTGGTGGCGACAAAATTATCGCCACTAATAATAAGTATTAGTGGCGACACTTAAATGTCGCCACTGTATATTCATTATTGGTGGCGACAGAAGTCGCCACTAATTACTAAGTATTAGTGGCGATGTTTCAAAGTCGCCGCTATTACTTATCCCCTATTACATATTTTACATTTGAAATTTACAATTTTAAAATTAAAACTTATAGTTTAAAATTGTAAATTTAAAATTTAAAATTTACAATTTCTGATTTGAAATTTTAAATTTAAATATTAAGATTTAAAATTTAAATTTAATATCTAAATTTTAAATTTAAAAATTAAATTTAACGGATAAAATTTAAAATTAAAAAATTTAAATATGAAATTTAAAATTGAAAATAAGTTTAAAATTCGAATCTAAAAGGAAAATAAAAATTTAAAATTTAAATTCATTTAAAATTTAAAAATTTAAATATAAATTAAAAATTTGAAATTAAAATTTGAATCTAAAAAAAAACAAAAAAATTAAACATTAGGTTGAAAATTAGAATCAGATTTCAGGTAGCAGCTTCAATTTCCTTTTATTTTGGGTCTCAAAAAAACTAATTTAAAAAATGAGATTTAGATTTTAAAAAAAAAATAATTACTATAGTGGCGACATTTTATGTCGCCACCAATACTTGTTATCGGTGGCGACAGAAATATCGCCACCAATATTATTATTGGTGGCGACAAAATTGTCGCCACTAATAATAAGTATTAGTGGCGACACTTAAGTGTCGCCACTGTATATTCATTATTGGTGGCGACAGAAGTCGCCACTATATCTTTATCTTTTCACGGCGACAAAAGTCGCCACTAATTACTAAGTATTAGTGGCGATATTTCAAAGTCGCCGCTATATCTTACTTATTGGCGGCGACAAATATATGTCGCCACTGTATCTTATTTATTGGTGGCGACAATTAAATGTCGCCACGATAACTTTACAATTAGTGGCGACATTAATTGTCGCCACCAAATGGTCGCCACCAAAACTCCTTTTTCTTGTAGTGCTAGGCTATAATGCTATTAATAGCATCAAGTCATTGGTGCTATTAAGTTTTTAATCATTGGATTAAAAGATGTGTAGTTGAGATGATAGTGGGCCCCTTGGATTTAATGGGTGATTAGAAAAATAGTAAAATTTAACGGATAAAAATAATCAAAGAGATTGATCTAAGAGTAGAAAACTTGATAGCATCAAATGCTTGGTGCTATTGATAGCATAGTTAAATATAGGGGCAATTTCCTACATACCCCTAAAAATTTTCCTGTTTTCAGATTTACCCCTCTTAGAAGGCTAATATTAAAACTACCCTTCTTACGTTCCAACTTCTTTCCAAAATACCCCTGAAGTTAAACTCTGTTAGTGTACTGCCGTTAGCTGTGTGAAATTACCATTTTGCCCTTTCAAATATACCCTTCTACCATAACCAGCTTTTCTTATGTACCTTTAAAATTTTCAATAGTTTTCGTATTTACCCTTAAAATATCGAATTACTTTCTTATTTGCCCTCCAACGGCCATCTTAAGGGTAACCTTCCTTTTAACCTTATAAAAGCACACTCATTGCTTAAAAAACATATCAATCTTCCTACTTCTTCTAAGTAAGAGATCTAAGCCTCTTTCTCCTCCTATTTGCATAACTTCTAGCTACATATGAGTCATCTAAGTAAGAGGTCTGCATCATCTCTTAGCGCACAAATTTCTTTGTGCGACTGCGGAAGATCTTGTAGAATATGGACATCGAAACAGCCAACTAGTAAGGGACGTCGATTCTACCGTTACTCAAACTGGGGGGGGTAAGATAAGCTAGTAAATTTTATAATTTAACGATTGTCATTTTTGCTCAAACTAGGGTAAAGTAAGCTTTGTTTTTTTTTTTGTTTTTGTGCAGGTTGAAGGAGTTGGACATTGCAATTATTTTTTATGGACTGACGATGTACAACACAATACTGTAGATCTAAAATACCAGTTACAAGCAATTGAAGAAGCCATTAAGCAAAAGATTCAAACAATGGAAGTGAAAATATTGTTTTGGCTCAAATTACTTGTTTGTGTTATAATCCTCAATATATTGATGAGGGGAGTATTTTAGACATGCAACATATTGTAACTGATGGTGAAGTTATGTAAGATATCTTAGTATTTTGGGAATCTATTACAATATTGTCAAGCTGATAAAAAACAGCGCCAAACAACGCCATGATCATCCAAAAAATTACATAACATAGTATTAGAGCAGTACTATCATCACCCAAAAAATTACATAACATAATATTAAAACAGTACTATCATCACCCAAAAAATTACAGCACCATCAGCATCTTTGCATGCATTGTTTTCTCAACCTAGCAATCTACATGCGTCAATGTCGAAAATAGTTGAACCCTGTTGTGAATAGGGAATTGCCTCATGTTGCTGCTGTGATGCTCCAGATGCTGCGGTTTGAAACTCTTGCCCTCGCTGCAATCCGCTATTATTCCTTCTTTTCTTACTGAAATTGAAGTTGAAAGTCACAAAATTTAATTATTGTAGCATTACGGTTATAGAGGCCCAAATGAGTTTTTGTAAGGAAAAAAAAAAAATCAGAATATCAATATAAAAAAATATCAGAATATCCATACTACAATATCAGAATGACAATATAAAAAAGCTCAACCAGAAATAAATAGATCTGCTCCAAAAATGCCACCATAACCTGTACATTGTAAGACATATAGCTCCAAAACAAGTTAATTTAAGCATCTAGGGAATATACTGTGACGCCCCCAATAGTCCCACATCGGATGTGGATGGATTTGTGATTGGGTTTATATGAGACTTGGACACTAGTAATAATAACTGGGCTTAAGCATTTTGGGCTGTGGTTTGGGTCCAACGAGTTATTATTGCTAGTGGGCCGGGTCGTTACATTTGGTATCAGAGCCAGGTTACCAGCCGGAAGTGTGCGACGAGTCTCGGCTGAGCCTGGGTCTAGATGACAGGGCTAGCGAGACGAGTCTCACATCGCCTGGTGATCTTGGGCTTGTGTGTGTGTGTTTGGGCTGACGAGGACGTCAGGCCTAAACGGGGGGAGTCTGTGACGCCCCCAATAGTCCCACATCGGATGTGGATGGATTTGTGATTGGGTTTATATGAGACTTGGACACTAGTAATAATAACTGGGCTTAAGCATTTTGGGCTGTGGTTTGGGTCCAACGAGTTATTATTGCTAGTGGGCCGGGTCGTTATATATACATTTAGGAAGACAACGAAAATCACTCAGAAATCCACAGTTCTATTGGAACTTAAAATGTTTATAGGAAGTGACTTGAAAAGTTTACAGAATTTTGAATCTGCATCAAGTGATTATTGTCAAAAAGCACCATTGATATAGAAAAAAGAAGGAAGTGTAAGTATTAAGCAACAAAGCACAGGACCTATAATGATTCCACACCCTGATCGATCATTTCACATTGCGAATTTCGGAAATAACTCAACCAGAAAGCTCAACCAGAAAATATCAGAAATAACTTGAAATAAGCACAGGACCTATAAGCTCAACCAGAAAATATCAGAAATAACTTGAAAGAAACAAATTACCTTGAAGATTGTGATGCTGCTGGTGCACCTGCTGCATGGTGCTCATCTTGCTCTTGTCGTTGCGATCCACTATCTTTTCTTCTTCTTTTGCTATAAAAAAATTTAAAGTCACTATATCTAGAAATTGAAATTACAAGAAAAAAAAAAATAGATATAATAACTTGAAAGAATCAAATTACCTTGAAGATTGTGTGCTAGGGTCTACTGTCGAAACATCATTTTTGCATGTTCTTGCATGATGACCAAAGCCACCACATCTCCTACATTTGTGTATTCTCTTAACTATCTCCCCTGCTCCTCTGATCCTTTTTTTTCGTGGCCGACCAGCAGGTCTTACTAATAAAGGTGGCAACACACTAAAACCTATATCACTCTCATTCCAATCCTCTTCAGCAGGCAATGGCTTAATGTTTAATGCATAGGTATCTCGATACCTTTCAACAGTGAAGTATGATGATGTATAATCTTCAGGTTTGAGTTTCATATTAACCATAAAGGCAATGGCATGTACACATGGCAATCCAGAGACTTGCCATCTCCTACATGTGCATGTCCTCTCATCAAGCCTCACATCACATCTTGAGTTAGGCCCTTCAACCTCTGCTTGCTTATCAGTACATCTTAGTACTCTAAAATTTCCAACATCCTAACAGTAACATAAGACAATAGATAATAAAACATGATAAAACAATAGATAATAAAACAGTACATCTTTTTTTGTTTGTTTGTTTATAAGTTATAGTAAAAAGCATCAAGCAGGTTTTTAGATTACCTCGGTCAATTTGTTGACATGCTTAATTGCTTATGGCACAAGTTTTGTTGACCATTTTCTCGCTTTTCTTGCTTTTTTGTTCATCATAATCATCATTTTCTGTCGTATAGCATCCATCATGTCTATCACCGGTCTATTCCGTTCTTCACTGATCTAAGAATTAAAAGTCTCACATATATTATCTGTTTCTCGTTCGCATTTAGCATCTATTCCAAATAAAGAACGACTCCATATATGCCCATGATTCTCTCTTAAGAAATCAACCACTCTACTGTCCGCATTCTTCACCCTTTCCATATGGTATTGAAATCTAGAAGTTGTATATGCCCTAGCTGCTCCCCACAGATGTTTCTTCAAAATATCTGATCGAAAACGTTCCATACTTCTCTTTTAGTCTTCTAGTTAATTCAGGCACAGATATATCACCTTCAGTTTTTAACCAATTTGATATTCTATTTGCAATCCATCCTTGTGTAGCATTCTTGTTTCCACATCTATTTACAACTTCACATGTATGCTCCGGTTGGAATGTTTTGACCTATTGATACAATAGATTGGAAGAAATAATGAGACTAGAGTAAGTAATGTTTGAAATACTAGCAATTGAATTTTTTTGCCTTTTACCTGAAAGCTTGCTTCCCCTTGAATCTGTGCTGCATGTATTCTCCACCCACAACCTTCTGTGCGACATCTTGCTGTTACTCTACATCGATCACTTTTTATCACCTTGTACTCGAATTGATTTTGGATAGCAAATTGATTCAAAGCACTTCGAAATGAAGTGACATCAGGATATTTCACACCATAATCCATAATTGGATTCTCCTCATCATAAACCAACTCATCAACATTCGAATCATCTTCACTAGTGCTATAAACTAAATTTCTTTCAAAATCAACAGAATCAGACCCATGTAATTCATCTACTTCCTCATTCTCCTCATCATATCCAACATTATCATCTCCAACATCATCCATTTAATTTTAGAAGTTTTCAGAAGTTTAATAAAGTTTCATGTTCCAAAAGGAGCAGAAAATTCTTTCCTGAAGAAAAGTGGAAAAGACCGAGTAGGAATTCAAGAAACCGATTCTTTTTCAAAAGGAAAAATGAAAAATAGAATACTTGCCAAGTAGATTTTGTCATCGAAACACATAATTCACACTCATACATCAACTCTAGCTCACCCTGGAAGATTAATAAACCATTCACAACAACAGAAACCACAACATATCTTGCAGAAATTATACAGTTGTAGATGCTGTAGTAAAATGATAAAGCAAAACCAACTTACTTTTAATTGAATTAAATCTACAGAGATGAATGCAAAGACTAAATAAAACAGAAAGATTCAGTTTAATAAAGGCAACAAACTAAATGCAAAAAATAAATGCAAAAATTAAATGAAAACATCTGTAAATTAAATGAAAATTTTTTGAAAACCTAGATGTGGAAAACTTCTAAAATTAAATGGAACTTACCTTTTTTTTTTTTGCAATTATCCCTTTTCTTTAGTAGGAAGTTGTAGCTCCAAAACCCTAAACAATGAAAATGGTGATGATTCTTGAAGGCACTCTGTGATCCCCAACCACCATCGCGTCGGAGCCCGTCACAGGATCCCGCCGCGGTTCCGCCACGAACGGCGCCGTCAATCGATCGATCGGCTAGGGTAAGGGTTTCGGATTTGAAGGCACTCTGTGATCCCTCGATCGGCTAGGGTAAGGGTTTCAGATTTGGGGGGGAGTTGGGGATCAAACCAGGGAGAGGAGAGAGGGGGTGTAAGGGACGGAGGAGAATTGGGCGAGAGCTAGACCGCGCCCTAATTTTGGAATTTTTTTTTTTGTTTTTTTTTGGGACAGCTGAAGGAAAATGATTTATTAACTAGGGGCAAAATAGGTATTTTTAATAATTTGTAACTTCGATTAATATTTAACTCTCGTTTAACCCTAGTTAACTTAACGGAGGGAAACGGTTGGGGTATATTTAATAACGGTAGAACGTATGAGGAGTATATTGGAAAGAAAAAAATAAGAGGGATAAATCAGATATTTCTTAGTATTTCAGGAATACACAGACAATTATCCCTTAAATATATATATATATATATATATATATATATATATATATATATATATATATATATATATATATATATATATATATATATATATATATATATATATATATATATTAACCTACTAAATTAATGTTATAAAGGAGGATAGGATTAAGATGTACCAACATCCCCTAAAGTTCACATTTTCTTGATAGAGATTTTTAGGAGCACTTTATGTAAATTTGAAGTTAGTAGGGCTAAATAAAATATCATCAATTAATTGAAAGGATATCTAGCATATATTAAAGGTTATGGCCACCAATTAAGTAACTCAAAAAAGGCTTGTGCTTTATTCTCATTGTAGTTTTATAGCTACTTCTAACTATTGATTTGCACACGTAAGTAGCTCCTTTGTTCTTTCTTGGTTCAATTGTTTAGCATATTTCTATTTAGTACTCAACCTTTAAGTTGTTACAATTTAACACCCAACCTGTAAAATGTATTGCAATTGTCCTCCTCTCATTATTTTCTCTATTAAAATGGACAAAGATGTTCAAGTGAAATGTGAAAAAAAAAAAAAAAAAAAAAACACCCCTAGCAATAAAATAATAATAATAATAATAATAATAATAATACTTAACACTGGACACAAATTGAATACTCAGAGAAAATGTACACAAATAACAAGTAACAGGAACTTTATAATTCAATTTCCACTTCATTTAAAGAGACTTACATTGTTCTCCTCTATTGCCCCAGAACTGAAAAGAACCAGGCATGAAACAAGTAAACTTTATTGTCACCAGAATGGTGAAAATGTTTACATTAAATACTTTCTTACATGATATGGAGTTGCTATAACTAAATCACTATAATTTTCCATGAACAATTTGATTCTAACCCTGCGACGTGGAATGAGCACAAGCTACAAGCAGAGATAGTTAGAAGAGCTACATTAATACTTCAACTTCAGAACTGATCGATCTATGTGAAAAGCATTTATGAAAGAAAAAAAAGAAAAAGAAAAAAAAGGATATGAAATGCCGCTTTTCGGAAACCATCTGTTGACATTGGAACTTGGGAGTAATTCACAGGCCCTCCGAGAAATGAAGCGATTTCAGATACCACGTAATTTCACGGGCGATGTTGCCTTTTGATTTAACACATATGTTTGATTTTGCTTTCATTTTCTTGTGAAATATCCATGATATATTTAGCTACAAATCATGGAAGAGCCGCCTAATTTGTTCGACTGTTGCAGGCATCAATGTGACAGGGCATCTTTTATGCTGCTCAGCCCAAAGAAAAAGGGGAAAAAGAGCACCTTAGAAAAGATAAGTGAAGGGGGAGAAAGAAAATGTGCATCCCATTTAAGGGGGGAATTTGTCCAAGAGTTTAGAGATTTTACCTGTGAGACATACTTAAATATGCAACCATAGCAGAAAACAAAACCGGAAACGGCAAGAACCGATGGGTTAGCTCGTTTTTGGCAGCATAGAGGACACAATGTCCGATCCGGTGGTAAGGGAATTCCATCCTTAGCTACCTGCGGTTGAAGTTCATCAGCAAACAATATCAGAATAGACGGAATCATCACTGAATTGATTAGCTTTAAAGAACTGAGTTGGGAGAAATATAAACAGTACATTCAACTCAAGCTTCTTAGCAGCTCACTAAGGCATCGTTTCGTTACACTTACTTTTTTTTTAAAAAAAAAAAAAAAGTCAAATTCGTTGCAAGTGATTGTACCGATAGCTAGAATTCTCTACTATAGTTATTGCGGTTAACTGGACAATCACCTTTTTGAGAAACCGGAAAAGCAAAACGGTGACTATCAATGATGTAAAATATTGCAACAGTTCTGTCTGTCATCCACCAGCACATTCAATCGCTTGAAATTTATTTTAAATAAACATATATGTAACTAAACAAGGCCTATATATAATGCTTTGACTCCAAAACGAGGCCATAATATGTAAGTCACACCTTCGGAGGTGGAGGTGGAGGAGGCGGGGGATAAACAGTAGGTGCTGACATCCTTTCTTCCGCAGATTGGTACCACCATTCCATCATCTGCATAAGATACCTGAAGAGTCATATTTCAAGTGTAATAACTTCGCATAACAGTAACCAACTTTATATTTCATCTCACTAGAAAGTGCATTTCAGACTTGGTCAAGTACCTCATGATAAAAAATATCTGATATTTGACTACGCAAGAACCATATCAAAAGAAAGAAGGTTTTATAAACACAAGCACAAGAAATTACAGTTCATTGTTTGGTAACTCATCCAACAGCAGACATTAAAAACTATCAGAAATGATATCAGAGATGCTATCTTATTCTGGTGGGACATATTCGGAAAAACAGCAAACGAGAGAGGAAACAATAACAGAATTGGAGTTGGAGCAAGAATCATCATAAGTCATCAAAATCTTGGAAGAGAAAATCATAAGCCGAAGTTAGATTATTTTTGAGCCATAGTCATATTAAAGTTTAAAAAGTACGTAAAGCCCACTAACCTTGAAAAAGAAGACAGAAGCAATTAAACCAGTTTGTGCATAGTCCAAAGTTGTGTATATGCAACTGAGAAGCACTCTCTGCACAGCCTGTGTGGATCAAATATAATAGGATTCATATTTTCACTTACAGGCACAGACTGCTTGCTGAGTAATCCTCACAATAAAAAATAAGAGGCACTCCATTCATCAGAAAATAAGATATTTGCACCTTCAACCATGGAGGACCGCGCAGCCGCTCAAGTTCGCGACTTCTAATCCTTGAAATCCTAGATGATGTATCCATCTACCTTGACATGGAAAAGTAAAAGCTAGAGAATTTAACTAGCAGTTATATAAGAAATACGCAATATAAATTTATTTAATGCATTTTGTATCTTATTTTAAATAGTGATTTCGTGTAAGACACAATAAAATCAACCATTTTGACTAGATACAGAATTTTGAACATAAAGTGACAGAGCAGAGCAGATGTTTTAATCTTGTAAATGTTTTCGATATTCTATGCTTATTGACCTTCTCATGAAAGTAATTAGTTAACGGCAAAGATAAATTCTGATAGAACAAGCATTAGTAGAAGAAGATATGCCAATTATCTTCAAGGTTATTGTCAGGAAATATGGCAAAAAAATTAGTAGTAAAACATTACATACCAGTTCTTGTCCTGTTGCGCGGCAAACATGAATTCCAAGTGCATGTAGCGCTGGACTATAAAACCCAGTAGCATCCAAAAGATACAAGAGTTGGTAAGCAAATGACAGGCCTGTGGAGAATGAATGAATTACAAAGTGTGAATATTGTGTTCCATTTCGGTAAAACATCAAATGAGTGGAAACGCAATTCAAGCACAATTTATTATCTTCACAGAAAAGTGCAAAGACAATACTTTTCAAATAGCAGCGGTTAGAAATGGTAATTGCTTATGCCTGAAGGAACGAGTTCTGGTTTATGTAGGGCATACAAAATACAGAAGTATATAATGGTCAAAACAGGTAGGCTCCAACTTTATTTTGGATACTGCTTTAACTCATATTAAACATTGCATGGTGGAGGATTTCGAAATAGTTTCCAAGTAGCAATCCAAGAGTTTATTATGCAGTGTACTAGTAGCGTTATAGCATGCAGCCATGCATGAGCTTATTTGATTGGTGTTTTGTATTTAACAGTAAGATACGCATATGAACTTTCTAAGACATATTGGAGATGGTACTATATATGAGCCTTTTAAGTCTAAATATATCAGATATGGAATTTGTGAGTATGGATGAAAACAGTAAACCAATGTTTAAGGGCTAAACTATTATACATCAGAACTGTTAAAGGTTTTGCAACAAACTAGTACAAACTGCAGACCTTCATTGGTGGCATGAATCCAAGGGTAGCAAGCACCTATAATAGCCATAACTTTCCTCTTGAGATGTATCACACTTGATACTTGCACACTCGTGGCTTCAACTAGTGCATGAGCAGTTTCTCCTTGATCTAGAAGAAAACCAGCTTCGTCCAGTCCTGGATCATCTTGGCCCCAAAGACTTGCTTGAAGCCTAGCTTCTCTTTCTCTATTATAGATAGAGTGGAGCTTTGATTTGAAATATGGTAAAACAACCTAGAATAGAATCAAACCACAATATATTTACTTCAGTGAAAGAATTTTGAAATTGCTTCTTTCGTTATCTAAACAAAATTCATTGCAAAGAAAAGAAAACCACTTTCACAGGAAAGAAATAAGGTGCCAGCAGGTACAACATTACAAACTACACTGACACTAGTTAGCATGCAGAGTTATAATAGCGGTTGTTTCACAAGCAAAACATAACACCAATCTTAAAAGAAAAAATATTTCTCTTCTCACACACCAGAATAAAAATAGTGTAATTTCTACTGTAAACAGAAAGACAAATGCATAGTTGTGACTTTCAGCAGAAATAAGAAATAACTGCCTTCAGAGGATCACATAGTATGTTGTCTAATCATCAAGGAAACTATCAACAACGCTAAAAGCCAAATGAAGAATTTGATACCAGAAACACAACTGAAAGGACTTTCTGATGCCTCCGCAGCCCAGAATTATAAACTTTATCATTAGATTGCACAGAAGTAGTGCCTTTGTTAGCTGTAATCTTCACTGCTCTCCTCCGCAAACCATATAAGGACTCTGAGAAAGAAGCATCTGAAAGGAAGAAAATGCAAAGAATCACAACATGCATGACTTGAAAATCTTTTGGTTGAAAAGAGCAAATTATCGAAAAGAAAATAATAGATTAAATATAACATTACACAGCAAGATATGTTGGGATGATTGATGAATTTCAGGCATAAAATCCTAGGGAATATTGAAGAGCAAAATGATCCAATGATTCCAATCACCTCGAAAGAATTAAATATGGAGTCATCTCAGGTATAGCTCTCAAGTCGCAATCTTTAAAGTGATGTTTACTTTACAGAAGCATGAACTTCTACTAGTACTCTCTAACATTAAAATAATTGTACTTCAACCATGTTCCACAGCCAGTTTCTGATCTTCTTGACAATCGTTAGCAACTATCCGAAAGATTTCTGAAGTCTCATCTATCAAATATGGTAAAGTGGAGGGGCATGCTTAAGCAACTACATCAATCAATTTGTGCCAGTAAATGCCATTTGTCAACAGCTTTAAGAGCAAGCATGATGTCCTTTACTTTATAACAATAGGCCATAAAAGAAGCTAGCAAACAATCGTGCGGATCAGAGTGAAAATTGAATGGATATTATTTTATTCTACCGACATGCAGTCAACCAATCTTTTCGGTGGCATCCATTGCAGAAAATAGCAACAGCAACAAAGAAGGCAAGATCCTGCGGAAGGGAAAGGCAAAAAAAAAAAAAAAAGTGTGCCGCAAGATAAGGGACACTTGCCGACAAACCTCATAAGCACGGCAAGTATGTGTAATATAAGAAACATAAACTAGCCAACTAGTTCAACATCATGATGCAGAACTGGCAGGCCCTTCCATCTCAAATTGTTACAACCTTGAGATAGAAATATAGAGAGAAAATGAAATCTACAAACTACGGTGGAGCAGAACCTGTTGTTCGTAAACTGTGAGTTTCAAGCACTGCCATCAATAATGCAAAGAATTCGTCATCGTAATCTAACACTTTGTGCAGGAATGATCTTCTTAAAGCGAGCACCTGTCACACATAAAATAATTGATCATCACGCCTTTACACAAGCGATCGGCTGATAAAAGAAAACTAATTTAAGTTAGCATCTACCATCATAAAAAGCTTCCTCTTTTACTGCAACTCAAATTTCATAGGAATCCCCTAAAGGAGAACCAGATCATGGACATAGGAAACAGTAACAAGAACGCAAACGAAGCAAATTTAGAATCCTAAATCGATCAAAGTAAACAAAATATCACTAGATTATGAGCATTAACTCAAATTATGCTCTACCCACGCATAGGCCTGATAAAACCGATATCATTTAGGTAAACGCCATCCAGTTCTACTCGAGTCCGCATCTACAATCACTAAAAATTTCCCCTTTTTACTACAAAATATCGTTGGAATTAACAAAACATAAAGAAAAACTGAGACCCTAACTCGATCAAATTACGCAATAATACACGAAACCGAAGCAGGATCGAAAGAGATTATTACCCCAAGAGAGTAGGTGAGAGCGGCTCTGAGGCTCGCGGGGAGCTGCTGCGCCGCCGCCATCTCGAAGAAGGTCGGCCGCGTCCCCTGCCCCCCTACCTGGAACAACATCTCCTCCTCCTCGATCAAAGAATTAGGGTTTGCTTAGGGTTAGGGTTTAGGCCTTCGTCGCTTCTCTCTTCTCCGGAGAGTGCGGGAACGAGAGAATCTTTTTTTTTCTTTTTTTCTTTTTTTATTTTTGTTTCGAAGGGGGTGAAGGAGAAAATGAAAAAGAAAAAGAAAAAGGAAAAAAGTGAGTGTGACGTGGACCGTAGGCTCACGACAAAAGCATTTTATTTTTATTTTTATTTTTATTTTTTTGTATCATAAATTATTTTTTTGGATCATAAATAATATCCTGATAGTGCAACTTTTTATTTTATAATTTTTACTTAAACACTTTAATTTCTAAATTTTCATAATATTTTTCACAGGTAACTGAAATGAATCCAGAAGAAAACAGTTTTTGAAACAGCTTCTCTACGGAAAAAGAAAAAAAGAAAAAAAAAATCCAGTCTAATATTTGGGACAAAAAAAAAAAGCTTAATAAGAAGGCTAAATTACAGAAAACTCTTCTGCAATATCCCACATTTTTACTTTGACTCCCTGTCTTTTAAAAGCCTGCATTTTGCCCCCTCATAATTACCGAATTGTCTTTAGGGAGCAACGGCGTTGACGGAGGAGGTAAATTGATAAAAATGTCCTTACCTTATATTGGAAAGAGTATAAATTTTAGCTTATTTTCCGTCATTCTTGAAAAATATTTTGAGTATATTTAATAATATTTTTTAAAAAATTAACGATTTACTTACGGAATGGTGACGGCGAAAGAATAAATACATATTTCGGTAATTACGAGGGAACAAAATATAGACTTTTAAAAAACAGATGAGCAAAATAAAAAAGCGAAATATTACAAAAAAAATTTCTGTAATTTAGCCTAATAAGAAGTTTGTGTTGAGTGAAGCACAAAAGAGATGCTGGGCCTCAAATGCAGAGTTTCTGCTTCTGCTGTAACAAGAAGTTGCTGGAAGCATCCTCCACAAGAACTACTCAATCAACATTTTCACAAAAGCCCTTAACCTAACCAAAAATAGCGCCTTCAAAGAAAGCTAAAGGTTTGTTAACAATATATATTATTCAACTTGCCATACAACACAAGTAGAGCTTTCTGCAGTTGTCCTCCAAAATCTTAAATCAACTAAGGCAAAAGAAAGCCTACATCAGAAAAACTACATCCTAAGACTACATCATTATTACCTAAAACTAAAATGGAGTCAAGAAATTGTTTGACCCATTTATACATGATGAAGATGTCACACCATATCTGTTGGTCCCTCAAAAAGTTCAATCAGCTTTCCCCCACTTAACACACCTGATGTTCAATACCCCCCCCAAATATTTACTAGAGAACGGCACCGAATTGCACCGACAAGAACAAAATCGGTTAAGGCTCCGAGTTAGCTGACGATGGCTCCATGTCTTGGCCGCCCCTAGCACGCTTGAGCTTAGGCCCATCTGTCGTATTTTCTCCTCCTCGATCAGAGGATTCGTCTTCTGCCTTCTTCTGCTTCTCGCCCGCAAGCCGAGGGCTCTCGGCTTCTAAATTGGAACTACTGGGTACATCGCTTGTCTCAGCTTGCGCATTTTCTTGGAGCCCGTTGTTCGTGTCGGAATGCGATTGGTCAGAAGATAATGTCAATGGGTCGGCGGAGGTTGAAGCAGGCTTGCCGACGCCGGATTTGTACTGCTTCTCGAACATCACCTGTAGGCGCCTTCCTTGCTCTTCAATTCGGAGTTGCAGATTCCTTTGAATCTGAGAAAGAAGAAAAATAAATACGTTCAGACCATTAAATAAATATATTCCGTAACGGGGCAAACTCGAGGTTTGAACATAATTATAATGTGAATCTTCAAACTAATTTGATTTTGTACAATCAAAAGACTAATTCGATAGTGGACTCTGAGGCATGAAATTTCAGGTTTTCATTTCACAGTTTTCTGAACATACGAAAGCGGTGGTGCAAACTATAATATGTCGAACAAAATTTTAGAAAACTGAGAATAAATAATATGGCTCGGTGAAGTTTTGGAGCTCTAGTGCAAGCCCCAGGAAGCTCATGGACTACTCATGACTAAACATGCTTCACATGGACTTGATAAACAACAGGAAACTCCAATTGGATTTGACTTTCAACCTATAATGCTACTCTTTAACTCAGCACTTCTTCAGAGTCTTAATAAAAGGTAGATATTAGTTAAATAAATAAAGCAGTACGTGTAACAGACGACAGAAGAAAATTTCTACAAAATGTACCTCCAGCTGTTCATGAAGTCGTTTCTGAACTTCCATCTGAAGACGCAAGGCTTCAGTGAGATCAAAGCTCCTATTGAAGAAATGACAGACAATCCAAGGAGCAAATTAGAACTTCAGCAGCCATAACACGACCGAGTATACTCATACGATATCAACAATTTCAACTACATAGTAGGACAGTAGAAAAAAGGTTAACGAATGTCACAGCAGTCATCATCCACAATTTCAAAACCGGGCTATATACAGCAGCTTATCTTGCTGGGAATAGAATGTCTCAGAAGTCATTATTACAATCCCTTGTATGTCATTCACTTTCACCTTTTCATATGTCTACGTGGTGCTGCCTGATCCTATTCTCTTGACATATTTTGTGAAATACCAAGTGTAGCTGCAAATGGTACTCTTAATTTGCCTAACTGTAAGATCAATTATTATCTCGTATACACATTCTGACCGCCCAGCTATCTAACTCCTCATTTTTATTTCGGCAGATTAAGAAATTATCTAAATTCAAAAATTAACGTAATATTTCGAATAATGGTATGTTATTACATGGCATACTACATCCATGTTCTTATGTGCAAAATCGACATTAATCTGTATTCAGTTTATGGCTACAAGCAACAGGAACAAGACATTTTGAAGCAAACTTCTGTAATAAAAGCATTAAAATGTTGTTGAACTTCAAGATATGATAATTTTTCCAAATTTCTATTCGTTACCCCAAGGAAGTGCTTCTAAAAGAAGGCAATTTACAGAGAAACCAAATTGTGAAATTAGCCATTATACATATGAAATTCGCTTACGTCTTAAGGTCTAGAGATGACAACTCCTCTTGAGAAGTACTCTTCTTTTCAGAGGCACCTGCATTAATAGTGAGATGACCAATTGCAGATCAATTTCCTTCGTTATTAAAATAATAGCAATTACAGAACAACAAAAAATGTTTTGAAAAGCATTTCTGCTGAATTCAGAGATAAATTCCTAGAAGCGAGTATAGAATGTAACCGCACTGGGACATCAAAGTGAATATGAAAAGAAAAAACAACATCAAAACTTTGTAAATCTTTATTAAATTTACATCACTAGATGAAAGAAATGAGAAGCCGTGTCAGTATTCCGTATTAAGTACAAACCTTCAGATGACTCTGGCCTATATCGAGCTGTTCTGTACTTCTGCAGGAAAAAAAAAAAAAAACTATATCTAGTGAAAGGTATATTGCAAATATGTCAAAAATAAATGCCCTTCAAAATGCATGTTTGTCCAGCAAAAATGCCAAGAAGTAAACCTGTAAATGGCTTTTCACGTGATATATGGTCAGGCCATCCACTTTCATCAGTTTCAGCACACCTTTAGGAGTAGCTTCTGAAGTATATATATAGAAGCGTTAAGCCAAAATAAGAGATCTGAAAAAGACACGTAAGAAGAAGATCTCAAATGTAAACTTTAACCTACTTTCACTGCCTCCAAGATGATTAACAGCTTCTACAAAGCTTTCATGGAGCTCTGGGGTCCACCGCATGCGTGGCTTGGCTGCATGGACACTTGCAGTGGGTGAAGGACTAGCAACAACACAAAGCTCCCCGGAATTAGATGGAGCTGATTGCGGAATCACAGGTTGCTGCATTGCTACATTTGATGGTGGGCATAAATCCTAAATAAAAGTGCAATAAATCACTTTCATTTTTCGATCAAATGTTTGAGAAATAAACTAAGATCCAGTTGAAATGGCATTGTTATGAATTAAACCTGAGAAACAAGTACCGAATTCACCATTCCACAAAATTTGTCCTGCCCGGTCAATTTTTTTTTTTTACAGACCCAGACATGACCAGAAGTACTAGGTTGGATCATATCTCAAAACCTAAGCATGAATACAAAATCTGTCTTCAATTTCTTTAGTTGACCCAGCCTGGCTCGAGCCTCTTTTAGTTTACCAGGCCAGGCTGCTTCAAAATAGCCATAGTAATCCAGGCCCTGGTAGGTTCAGGCCATACAATTTTCTTGTTGACCCATGATCTTGTCCCAGCCAGGCAGGGATGTAATTAGGTCTAGCCACCATCATACAATTTACTTAGTTGCCTCTGGAGAAGGCCAATTTCCAATAACTAATTGTTGTTATTATGCAGGGATGTTATTATGCACCTAATTGTTGTTTAATAGTATGAACAACAATATAAAAGGTAATAACCCAACTGAAATAGCAACTTTGATAAAATCATTTATCTCTTGGTTGGAAAACTGCATAGAGAACCAGAAAGAAAATCATTAAGAACAAGTAACCAAGAAAGCAATGGTAATGATTCATCTTTCACAAGTTTTAAGTTTCTAACCTTTTAGATAATAAGAACATCTGTTTTTAAAAAAATGACATGAAATGGCTTCAATTTTGCAACAATAACATCAATGTTGAAACCCACAAACCTTTGGTTGAGATTCAGATGCATTCGCTTCGTAAATATCCTTCCAATCGTCGTTGATTAAGTCTTTCCACCACTCGTTTTGCTTGATAAATTCATCAGAGGCCATGATAGGACTGCTCTGTATCTGATTACAGCTAACAGTGACATTATCTGAGAAATCAGGAATGCTCTGGACGGAATCCGGCCGCCAGTCTAGTTCAAAGGATTCTCCAGGGTAATTACTTGTCGAAGGCTGATATGCGCCCGTATGAGATAAATTAGCTGAACCCATAGAGTTTCCAGCATTTGATGGTAGAGAAATAACTGAAGAAACATTAGGGGAAGGTGGAGAATATAAAGGCCCTGAAGCCAATGAATATAAAGGTCCAACAACCACAGTATTGTAGTGCGAAGGTGTGTGATGGGGGGGAATAGGATTGCTGCCGCTAATTTCCCTCTCCATTGAAACTTGTTGTGAATCTGGGAGTTTCGGGAAGTTCACTTCCGAAGAAGTAGGGAGAGCAGGCAGGGATGATGACATGGCACCAGAACTTCCTGAATCATATAACTGGCTCGTAGCCGATTTCTTCATTGAGACAGGGACAAAGGCTCCTCTTCCTTTCCGCGCAAAAATTGATCTTGAAGTGCCATTTTCGTGCCACGGAAGGTTTTTAAAAGCACTGTTTCTTTATTTTTTAGTCACAATTACATCACCAGTCCTGCATATATTATTTAAGCAGGAAAAAAAAGGGGGGGCAAATTAAGATCTTTTTTGTCCTAAAGAGAAAATTAGCAGAAACTGGAAAGGAGATAGCCTAACCACCGGCAACAAAGGAGAAAAAGTCGTGAATGACGAGTAAACTCAAAAGGCAGAAACTTTTATTGACTAACCATTAACCACTGACAAAGTATAAAATGCACTATGTTTCCATATGAAAGCGCGCGAAGGAACCTAACTTAGACTCGTTTAGCTCAGCTTCTGGAACAACTTATCTACTCAAGTATTAGAAGCTAATTCTTTAGCAAACAAAAATAACGGAACTTCTCATGTCCCAAAGCAAAAGCACCAAATCGAAGCTTCTGCTTTTCGCATGATGAAACTGTTCCAACTTCTTCAAACAGCTCTACTCAAACAGCACGTCCACGAAAGTGTGCTTTTTAGGTCAAATCAACATCTATACCTATAACTACAGCTATATTAACTCTCTTAAGATCCCATACATGAGATAACCCTTCTTGAACCTACTTCATAACCTTTCATGTGCTATTTAAAGATTTAAAGATAAATGACAACAATTCATAAAAGAAAAGAAAAAAAAGAAGTTAAAATGCATCCATAGCAACTGTACCAGCAGAAAATTCGACCTAGTCCAACAACTATGTCGCTCAAACACTTTTAATCTCTAAAAATTCCCACCTTTGGTCCCAACACAGAAAAATCTAGCAACAAATAACACTTCCCTAATGAATCAATCTCCTAAACGATGTTATTTTACATGAGCACAAGAAAAGTTAAACCAAAAAGGAGATTATTTCCTAAGAAACGAAGAAATTAAAAGGAAAAATTAACCGATTGTATCTAAAAAATTACCAGAAAAAAAGGCAAAAAAATCACCAAAAAAACAGGAGTAGAGATGAGATCAAAGGAGAGTTTAGCAATTACCGATCGTACGAGGATTGAGAGAGGGAGAGAGAAAGGAGGAAGAGGAGATCGAGGAAGCGTATAAACGAATTGAGTTTTGTTTAGGGTTCGTCGTGGGCTCGATTTACGCACTCGCTTTGGTTGCTCTTTAGATCGATATCGCACCATACATGGGTCTTTTTTTTGCATTTAGCCCCCTCCAAAAAAGAATTTCGAACAAACATCCTTTATTAAAATTATAATTACAAAAATTTCTCGCTTCTAGTTTATGAGAGTGCCACGCTGGACAAAAAAAAAAAAAATCATTTCTAATATTTAACTTAATTTTAAAAAAATTATATATAAAAAACAAAATATAATAATATATATTATATTTTACACCTTTTTGATTGAGGAATTTATAAAAATTCACAGAGTTTTTAGTATTTTTTTTAAAAAAAATAAAGTGATACACATAGTAATTTACACTAAAAAAAAAATGTTTAATTTTTTGGTACTATAATTTATTTACATTTTTTAAATTTTAGAATGAAAATATAAAATCTGTTTTATTTTTTAGATGCACAAAAAAAAAAACTCAAATTTAAAAGAACAATACTATTCGTACACTCGAAATTAGATATACGGTATATATGAGTGAAAACTTATTTACTGATCATTTCGAAATAATCAGTTAAATTTATTTTATTTAAAAATAAATAAAATATAAAATATAAACTCGATTTCAAATATACCAGAAATATTTTTTAATTTAAAAGGCTAAATGCAAAAAAGTCCACATTATTGGGTTAGAGACTATTTTTGTATTAAAAGTAACAAGTTCCGGTCAACTATTCCAATCTGAAAAAAAAAAAAAGAACCACTTAATAGTTTGAATAGAAAATTGTTATTTTTATAAAATTTAATTTTTTACATTTATAATTTTAAAATTTATATATATTTTATTGTTAATATTTATTGGACATGATATTTCATTTATATTTAATTGAAAAAATAAATAATAAGCTAACAAATGAGAGAGACATATATGAATAATATAAATTTTTTGAAAGGATAAATATAAAAAATTAAATTTTGTATGAATATATTATATATATAAATTTTAAATTCAAATTTTATTTTATTTTATTTTATATCTTTACTGATTTTAATAGGATTCGAATCCAAGTACTTTATTTATTATTTGAAACGAGTCCAAATTTTTAATATCATTAGTCGTACGGAAATAAATTATTATTATTTTTTATGATGTGATCGTAAATTTATATTTTAAAAATCAGTTATTTTTTTATAATATTTTTCATATATAATCCGACAATATTATTATATTCTTAAAATACATTTATTTTAAAATGCCCTTATAAATTTTGATGCACAATTTTAAATTTTAATTTAATTTTTTTTTTAATTATAAAATGATTTTTAAATAAGCTAATTATAATTTTTACTATTCTCTGTCCAATTAGATAATTATAGCCATATAAATTTAATTAATTTATTATAATTTAGAAAAATATTTTTAAATATATATATATTTTTTTATATAAAGCGTGCATTGCACGCGCGGTTATAGTTCTAAGGGTTCTACTACAGTGTCATGAAAAAACTTCGTTAACCCGATATATTCCGGATTGGTATTGGTTCGGATTGTAAGAATCTTCTTTGGGGCAACCCGAAATGCCGGTCCGGTTCACTTCAAACTACGGTAAAAATCGGTCGAAACGAACCGAACCGGTTCCTCACCCCTATAAATAACCCCCCTTTTTCTCTTTAGCGAGCAACCTAGCTCCTCACCTCCCCTCATTACCATGGAAGCGCCGCCGCAGCAGAGCTTTTGCGGAAGCGCTTTTAGGCTCCGCACTTCTCCTTCTTCGTCGTCGTCGTCGCCGTTCCCTCGTCTCCTTGATCGGAAGCTCCACTTCCGCTCCCAAAATCGCTTCTCCGTGCGCGCCGCCGCCGTCGCCGCTTCCTCCGGCCATAGTAAGATCCCCGATCGCCTCGTTACGCTCGATTTCGCCATATCCGTTCTGTAATCCATGGTTCCTGCTGTTGTTCATGGCGGATTTAGCTGTTACGCTGCTCGATTACGGGGCCGGAAACGTTCGCAGCGTGCGGAATGCGATTCGGTACCTAGGGTTCGACATCAGAGACGTGAGATCCCGTTATGCTCTAATATTTTACTTCCTTTTGTTTTGTAACTTTAATTCTGCGGCAAATGATTTCAACTTTTGATCCATTTGATGGAGTCGAAGGTAGATGATGCTTGATTTTTTTGAAATTGTAGTTATAAATGCTTGATAATTGATTTGAAACTTGAGTAGTGCTAGTTACTGGCTTGCTAAAATTTCTAGGTTAAAAAACCGGAAGATATCGTAAATGCTGATCGACTCGTGTTTCCGGGGGTTGGAGCCTTTGCGGCAGCAATGGAGGTGCTAAATCGGAATGGGTATACTTCCTTACTTTATGTACATACTGTTTACATCTGTAAAGCATCGCCTTTTATTGTGTGCATTTGCTTATTTTTGTTGCTTGCAAAAGATACTTCAATGTTATGAATCTGATGAGTTGGTTGATGCTTTTCTTTTCCAATCGCTACTTCGCTCTTTTCCAATCGAGCTCGTTGATGCTTTTCTTTTCCAATCGCTTTCTGTTTTATAGATATCTCTGTGTTCTAGTTGCGGAACATACATAAATATTCTGTGACTTCCGAATATAATAGAGTTTTTCATAATTTAATGCCTTTTCTCTTGATTGCTCCTATTTTGTTGTTCTTATGACGAAGAGACATGATATACTTGTAAACTTGCTGTTTTCCTTAAATGTTATGCTTGGATTAGTTATGCTTTGTTTTAATTATTTTGCATTTCTATCTACTGTGCATAAAGTTTTTCTCCCCTTTTCTTGCGGAGATATTTTTCATATTTTTCAAGTCGGATTTCAGTTTTATCTTTGTGGTGACAGGAGGATTTTTCTGGGTGAAAATACTCCGACTTTCTGGAGCAAACCCTCGATGTTTGCATATTCCTAAGTAAATGTCACAAAGTAAGCCTTTGGATGTCGATGACTCTTCTTGGAAAGAACTATCTTTTCATGGAGTTCCTCCATTTGAAGGCGGTCTCATATTCCAGCTCCCTGAGGAGCGGCATCGCTGCAATAACCTTTTGGGACTGGCCATGAGACAAACATGTACATGTTCTTTGATAGATTAGCATCTAAGTTCTCTATCGCTGCTGATGTGTTTTTGGGGCCAGTCTGAGAAGAGCAGATTCATATATTTCCTAATTTTCGATTTATCAATCACAGCTTTTTTGTTATATAGTAAATGTTTTTTCCGGTCTTCTTTGTGTACGATAGACATGGTTTTTATTGAGGACGTGTAGTTTGCGACTCATGTGATCATCGGCAATGCTTGTGTGAAGCTTTTTATCATGTTTGACGCTTTTTTAGAAGTTTTTTCCTTTCTCTATGCTCTCTTACTTCATCAAACCAGTATTTGTAGGTTTTTTGTTTAGTGACGGGAGGATTTTCCGGGCGGAACTTCTCCAGCTTGCTGGAGCAAACCATCTTTGTTTGCATATTCCTGAGTAAACGTCGTAAAGTAAGCTTTTGTATGTCGTAGGCTCTTCTTGGAAAGATCTATCTTTTCAAGTAGTTCCTCCATCTGAAAGTGGTCTCATATTCCATTGCCTTGAGTAGTGGCATTGCCACATTTACCTTTTAGGACTGGCCATGAGACAAACATAATGTGTTTTTAGATATTTTTGAGTGATAAAATATTCGTGTGTTTTCAACTCTGAACTACCATTTATCATGTCCTTTTGTATTGTGGATTCAATCGGTATTTTTTGGGGGAAAAAACTGGCATTAATCACTAATCAGATGTAAAAATAATCTTACCTCATCTGGTTTCATTCTAGTTGGAGTTCTATTTACTGAATTTGACTGTTGTAGTGACGGGAGGATTTTTCTGGATGAAAATTCTCCAACTTGGTGGAGCAAACAATCTGTGTTTGCATATTCCGAAGTAAACGTCATAAAGTAAGCCTTTGGATGTTGATGGCTCTTCTTGGGAAGATCTATCTTTGCAAGGAGTTCCTCCATCTGAAAGTTTGTCTCATATTCCATCGCCTTGAGGAGCGGCGTTGCTGCAATTACCTTTTAGGATTGGCCATGAGACAAACATAAGTGTCTTCCTAATTGATTGATAATTGATATTATTGATATATTTGTTGTGAAAAGGTACAAATTAAATGTTGTTGTTGAAGATTCCACTGGTTTTGCTAATTTCACTATATTTGGGAAGCCAGCACAAGATCTCATTCGTATTCCAGCTCAAATTTTGGCTGCCTCACCTGGTTCAGATCAATTTACGCTTCCTCCTGTAATTAAAACTATTAGCGGACAAGAGCATATTTTTCAGATTACACCCGACACACAACGATTTAAATCAAGCTCTATATCTTTTAAAGTACTAAAATTTTTTCCTCTTAATTGTAATGCGAAAGGGAAGTCTCCTATGCTACAAAATTTATTCATCAAATGTGAAGAACAGCTGCAGTCACCTACTACTGACAAAGAAATCAATAAAGATTTATTTACAGAAACACCACCAGATATGGAAATTTCTTTCAGGTAGTTTTGCTATCATTTTATATGAAGTAATATTTTAGATAAATTTGTACAAATATATTTTTTCCTTGTTTTTAACTTTAGTAAATATTTTTATGACCAGCTCAAGGCATTTCATTGATGATATATCTGAAATACATCATCATAAAAAACTTCGCCTTACGTAAGATATCTAATCTTAAGTACTTTTGTTATTTAATTATTTATGATTATATATATATATAATTATAATATATTTATAATATCAAATTATTTATATTAATTGTAGGTTTGATGAAGAAGAACGATCTGATAGAGAGACCAGATGAAGAATTGCATGCTACAAATAATTTACTAATATAATATTTATGTGTTGTATATAATATATGAAGTTTAATGTTTAATACTTAGTTTAATTTTCAGTATTTTCAAATTTTTTTTATAATTTTAAACTATGAATTATTTTAATTTCGGGGAGGGAAAACTTTGTTAGAAAAAATTAGAATAGTAAATTTCTATATTACTACGTTATTTGATCGGTAAGTAGTTTCAAGTAATATTTACTGCGTTATTTGATCGCTAATTATTTCTAACTTTCAAATATAATAATTTATTATGTGTTTTTTTCGAAAAATTAAGTAAAATTAAATATAGTATGCCTGCATATTTTAAATTTTTAGATTTAATAAATTATGTCTAATATATTTAATTATTTTTTAGTTACCACAGCTCTACATTATTACTTGATTTGATCGGTAAGAAATTTAAAGTAATCTTTGGTAATTTTCAAAAATATTGTCAGATTTTTATATTTCTAACTTTTCAAAATATATTTATATATTTTTTAAGATTGTATGAGATTTTGATAATCCTTCTAAGAAAGTTTAAATTAAATATAGTATACCTCATTATTTCTAACTTTCAAATATAATAATTTATTATATGTTTTTTCGAAAAATTAATTCACATTAGATATAGTATGCTTGCCTATTTTCAACTTTTAAATTTAATAAATTATGTCTAATATCTACTTATTTTTTAGTTACCGCAGCGAAGCGCGGGTATTTAACTAGTTTTTGTATTAAAAGTAACAAGTTCCGGTCAACTATTCCAATCTGAAAAAAAAAAGAACCACTTAATAGTTTGAATAGAAAATTGTTATTTTTATAAAATTTATTTTTTTACATTTATAATTTTAAAATTTATATATATATTTTTGTTAATATTTATTGGACATGATATTTTATTTATATTCGATTGAAAAAGATAAATAATAAGCTAACAAATCAGAGAGATATATATGAACAATATAAAATTTCTAAACGGACAAATATGAAAAATTAAATTTTGTATGAATATATTTTATATATAAATTTTAAATTCAAATTTTATTTTATTTTATTTTATATCTTTACTGATTTTAATAGGATTCGAATCCAAGTACTCTATTTATTATTTGGAACAGCTAGAGTCCAAATTTTTAATATCATTAGTCGTACGGAAATAAATTATTATTATTTTTTTATGATGTGATCGTAAATTTATATTTTAAAAATCAATTATTTTTTTATAATATTTTTCATATATAATCCGACAATATTATTATATTCTTAAAATACATTTATTTTAAAATGCCTTTATAAATTTTGATGCACAATTTTAAATTTTAATTTAATTTATTTTTTAATTATAAAATGATTTTTAAATAAGCTAATTATAATTTTTACTATTTTCTGTCCAATTAGATAATTATAGCCATATAAATTTAATTAATTTATTATAATTTAGAAAAATATTTTTAAACATTTTTTTTTTTTTTTTATATAAAGCGTGCATTGCACGCGCGGTTATAGTTCTAAGGGTTCTACTATAATGTAATGAAAAAACTTCGTTAACCCGATATATTCCGGATTGGTATTGGTTCGGGTTGTAAGAATCTTCTTTGGGGCAACCCGAAACGCCGGTCCGGTTCACTTCAAACTACGGTAAAAACCGGACGAAACGAACCGAACCGAACCGGTTCCCCACCATTAATTGCACTGGTTTTGGTTAGGGCGCGGTGGATCGGCCGGAAACAAGTTCCGGATGTCGCTGGGTCTTCCGGTGGCGGCGACCGTAAACTGCGCCGATAACACGGGAGCGAAGAATCTCTACATCATCTCAGTTAAGGGCATCAAGGGTCGGCTTAATCGCCTCCCCTCCGCCTGCGTCGGCGACATGGTCATGGCCACCGTGAAGAAGGGCAAGCCCGATCTGCGCAAGAAGGTCATGCCCGCCGTCATCGTGAGGCAACGCAAGCCGTGGCGCCGAAAGGATGGCGTTTACATGTACTTCGAAGGTAACATTCTCTTGCCCTACTTCGCTCTTTTCCTTTTTTGTTTTGTGCTTTTATCAATCAATCCGGCGAAAGAACAAGATACAAATCTTGTGTTGGAGCTGTTTGCATCAGACCTGCAGATTATTTTGTATTGGAGAAATTTTCTTGGTATACTGATTTATAAACTTTGTATTCCTTATAGATGAAGTGATTAATGAGTCTTTGGCATATTAATGGCCATGAGATCTGCAGTTTTTTTTCTATTTTCTGTTGTTTGCTAGGAAACAATTACTCTCTCTCTCTCTCTCTCTGTCCTTTAATAAAAAAGGAAAAAGCTTTCCTGGAGTATTTCTTGTTATAAAATTTTATAACTTCTATTCATCTGTTTGTAGGAAAGATTTCCAGTAAATTACCTTTATCTGGTAAGGAATTCAATGATATTGGTGACAAGATTTTGTGTGTGGTCCTTGAAGTTACTGGAGCTATCAACGTATGCAAACATATTTTCTAAGTAAAAACATACTCTTGAATACCCTCGGAAAGATTGATCTATGCTAGGAGTTCGTCCAAAGCAGTTTCATATTGCATCGGATTAGGACCGATCATGAGACAGACATATGCGAGCTCGTTGATGCTTTTCTTTTCCAATCGCTTTCTGTTTTATAGATATCTCTGTGTTCTAGTTGCGGAACATACATAAATATTCTGTGACTTTCGAATATAATAGAGTTTTTCATAATTTAATGCCTTTTCTCTTGATTGCTCCTATTTTGTTGTTCTTATGACGAAGAGACATGATATACTTGTAAACCTGCTGTTTTCCTTAAATGTTATGCTTGGATTAGTTATGCTTTGTTTTAATTATTTTGCATTTCTATCTATTGTGCATAAAATTTTTCTCCCCTTTTCTTGCGGAGATATTTTTCATATTTTTCAAGTCGGATTTCAGTTTTATCTTTGTGGTGACAGGAGGATTTTTCTGGGTGAAAATACTCCGACTTTCTGGAGCAAACCCTCGATGTTTGCATATTCCTAAGTAAATGTCACAAAGTAAGCCTTTGGATGTCGATGGCTCTTCTTGGAAAGAACTATCTTTTCATGGAGTTCCTCCATTTGAAGGCGGTCTCATATTCCAGCTCCCTGAGGAGCGGCATCGCTGCAATAACCTTTTGGGACTGGCCATGAGACAAACATGTACATGTTCTTTGATAGATTAGCATCTAAGTTCTCTATCGCTGCTGATGTGTTTTTGGGGCCAGTCTGAGAAGAGCAGATTCATATATTTCCTAACTTTCGATTTATCAATCACAGCTTTTTTGTTATATAGTAAATGTTTTTTCCGGTCTTCTTTGTGTACGATAGACATGGTTTTTATTGAGGACGTGTAGTTTGCGACTCATGTGATCATCGGCAATGCTTGTGTGATGCTTTTTATCATGTTTGACGCTTTTTTAGAAGTTTTTTCCTTTCTCTATGCTCTCTTACTTCATCAAACCAGTATTTGTAGGTTTTTTGTTTAGTGACGGGAGGATTTTCCGAGCGGAACTTCTTCAGCTTGCTGGAGCAAACCATCTTTGTTTGCATATTCCTGAGTAAACGTCACAAAGTAAGCTTTTGTATGTCGTAGGCTCTTCTTGGAAAGATCTATCTTTTCAAGTAGTTCCTCCATCTGAAAGTGGTCTCATATTCCATTGCCTTGAGTAGTGGCATTGCCACATTTACCTTTTAGGACTGGCCATGAGACAAACATAATGTGTTTTTAGATATTTTTGAGTGATAAAATATTCGTGTGTTTTCAACTCTGAACTACCATTTATCATGTCCTTTTGTATTGTGGATTCAATCGGTATTTTTTGGGGGAAAAAACTGGCATTAATCACTAATCAGATGTAAAAATGATCTTACCTCATCTGGTTTCATTCTAGTTGGAGTTCTATTTGCTGAATTTGACTGTTGTAGTGACGGGAGGATTTTTCTGGGTGAAAATTCTCCAACTTGGTGGAGCAAACAATCCGTGTTTGCATATTCCGAAGTAAACGTCACAAAGTAAGCCTTTGGATGTTGATGGCTCTTCTTGGGAAGATCTATCTTTGCAAGGAGTTCCTCTATCTGAAAGTTTGTCTCATATTCCATCGCCTTGAGGAGCGGCGTTGCTGCAATTACCTTTTAGGATTGGCCATGAGACAAACATAAGTGTCTTCCTATATATTTTTTTGTGTTACCCACTTTAGTATTTTTTCTTCAGTAGATTTTTTAATTGTTAAACTATTCATCGATCTTTGTGGTGGTCGTCGGATTTTTCTTTTCTGGCTGGAATTTTCTTTATAGAAATCCCTTACTAGTTCGTGAAAATTTACTCAACAAGAAATTACTTGTCAGCAGATGGTTCTAAATGTTTTCTGCCTTGTGTAGTTGGTTGCTTCTGTTCTTAATTGAGTGACCTGCATATATTATGTTATTCTCGGTAAGAAGCATATAAGGAAAAGATAATAAACCAGTCTTAAACACCATGGTGCTTAATTGTTGCATTATGTTACCTGTCGCCTGGTACATCTTTTTATTCTTACAAAGGTTGATGTCATTCCATCTATCACCATATCACCAGCCATAATCTTTGGTTACTTGGTATGCTTTAATTTCATTTCTTTTGTGCCAGTTAGGCTGCTCTAAGTTCCTAGGGCTAAAGCCTAGTGTATGTTTTGTAGCCCTTAAATAAATATTGGTAGGTACTGGAGACAAGAGATGTACATTTATTAGTATTCTGATATAACTTTGTCTATTGAATTGATCGGTGCTGTTGTTGCAATATCTGTTGAAGTAATGAATTTATTTTCTTTTCTGTCGTGTCATGTCGTTCTCTTGACAATTTTTGTCGTTTGCTATTGTGCAGATAATGCAGGAGTTATTGTGAATCCCAAAGGAGAAATGAAAGGTATGCTAGAGTTAACTTTGATAGTATTAGTTTTTCCTTGTTCCCTTTTTTCTGAGTACAAAAAGGGACGTACGTGTTTTACTTGCTTGGTCTGGATTCTGGAATAGCAAGGCAGGAAGAGCTCATTCCTAGTCCCCAATAGCAGAAGCCTGAAGCTGGGGCTTCTGCTTTTAGCTGCTTCCGGCTTTACTTTGGTGCATTTTAGGGTAGAATACCTTAAGGAAAGGCTAGAATATCAAAAAAGGGGAGGAAAAAAAAAAGAAAAAAAAAATGGTTGTATTGTGATTTGCATTTTGCCCTATCAATAGATGAAAACTCGAAATTTGGAGAGTTATCTCAGTTCAATTCGGAAAGTCCTTTACCCTTTCGAAGTTGGAAGGTGCTATCGTAGTTCTCATAATCAAGATAGCAAGGCACAACAAAGCTGTATAATCTATTGTGTTCACTTGCATTTGAGCCATTTTAGCATTAAGCTGTCGACATCCAGAGAGCTCTATTCAAACATGCTTGTGCACAAGCTCCAGCAGGCAGGCTAAACAGCCCTCTACATTATTTTATGCCTTACAAACTTCTTATAGTCAGATACTCAAACAGAATTGAGTCTTTTACGCAGGCTCTGCTATAACGGGACCAATTGGAAAGGAATGTGCCGACTTGTGGCCTAGGATTGCGAGTGCGGCCAATGCTATCGTTTGATTCCCTCTTTCCTTTGGAAGAAAAAGGAAAGAAACATCCACACCAATTGCCAGAACTGGGAAAGAAGGACGCATATCTTCACTTTTCTGCACTTTCCATCCTTGATCAGGTGTCGGACCACTCGGATAATGGTTGTGTAATCAACTGGTTGTCTAGCATTATATCTCACTTGTCAACTATACCCCTAGGATTTCCTTGACCTTCAGAGTTTTTCTGTTGAGCTTTTTAGACATCAAATTGCCGAGAACATGATTTTTTGCGTGTGTTTTAAGTTGTTGAAGTTGCTGAGACTTTTGGCCAGTTTTACTTGCAAGTTTGGTTTTTAAAAGAAAGATTAAATCCTGATGAAGAGAATAGTGATGAAATGCTGATGAAGAGAATAAAATATAAATTTTTAAAAATTAAGAAAAAAAGTAAAAAAAAAAATATTTATAATTTAGATCTTTTTATTTGTATTTTTTTATGAGTTTTTTATTTATAATGTTGGAGCTTTTGCTTATTTATTTCTGGCTATAATTTAAAATTTTAAAATATTTTTATAAATCTCAAATTTTATTAGTAAATCTAGAAAATTTGAAAAAAATAATTATTTTTTTAAAAAAATAATAAAAATATTTTGATCAATCAAAAATGTATTAGGTATTTTTAAATTTTGAAAGGGTATATTAGGTATTATACTATATTTTTTATTGTTGGGCTTTGCTGTAGCTTGGGGTTTGACAGTTTTTGTTTTGTTAATTTTTGTAAAAAATATATGCAACTAATTCCAACTTTAAATTATTCCAAAACAAAAAAACAGAAAACCAACCACTTTATCATTAAAAGTTTTAATTTGAATATCTAATTTTTTATTTTATTTTAGATGTTCTTTGCATCTGCTACTATCTCGATCACGCATAGGTATAAGTTTTTTTATATTTAGGATAACTTATTATTTCGGAATAATCAAGTATAAAAGTTAAATTGCGTTTGGTTCAAAAGTTGATATTCTCTGGAATAGAAAAAATTATGTTTAATTAAAATTATAAAATAATAGAGAATAGTAGAAAAAGATGATAGACGAATAGAGAATAGTACAAAATGACATGGAATAATTTTTTTTTTTATCCCTGACTTAACGGGTTATTCTGGGATAACCTGTTAAGCCTTATTTCTCTCCCCCTATAGAATAGGGTTTTATCCCTGGGGCAGTGAATGGGCAAAGTTATAATTTATTATTTATAATTAAATTATAATATAAAATAAAAAATATATAATATATAATATAAAATATAGGAATAATTGCCTGTGTACCTCTGAAATCTGAAGAAATATCTGATTTACCCCTTTTATTTTTTTCTTTCCAATATACCCTTCATACGTTCTACTGCTATTAAAAATATCTCTACCGCTTTCCTTTGTTAAGTTAACTAGGGTTAAACTAGAGTTAAATAATAATCGGAGTTGAAAACTATCAGATATACCTATTTTGCCCGGGTTTAGGATTTAGGATGGGTTTAGGGTTTAGGGTTTTTTAGGGTTTAGGGTTTATGGTTTAGGGTTTTAGGGTTTAGTGTTTAGGGTTTTTTAGGGTTTTAGGGTTTAGGGTTTAAGGTTTGGGGTTTTAGGGTTTAGAGTTTAGGGTTTTTTAGGGTTTAGGGTTTTAGGGTTTAGGGTTTTAGGGTTTAGGGTTTAGAGTTTAGGGTATATTTGAAAGGGTAAAATGGTAATTTCACACAGATAACGGCAGTTCCGAACAGTACACTAACAGAGTTTAACTTCAGGGGTATTTTGGAAAGAAGTTGGAACGTAAGAAGGGTAGTTTTAATATTAGCCTTCTAAGAGGGTTAAATATGAAAACAGGGAAATTTTTAGGGGTATATAGGAAATTGCCCCTAAAATATAATATAAAATATAAATTACAATATAAATATAAATTATAATATAAAATATAAATTATAATATAAAATATTATAATATAAAATATAAATTATAATATAAAATATAAATTATAATATAAATTATATTATAAAATATAAATTATAATATAAAATATAAAAAATATATAAAATATAATATCATATAAAATATAATATAAAATATAATTTATTATTTATATTCTTAAAATATAATATAAAATAAAAAATATTATTTTTTTAACGTAAGATATAATTTATTATTTATAATTAAATTGTTTCAAATTTAATATAATAATTAAATTAATTTTTCTATAAAAAAAGTTAAGGGCAAAGTTGGTATTTTTATAAAAATTTTATCTTCTTTTTCCATTATTCTCTACTATTTCATAATTTTAACCAAACACAATTTTAATTATTCCAGAGAATACCAACTTTTCAACCAAACGTAATTTAACTTTTATACTTCATTATCCCGGAATAGCAAGTTATTCCAGGTATAAAAAAATTTATACCTCTTAAATTTATCACCGAACCAAACGGGGCCTTAAAATACATTTATTATTTTAAAATGTAATTATAAATTTTGATGCACAATTTTGAAATTTAATTTAATTTATTTTTTAATTATAAAATGATTTTTATATAAGCTAATTATAATTTTTACTATTTTCTGTCCAATTAGATAATTATAGTCATATAAATTTAATTAATTTATTATAATTTAGAAAAATATTTTTAAACATTTTTTTTTTATATATATAAAGCGTGCATTGCACGCACGGTTATAGTTCTAAGGGTTCTACTATAGTGTCATGAAAAAACTTCGTTAACCCGATATATTCCGGATTGGTATTGGTTCGGGTTGTAAGAATCTTCTTTGGGGCAACCGGAAACTCCGGTCCGGTTCACTTCAAACTACGGTAAAAACCGGTCGAAACGAACCGAACCGAACCGATTCCTCACCCCTATAAATAACCCCCTTTTTCTCTTTCGCGAGCAACCTCGCTCCTCACCTCCCCTCATTACCATGGAAGCGCCGCCGCAGCAGCAGAGCTTTTGCGGAAGCGCTTTTAGGCTCCGCACTTCTCCTTCTTCGTTGTCGTCGTCGCCGTTCCCTCGTCTCCTTGATCGGAAGCTCCACTTCCGCTCCTAAAATCGCTTCTCCGTGCGCGCCGCCGCCGCCGCCGCTTCCTCCGGCCATAGTAAGATCCCCGATCGCCTCGTTACGCTCGATTTTGCCATATCCGTTCTGTAATCCATGGTTCCTGCTGTTGTTCATGGTGGATTTAGCTGTTACGCTGCTCGATTACGGGGCCGGAAACGCTCGCAGCGTGCGGAATGCGATTCGGTACCTAGGGTTCGACATCAGAGACGTGAGATCCCGTTATGCTCTAATATTTTGCTTCCTTTTGTTTTGTAACTTTAATTCTGCGGCAAATGATTTCAACTTTTGATCCATTTGATGGAGTCGAAGGTAGATGATGCTTGATTTTTTTGAAATTGTAGTTATAAATGCTTGAGAATTGATTTGAAACTTGATTAGTGCTAGTTACTGGCTTGCTAAAATTTCTAGGTTAAAAAACCGGAAGATATCGTAAATGCTGATCGACTCGTGTTTCCGGGGGTTGGAGCCTTTGCGGCAGCAATGGAGGTGCTAAATCGGAATGGGTATACTTCCTTACTTTATGTACATACTGTTTACATCTGTAAAGCATCGCCTTTTATTGTGTGCATTTGCTTATTTTTGTTGCTTGCAAAAGATACTTCAATGTTATGAATCTGATGAGTTGGTTCGGCAAATGGCAATCTTTTCGGCTCAAGCAGACTTCGGAAATGAATTATGGCTGTTGCTTACTGTAAGTTTATGTGGTCAATTAGCCATAATATCATTTTGAGGAATATGCACTAATAAAAGAAAACTTTTTATTTTCTTTTATTTATTAGACATTTAGAATTTGTGCTTTTGACCTATCAACTTGTTTGCATTAAGCTATAATGTCTATCTATAATAGCTGTCTTGAGCTTTATGATTCAGTGCTCAATTTCTTACTTGTTATTTTCTCATCTTGAATATAAATATTATTTACTAGTTTTGCTGTAATTATTATTATTTTGTTTTCATTTATTTAATCTGCAAGTAGAACTATTATGACTCACAATATGACCTTTTGTCAAAGCACCTACTCCCTCCACAACTTGTTCCTTGTCTGGATACGGTGTATATATCATCCTAATTTGCTATGTGGCAATCTTAGTTGGCTACTTTCTTCTTTTTCTCAAGTTACTCACCGTGACTTCGTGTGTAATTTTTTGCTGCAAAAGTGAACATTTTCTTGTTGGACTCAGATTATCTAAGTTCTGTTATAACTACTGCAGCATGGCAGAAGCACTCCGCATGTATGTCGAAAAGGATCGCCCCTTTTTAGGAATCTGTCTTGGACTTCAATTGCTTTTTGAGTCTAGCGAGGAGAATGGTCCAGGTAATATTCTTTTCGTTCCTTGTCAACTTTGATTAAATGTGCTGTCTAGGCGTGCAATATCAAAAAAGGAAAAAAATTAGTGAATTTTATTGAACTTCAATTATTAGCTTGATGGACGAACTCTTTTGGGGTAGATTAGTCAATAATCTTACAATATTTTTTTCATTACTTACAATGTATTTTTCATTATGTTTTCAACACCAGTTTGGCTTATGTCAATGGGGAAACTCTCACTTTCACAAATTATGATAAAAGTTTACTTGCCTCATGATTAGCTTTTTTTATTGGCAATTGTATATTCTCCTGTTTCCATAATTTATTTCATTGCTTAGAAGTTCATATGATTCAAAATATCCTCCAAAGGTTTTTAAGACAAAGTTTGCTTTACTGAAATATGAAAGCTTCCACCAAAACATACAGATGCTTTTAAGTTTGCTTCGCTTGGAGCATTGCGCACTGTCCACAGCTTGTTAATCATTTGGAATTTCTTGCTTAGTGCTGTCATATGTTTAGGAGAATAAGGTTGTTTCGCTGTTTTGTTTTGTACATTTAACTAGAGCTTTGCCAGCACTTATGGAGCTCATCAGTAAGAAAACCTGTTTTACTGCATATTTTCTCCTCCAGTTCCATCTAGGCTGTGTACAGCAAATCCTACAAAACAAACACAGCTCAGATTTATTATCTTTTCTTTCTTTTGTAACACTATTTTTACAGTTATAGCATATTCTACACAGTTGAAGGTCTTGGGGTGATACCTGGTCGGGTTTCTCGCTTTGACTCTTCAAATGGTCTCATAGTACCTCACATTGGCTGGAATGCTGTGCAAATTACCAAAGAATCTGGGATTTTGGATGGCATTGAAGGCCACCATGTCTACTTTGTTCACTCATACCATGCAATGCCTGTATGTTCGTCAAACAACTTCTATTTTTTGTAATTTAGCCCTATCATTTGCTTCCATGTAGCTTTTGGACCAAAATCATTTCTTTACATTTGGTTAGTCAGATGCTAATAAAGACTGGGTTTCGTCAATATGCAACTATGGTGAGAGTTTTATTTCTTCTATATCAAGGGGGAACATACATGCTGTCCAATTTCATCCAGAAAAAAGTGGAGGTAACCTTCTGTTGCATCAGTGGCAGATAAACTTGAAAATAAAGCTATAAGGAACGACGCTAACTATAATTATTATGCAATTACCATATACACATATTTCATTTAGTTCCAATAGGTTGCAATGTTGGTTGATAAATCATTAGTATATACTGTTACATGAGGTCCTCTTTTAGTTCTGCTTATCATTTGATGTTTATTTTCTTTGCTAACTAATACCTTTATTCTTTGGATACTTATATATTGATTTTTTTCGGTGCAAAAGGATATCTTGAGGTGGATGAATGCCTTTCCATCCTTTTTTATTTCAGTATATCATTTTTTGTTTCTTTAATTTATTTTAGAAGTTATTATTCTAATTATAATGTTTATTTGGAGTTTTTCAGCTATTGGGCTTTCGATACTAAAGAACTTCTTGAATCCATCTCATTCGTCATCAGCAAAGGTAGTCCTTGAATATCTTAGTTTTGATGGTGTCTTTTTCTTTTGTCTTTAAAATCATTTTGACAATGAATTGCCTCTCTTTGCAACAGGCATTAGCTCATGCAAAAGCTTCAAAGCTGGCAAAGAGAGTAAGCGCTTTGAAATCTAGAAAAAATATTTCAATCCATGTGCATTACACTATATTTTTGGATCTACTCTTCTCAATCTCTTAACATTTGCAGGTAATAGCATGCCTTGATGTACGAGCAAATGATAAAGGGGATCTTGTAGTGACGAAGGGGGACCAATATGATGTAAGGGATCAGACGGATGAGAATGAGGTAAGGGGAGATTGGCTTTTATGCTTGTATGTAGTATAAGGGAGCTAATGAAGTGAATGCATGAACTACTTAGATTAGCTATGTATGTACAAAGGTGTAGAGATACATGTCGAAGAGAGCTAATGAGGCATTTGCAAGAAATTTTCAAACTAGCTTACTTGTGGGCTTTAGAAAATGATTTTGATGCGCTGTTCTTAGTTTGTGGGCTGAGGGTATCAGTGCTGAATTTGATGAGATGAGGAAGGAAAAAATAAAATGAGCTTAATATCTTTGAAGATGAAGATTCAGAAAACAGTGTTAAACATAGTCGACTTACACACGATTAAATCAAAACCGCTTGTGCTTTATGTATCAAAGAAAAACCTTGTATTTAGTTCAAAGAAAAATTAATTTGTTCCTTTGGCTTTGGTGCGCTTTTAGTATTTAAATTCTCAACTTTACTTGTTGGACTTGTTTATATTTTTTTTGCCAACAGGTGAGAAACCTCGGCAAACCAGTGGAGCTGGCAAGTCAGTATTACAAAGACGGTGCTGATGAGGTACATATTAAATTCGTAGTAAATATGAGATACACTTTCATTCGAGGCAATGTGAAGTAGTGATGAAATATCATTTCAGGTTAGTTTTCTAAACGTAACAGGCTTCCGTGACTTTCCTCTGGGAGACCTACCAATGCTACAGGTTTGGAGCAATTAATTAATATTCCCTATTCTAAATTCTGAAAATCCTTTCTATATTGGTGATGACACCTTGAGGATTGCTTTATAAACTGAATATCTTATGACTGCGAAAACAATTAATCTTATATAGGTTTTGCGTTACACATCTGAAAACGTCTTTGTACCACTTACGGTTGGGGGTGGCATTAGAGACTTCACAGATGCTAATGGGAAGTTAGAATTCTATCCCTCCTATTTAGCTATGTTTTTATGCTTGCATGTGCTTATATGGTCATCTTTTTGCCAATTTGCCTGCATGTTTATGTGCATTTCAATAAATTCTTATCGTCTATGGGCTAAACAATATTGACTACTAGAGATAATTGCATTATTATGTGACGCTCCAACTTCCCTGGGGGTCACCTATCCTAAGGCTACTCTATACCTAGCACACTTAACTCTCTTAACCTCTTGGGCCTATCCACTGCTCAAAATGCTATATGCTGAGTTAAGAGATTAAGCCATAATATATTCTTTATATAGGACTATTTAAAATTTCGGGAGTGTCACATTCCTCCTCTCTTTAAGCCCTGACGTCCTCATTAGGCTCCCCCCTTTAAGCCCTTACGTCCTCGTCAGGCTTAGGCACACTCACAAGCTCCAGGCGATGTGAGATTCGTCTCGCTAGTCTTAGCCGACCTTGTAGGAAGCCGCGCTCCACTCACAACGGCCATCAGCCGGGAAGCCGCGCTCTACCTGCTATATAATCCTGTCTCAGTCGAGGCTCATCTCATATTTTTTAGCTAGTGATTGGTTATGATACCAACTGTAACGCCCAACTTTTCAGGGACTCATCCTAGGACTACTCTAGCCCTAGCATGCTTACTCTCTTAGCCTCTTGGTCTGCCTATTTATTTGTAGATGGACTCATGGACCTAACATTTTTGTTCATCTTAATCTATAAGCTCTTTGTATGGATGATCATTTAATATTTTTTAAAGTCAAATTTGAAGAACTTAGTGATGAGGTCGGTCTTTTTAACCAAACATGGTGAAGCACACGATGATTCATTTTTATATTGCAAAACAAGTATATAACAATGATATCAAATCAAACCAACTCCCCCTGCCTCTTCTTGATCTTGTTGAGAAGAGACCCTCGCCCCGGAAAAGGATTATTACACAACAAATTTTCATCACCCTTTTCTAAGACACTCTCTCTTCTTCTCCTTCACAAAAACATCACCACTATTCTTAGTACTACTGCTACTGGTGTTAATACTACTCCCATCCTCCTCTTCTACTGCTACTACTACTCCTGCTGCCTCTTTCCTCGCCGCTATCTCCATTTGCTTCTCTCTTCTCGCCCTCCTCCTTCTCCTCTCTCTCATCTCTTCTCTCTTCTCCCTCACCACCACCACCTCCTCCTCCTCCTCCAAAATCATCCCACCTTTTCCCCGTCCTCCCAATCCCCTTCGGACTCGGGGGATCCGCCTCCCGAAGGAGGTGTCGAGGAGCTCGAAGTCGACGCGCGCCCACCCTTCCCTGTCGTCGTAGTCCCACCCAAAGCGCTCGGCGACGTCGAGGAGCTCGGAGACGCCGCCGGAGGGGGAGAAGGAGGAGGAGGCTTGGAGGGTGTCGCTGGAGAGGAGGCGCGCGGCGTGCTCCCACTCGAGGCGGTCGAGGAGGACCTGGTCGGCGAGGCGGGCCCAGGGCTCGGAGTCGCGGGCGCGGAGGGTGGAGGCGACCCAGCGGAGGTAGGAGGAGGGGAGCGAGCCGAGGCGCCGCCCCCGGTGGCGCCCGAAGTCGACGACGCGGTCGCGCGCGGGGGGGTGAGAACCCTCGGAAGAGGAGGAGAGGGAACGAGGGGGGCGGAGGAGGTGGGAGAAGGGGAGGTGGAGGAGATGCATTTTAGTAGGAGGAGGAGGAGAGGAAGAGGAAAGGAGAAATGGGGATAATAATTCCATCTTTTAATCACTTCTTATTTTTATATATGTAATAAATCGCTTAAAAAAAGAAAAAAATAATAATTTTTGCACTCTTTTTTTTTCCTAACTTTTAAATATTTATATTTTATTCTTTTAAAAATTTAAGATAATAAATTTAACATCCTTTATCATATTAAAAATATTTTTTTAAAAATAATAAAAATATATTAAAAAATTTTATGGCATAAGTAAAAGTATTTTGGCTATTTTGTGCTCTTTGTTAATATCGTAATTTCTAGAAATGTTTTTGAAAGTTTAAAAAAATAAAAAAATAAATTTTATATTTTAGTATAATAAATCTAAAATTTATAAGTTTTTTTTTAAAATATTTAAGTTTTTAGTTTTTCAGTTGATTATTTATTATGAAAATAGAAACTTTGCACCAAAAGAAATAAAAATTTTGAACTATGAACTTTTTTGAATTTACTGTTTAATTTTTTAAAATTTTAACTTTGCCATCTAATTTTTTAATTTATTTAATTTGAATTAGTTAATTTTAAATTTGAATATATCATTTATTTTTACAAATTTAGTTAATACATTTTATATATTTTTTAGAATTATAAATTTATTAAAATAAGTAATTATTTAAATTGTGAAGTCAAAATATTATTGATTGATTAGATCAAGTAAATTAAAGATTGAATAATAAAATTAAAATTTTGAAAAAGTTGTGTAACAAGTATCAAAATAATTCATAGTTCAGATTACCCTTCGACATTTTCTACTAGTTAATTATAAATAAAAAACTTTGCACCAAAAAAAAATAAAAAACTATTTTTTTATACATTTTAATAAATTAATAAAATTTATTTTATTTTAATTAAAAAAAATACTAAGACAATATATTTTTACTTTGTCACTCTATAGTTCAAAAAATTATACTAAGCTATTATCTAATTTTATTTTTATTTTACTATAAAAATTTATTTATTAAGCTGGGTATTACTCTGTGGTTTTTTTTAGTTGATGATTGGTTTTTTTTTTTATTAAAATAAAAATAAAATTATTGAATTATTAAATGTAATTTTTTAAACATACGTAAAGTAATGTACATTAATTAAAATTAAAAATTTAAAATAAATGATATACTTATATTTTAAAATAAAATATTCTTAAATTAAATAAACTAAAAAATTAAATAATAAAATTAAAAATTTAAAAATTAAATAGCCAATTCTAAATATTCCATAGTTCTGATAATATCTATACATTTTTATTTAAAATTTAAATTAAGATAAAATTGTAAGTTAAAGTTTAAATATGAAAAATGAAATTATAATGAAAATAAAATAAAATTTTTTTTTATGAATTTTAACAAACTTGATCTATATTATTACCCTAGCTAGTATTCTAGAAGGAACTTTTTTTTTATTAGGATTTAGGGTTTTAATCCTCAAAAGTCAAAAATACCCCATAATTCGAGAGCAACCCATTGCGAGGGTATTTTAGTCATTTAACACCGATTAAACCCTACTCACCGTTCTATAAATAGGAACGGAAACCCCTTTCATCCGCACCCACCTCGGCTTAGGAGTCTCACATCGCCGTCACCATGTCGAAGCGAGGTAGGGTTTCTCTCCTCCATTCTAGGGTTTTAGGGTTTACGGTTTGATCGTTTTCATCACGAGATCGAGATGCTAATGGCGATTCCTCTTTGTCCAATGATCTACTTTGGTTACACTCGATCTCGAAGCTTTTGCTTCTGTTTCTTTCGATTTTGTTCGATTCTTTTGCGAGATATGAATTCGAAACGAAAACTTGGTATCGATTTTGCCATTAATTGCACTGGTTTTGGCTAGGGCGCGGTGGATCGGCCGGAAACAAGTTCCGGATGTCGCTGGGTCTTCCGGTGGCGGCGACCGTAAACTGCGCCGATAACACCGGAGCGAAGAATCTCTACATCATCTCAGTTAAGGGCATCAAGGGTCGGCTTAATCGCCTCCCCTCCGCCTGCGTCGGCGACATGGTCATGGCCACCGTGAAGAAGGGCAAGCTCGATCTGCGCAAGAAGGTCATGCCCGCCGTCATCGTGAGGCAACGCAAGCCGTGGCGCCGAAAGGATGGCGTTTACATGTACTTCGAAGGTAACATTCTCTTGCCCTACTTCGCTCTTTTCCTTTTTTGTTTTGTGCTTTTATCAATCAATCCGGCGAAAGAACAAGATACAAATCTTGTGTTGGAGCTGTTTGCATCAGACCTGCAGATTATTTTGTATTGGAGAAATTTTCTTGGTATACTGATTTATAAACTTTGTATTCCTTATAGATGAAGTGATTAATGAGTCTTTGGCATATTTAATGGCCATGAGATCTGCAGTTTTTTTTCTATTTTCTGTTGTTTGCTAGGAAACAATTACTCTCTCTCTCTCTCTCTCTCTCTCTCTCTCTCTCTGTCCTTTAATAAAAAAGGAAAAAGCTTTCCTGGAGTATTTCTTGTTATAAAATTTTATAACTTCTATTCATCTGTTTGTAGGAAAGATTTCCAGTAAATTACCTTTATCTGGTAAGGAATTCAATGATATTGGTGACAAGATTTTGTGTGTGGTCCTTGAAGTTACTGGAGCTATCAACGTATGCAAACATATTTTCTAAGTAAAAACATACTCTTGAATACCCTCGGAAAGATTGATCTATGCTAGGAGTTCGTCCAAAGCAGTTTCATATTGCATCGGATTAGGACCGATCATGAGACAGACCTATGCGAGCTCGTTGATGCTTTTCTTTTCCAATCGCTTTCTGTTTTATAGATATCTCTGTGTTCTAGTTGCGGAACATACATAAATATTCTGTGACTTCCGAATATAATAGAGTTTTTCATAATTTAATGCATTTTCTCTTAATTGCTCCTATTTTGTTGTTCTTATGACGAAGAGACATGATATACTTGTAAACCTGCTGTTTTCCTTAAATGTTATGCTTGGATTAGTTATGCTTTGTTTTAATTATTTTGCATTTCTATCTATTGTGCATAAAGTTTTTCTCCCCTTTTCTTGCGGAGATATTTTTCATTTTTTTCAAGTCGGATTTCAGTTTTATCTTTGTGGTGACAGGAGGATTTTTCTGGGTGAAAATACTCCGACTTTCTGGAGCAAACCCTCGATGTTTGCATATTCCTAAGTAAATGTCACAAAGTAAGCATTTGGATGTCGATGGCTCTTCTTGGAAAGAACTATCTTTTCATGGAATTCCTCTATTTGAAGGCGGTCTCATATTCCAGCTCCCTGAGGAGCGGCATCGCTGCAATAACCTTTTGGGACTGGCCATGAGACAAACATGTACATGTTCTTTGATAGATTAGCATCTAAGTTCTCTATCGCTGCTGATGTGTTTTTGGGGCCAGTCTGAGAAGAGCAGATTCATATATTTCCTAACTTTCGATTTATCAATCACAGCTTTTTTGTTATATAGTAAATGTTTTTTCCGGTCTTCTTTGTGTACGATAGACATGGTTTTTATTGAGGACGTGTAGTTTGCGACTCATGTGATCATCGGCAATGCTTGTGTGATGCTTTTTATCATGTTTGACGCTTTTTTAGAAGTTTTTTTCCTTTCTCTATGCTCTCTTACTTCATCAAACCAGTATTTGTAGGTTTTTTGTTTAGTGACGGGAGGATTTTCCGAGCGGAACTTCTTCAGCTTGCTGGAGCAAACCATCTTTGTTTGCATATTCCTGAGTAAACGTCACAAAGTAAGCTTTTGTATGTCGTAGGCTCTTCTTGGAAAGATCTATCTTTTCAAGTAGTTCCTCCATCTGAAAGTGGTCTCATATTCCATTGCCTTGAGTAGTGGCATTGCCACATTTACCTTTTAGGACTGGCCATGAGACAAACATAATGTGTTTTTAGATATTTTTGAGTGATAAAATATTCGTGTGTTTTCAACTCTGAACTACCATTTTTCATGTCCTTTTGTATTGTGGATTCAATCGGTATTTTTTGGGGGAAAAAACTGGCATTAATCACTAATCAGATGTAAAAATGATCTTACCTCATCTGGTTTCATTCTAGTTGGAATTCTATTTGCTGAATTTGACTGTTGTAGTGACGGGAGGATTTTTCTGGGTGAAAATTCTCCAACTTGGTGGAGCAAACAATCCGTGTTTGCATATTCCGAAGTAAACGTCACAAAGTAAGCCTTTGGATGTTGATGGCTCTTCTTGGGAAGATCTATCTTTGCAAGGAGTTCCTCCATCTGAAAGTTTGTCTCATATTCCATCGCCTTGAGGAGCGGCGTTGCTGCAATTACCTTTTAGGATTGGCCATGAGACAAACATAAGTGTCTTCCTATATATTTTTTTGTATTACCCACTTTAGTATTTTTTCTTCAGTAGATTCTTTAATTGTTAAACTATTCATCGATCTTTGTGGTGGTCGTCGGATTTTTCTTTTCTGGCTGGAATTTTCTTTATAGAAATCCCTTACTAGTTCGTGAAAATTTACTTAACAAGAAATTACTTGTCAGCAGATGGTTCTAAATGTTTTCTGCCTTGTGTAGTTGGTTGCTTCTGTTCTTAATTGAGTGACCTGCATATATTATGTTATTCTCGGTAAGAAGCATATAAGGAAAAGATAATAAACCAGTCTTAAACACCATGGTGCTTAATTGTTGCATTATGTTACCTGTCGCCTGGTACATCTTTTTATTCTTACAAAGGTTGATGTCATTCCATCTATCACCATATCACCAGCCATAATCTTTGGTTACTTGGTATGTTTTAATTTCATTTCATTTGTGCCAGTTAGGCTGCTCTAAGTTCCTAGGGCTAAAGCCTAGTGTATGTTTTGTAGCCCTTAAATAAATATTGGTAGGTACTGGAGACAAGCGATGTACATTTATTAGTATTACATTTATTAGTATTCTGATATAACTGTGTCTATTGAATTGATCGGTGCTGTTGTTGCAATATCTGTTGAAGTAATGAATTTATTTTCTTTTTTGTCGTGTCATGTCGTTCTCTTGACAATTTTTGTCGTTTGCTATTATGCAGATAATGCAGGAGTTATTGTGAATCCCAAAGGAGAAATGAAAGGTATGCTAGAGTTAACTTTGATAGTATTAGTTTTTCCTTGTTCCCTTTTTTCTGAGTACAAAAAGGGACGTACGTGTTTTACTTGCTTGGTCTGTAATCTGGAATAGCAAGGCAGGAAGAGCTCATTCCTAGTCCCCAATAGCAGAAGCCTGAAGCTGGGGCTTCTGCTTTTAGCTGCTTCCGGCATTACTTTGGTGCATTTTAGGGTAGAATACCTTAAGGAAAGGCTAGAATATCAAAAAAGGGGAGGAAAAAAAAAAAAGAAAAAGAAAAAATGGTTGTATTGTGATTTGCATTTTGCCCTATCAATAGATGAAAACTCAAAATTTGGAGAGTTATCTCAGTTCAATTCGGAAAGTCCTTTACCCTTTCGAAGTTGGAAGGTGCTATCGTAGTTCTCATAATCAAGATAGCAAGGCACAACAAAGCTGTATAATCTATTGTGTTCACTTGCATTTGAGCCATTTTAGCATTAAGCTGTCGACATCCAGAGAGCTCTATTCAAACATGCTTGTGCACAAGCTCCAGCAGGCAGGCTAAACAGCCCTCTACATTATTTTATGCCTTACAAACTTCTTATAGTCAGATACTCAAACAGAATTGAGTCTTTTACGCAGGCTCTGCTATAACGGGACCAATTGGAAAGGAATGTGCCGACTTGTGGCCTAGGATTGCGAGTGCGGCCAATGCTATCGTTTGATTCCCTCTTTCATTTGGAAGAAAAAGGAAAGAAACATCCACACCAATTGCCAGAACTGGAAAAGAAGGACGCATATCTTCACTTTTCTGCACTTTCCATCCTTGATCAGGTGTCGGACCACTCGGATAATGGCTGTGTAATCAACTGGTTGTCTAGCATTATATCTCACTTGTCAACTATACCCCTAGGATATCTGGACTTTCCATCCTCTCAACGAAGGATCCTCGTTCAGACCCTTCTCGCATTGGTGGAAAAGTTTGCTCGGAACGAGGGAGCTCATCAAATGTGGCACGACACGCTCGGTGGGAAATAGAGAACTGACAGGCTTCTGGTTAGATATCCGGAGTGGGAACTCGAGTCTGTCGACCCAATTTCCTGGCATCTTCCATCTAGCCTCCAACAAGAATCTCCGAGTAAAAGACTGCGCCGAGCACTTCGGCTGGAACTGGGCGAAGATACTGGAGGGACCAAGCCTAGAACTACCAGCCCTCGACAATTCTATTCGTCATCTGAAACTGACAACGCCAATCATCCAGCTCACGAACAGCAGAGATGAATTCCACTGGCGGTGGTCGACGTCCGGACTTTTCTCGGTCAAGTCCTTGTACCGCTTCTTACAAGAAAGCGGCAAAGCTGATACGCGCTTCGTGAAACTTTGGAAGATTAAGTCACCGGTGAAAGTCAAAATCTTTGTCTGGCTAGTACTCAGAAAGCGGGTACTGACAAGAGACATCCTTACCAAAAAGAACTGGAATGGGCCCACTTCCTGCGAGTTTTGCCTTGATAATGAAGAAACTGCGAACCACCTGTTTGCCTCCTGTACCTCAGTACAAGCATTGCTGGAGACCTTGCTGCCAAACCGTTCGGAAATCTGTAGCATCTCGACCGTCGAAGGACTGTGGGAAACGCATGCACTCAAGATAGGGGGCTTGGGCAGAAAAGCCCTCATCACCGTCGCAGCCACGTGGTGGTTCATCTGGACGGAAAGGAACAGAAGGATCTTCGAAAACAAGAGCCGTTCCCTCCGGGAGATCCTCGCCCACATTAGACTCTACCGGTCTTACTAGTCCATATTCTGTGTCTAATTCCCTTTTTTCTTCTTGTTTTTTTTTTTTTTTTTTTTTTTTTTTTTTTTTTTTTTTTTTTTTTTTTGGGTCCAACTGCTTTTCGCAGCCGTCGGTTGCCCTACCCTTTGCTAAATTCAACCTCGTTTTGAATGAAGCGGCAGCATGCTGCCTTCCCCTAAAAAAAAAACTATACCCCTAGGATTTCCTTGACCTTCAGAGTTTTCCTGTTGAGCTTTTTAGACATCAAATTGCCGAGAACATGATTTTTTGCGTGTGTTTTAGGTTGTTGAAGTTGCTGAGACTTTTGGCCAGTTTTACTTGCAAGTTTGGTTTTTAAAAGAAAGATTAAATCCTGAATAGAATGGGCAAAACCCTGATATTGATAATTATTTCAGTTTCTATCCTACTTGTTGAGTCAAAGATAACAAATGAGGTGATTTGAGTGCTTATGGACGGTTATTGTCAATTCACTTTCTTGAAGTTACAAGAGAAAGCAAGACCTACAAAACCAAACGAGGCAGAATGACTACTTACAATCCTCTGTCATCTTAATGAAGGAAGAAACAGCAGACATCTACATCACTTTGAAAAGTAGTGAAAATGTGAATATAATATTAGGAACAAGAAAATGGTTATGATATCCACAAGGCTCAGAGCATTATTCACATCTTCGAATAGATAGTGCTGCGCGACGCTTGAGCATGGATGGTTGCCACTCCAATTGCGAAGCATTGGAGAGCGGAAAGAGTTGTTGACCTGAACCGGATTAGAAAAAGATCCTCACCCACATCAAACAGCCTAAATGCAGGTTCCCCGTGCTTTGCGCCCTGCAATCCAAACCGTAAACAGATCAGCCTGTATGTATGTATGTATGTATGCGCGCCACATTGATTCAACAAGTAGGCCAAATAAAGATTCATGAAAGAAAGAGAGAAATAACTAGCTCCATTGAGAGACTGAAATAATCTAATGATATGAGGAGGTAACTATGGCGTCAGTCATCAGATTAGCCATATTTATCTCACAGAACTAAAAAGAAACAATAATTTAATTTCTAGCAAAATATGAGGTGCCTGAGATTTTAAAGAATTATAAATGCAGACACAAATTGACAGTATTTTAACCGGAGAGAAGATTATAGATAGCTGTATATGCAACTCTGAAGCTCACCTCCATGAACAGATCAATGGAGTCGCATTCCTGTGACTCTATGTGGGGCAAAGTTTTTGCTGCTGACGGAGAGTTGTCGCTGAGCACCGTAATGACTAAAATACCCTCGCAATGGGTTGCTCTCGAATTAAGGGGTATTTTTGACTTTTTGAGGATTAAAACCTAAATCCTAATAAAAAAAAAGTTCCTTCTAGAATACTAGCTAGGGTAATAATATAGATCAAGTTTGCTAAAATTCATAAGAAAATTTTTATTTTATTTTTATTATAATTCCATTTTTCATATTTAAACTTTAACTTACAATTTTATCTTAATTTTAATTTTAAATAAAAATGTATAGATATTATCAGAACTATGGAATATTTAGAATTGGCTATTTAATTTTTAAATTTTTAATTTTATTATTTAATTTTTTAGTTTATTTAATTTAAGAATATTTTATTTTAAAATATAAGTATATCATTTATTTTAAATTTTTAATTTTAATTAATGTACATTACTTTACGTATGTTTAAAAAATTACATTTAATAATTCAATAATTTTATTTTTATTTTAATAAAAAAAAATCAATCATCAACTAAAAAAAACCACAGAGTAATACCCAGCTTAATAAATAATGACCCCTCTTAATTTTTTAATATTTATTTTTATACCAATATAATTTTTTTTATTTTTTATTCGTATACATTTTAAATAGATGAAAATATATTAGGAGTCTCGTACTTACAAGCTATTTGAAATACATATCTTAACTCCAAATTTTTTTATTTCATATTTTTTTAATTTCTAACTATTTTGGTAAGCTATTTTATTTAACTAAATAAAATATTATACTAAATTTAATAGATCTTTTAGTTAAAGTCATTGATCTATTTGAATTACGGTTATATTTAATAAAATTTTTAGTTATTTAAATAAAATAATATAAATAAATAATTAAAAATTAAATATTTTTAAATTAAAAAAATTTAATATTTTTATATTAATTATTTAATTAATAAACTTTTTTTTTAAAAAATTGATGATGTATTAAAATTTTTATTTGAATATATTTTGGCCCCCCTTATAGTTAAATTCTGGCTTCGTCCTGTACATCAACTCAAATAAAGTACTGCGTATTCATATCGATCACCACGGTTATGATCCTGTAATTTTTTGCTCGATGTAAGTATCAATTTTTTCAAATCTTTGAAAAAAGCTTGGTGACATGTCTGGCTTGATACTAAGGTATCGTTTGGTTCGGGGATTAGTGAGAATTAGTAGTATGAGGTATAAGTATAAAATTGAGTATAAGATAGGATAAATGAAAATAGTGTTTGGTTGGGATATAGGTTAGTACCAGGTATAAGAAAAATAGTGTTTGGTTAGCATTGAAGAATAAGAGGGATAAATAGTTGACTTTTGTGTAAAAAGATGAAAATGCCCTTATCTTTTTATATGTATTAAAAATTGATAAATAAATATTGTATTATAACTTTTTAAATATAATAATTGTAATATATATTATGTAATTAATTAGATAATATATAAAATTAGTGTTAATTATTTATATGTAAAAAATAATTAATATAATATAAAAATTATAATAAATTTTTCTGGTTAGATATTTAATTTTAAAAAATCAATAATTAGTGTTAATTACTGTTAAAATTAGTGTTAATTATTAATTATTGTAGACTATAAATTTTTCTAGTAAGATATTTAATTTTAAAAAATCAATAATTAGTGTTAATTAGTGTTAAAATTAGTTTTAATTATTAATTATTGAAGACTATTAATTAAAATTAGTGTTAATTAATTATTGAAGACTATAAATTTTATTGAAGACTATAAAATTGATAAAATAAATATTGTATTATAACTTTTTTAATATAATAATTGTAATATATATTATGTAATTATTTAGATAATGTATAAAATTAGTGTTAATTATTTATATGTAAAAAATGATTAATATAATATAAAAATTATAATAAAATTTTCTGGTTAGATATTTAATTTTTAAAAATTAATAATTAGTGTTAAAATTAGTGTTAAAATTAGTGTTAATTATTAATTATTGAAGACTAAAATTAGTGTTAATTATTAGTGTTAAAATTAGTGTTAATTAAAATTAGTGTTAATTATTGAGAAGATGAGAAATGAGTTGGGAAGTGTGCAAGGATAGAGAGAGAGAGAGTGAGAGATGGAATGTTAATTCGGGGGTGGGGGAAAGTTGTACCGGGTTAAACCGGGATAAGGGGGAAATGGGGTGAATAAGTAATCCCATCTTGTTCAAATGTGTTTGGGTACAAAGGGGGGGATATCCCCTTTTGTACCCGAACCAAACGATACCTAAGGTTCTGTTTGGTTGTGGGATAATGAGGAAATAGCCCTTTTTATCCTACTATTTTTGACAAAAAAAAAAAAATAATAAAAAATGACTAAAGATAAAAGTTTAAAATAATTTTTACTTAACGGGTTATTCTGGAATAACCGCTTAAGAAATATTCCAGTCCTCCCTGAAATAGGGTTTATACCTTAGGGCAATGAATTTTTTGTTTGTTTGTATTTTTTATTTTTTTTTTTATTTATTTATTTTTTTTTTAGATTAGCTTACCTTCTAATTTGAGACTATATGAACATAAGACTATGTAATCTGTGATTATATAATTATTTTTATTTACTAATTATTATTTAGTAAAATATACTATAAAATATAAAAAAATATTTTGTTTATTAATTATTATTTTGTAAAATATATGATAAAATATAAAAAATTATTTTGTTTAGTTGAGATATAATTTATTATTTACAATTAAATTATCATTTTAATTAATTTATAATAATTAAAATTAATTTATATATATATAAGGTAAGGCATAGTAGGCATTTTGATAAAAAATCTATCATTTTTTTCTACTATTCTCTATTATTTTATAATTTTAATTAAACATAATTTTTTCTATTCCAGAGAATATCAACTTTTGAACCAAACGTAATTTAACTTTTATACTTGATTATTCCAAAATAATAAGTTATCCTAGATATAAAAAAACTTATACCTATGCGTGATCGAGATAGTAGCAGATGCAAAGAACATCTAAAATAAAATAAAAAATTAGATATTCAAATTAAAACTTTTAATGATAAAGTGGTTGGTTTTCTGTTTTTTTTGTTTTGGGATAATTTAAAGTTGGAATTAGTTGCATATATTTTTTACAAAAATTAACAAAACAAAAACTGTCAAACCCAAGCTACAGCAAAGCCCAACAATAAAAAATATAGTATAATACCTAATATACCCTTTCAAAATTTAAAAATACCTAATACATTTAAACTCAATTGCGTTGTTTTCATTCTTATTATATGTTTGTATGTTTTGTTTTCACTGTAAATGATGATGATACTTCTTATTGGAATCTCGTTTGCGGAGGATGGAACGTCGGCTGACCCTCTTTCACCCCTTTCTTCAACAGCAAGGCTGATATCATCTCTAGATTGCCTTTGCCTTTCTCAGCAACTGCGGGTACAATGCGCTCACTGTAAATGATGCGCGCGTAGAACTGTGTTCTCGTTTGCGGAGGATGGAACGTCGATGTATTGAGCGGCGAGAGTGTCGGCGAGATGAAAACGATAGTCCGGAATGTAGTTCAAACGCCGAGGAGAACGGTCGGCCGATTTTCGGTGTATCCGAGCTTAAATTGGAGCTTCGGAAAATCGCCAGAAACATGCCCTTAATCTTAGAGTCCCCGAAAGGCAAAAATTCTCCGCGCAGACAAAACTCTTGCCATTGTAGTAGCGAGCTCGAGTATCCGTACTACATAAATTTCGTCAGTCCTAGTAGGGGTTTTCTACCATTTTCTGTCGATTTGGAGCAGCCTAGTTATAACCACGGTCGACGTATCTTTTGCGGAGCGTCATCCTTGTTGAACATCCCTTTGAACATGAGATCCTTAGATCTAGTCATCAAAAGATTGAGAGATCGTAGAAAACTGAGTGTTACTGATCTTGACGACTTTGTCGACGAGTCTTCTTCACAGGCTAGTACAGAAGATTCTGCGACTGTAAGTCCGTCGAGGATGCTGATATTTGAGTCTTTAGAAGCAGCTCTCAAGGCGAGGGCGCTACACAGACGCTCGTTTGTTGCCCCGCGAACGCCCAAAGGAAGAATAGTACCTTTCAAGAGAAGCCCTTCTGAGTCGAGTTATTCTGAGAAGACGATTCAGTCCCGGTCTAGTTCGACCTCAATGTCGTGAAACCTTATTTCCACAGGCCTTCTACACTGCATGTGGAAAAATGGGCTTCCTTACTTTGAGTTTTCGGTCGAGGATGATCCGAGCGAGATTTACGTGGCGAGTCCTCTGAAGGTCCGGTCTACAGTTGACAAGGCGCTGGATTACATCTATGTCTTTCATGCGAGAAAGGGATCAAGATTTGCTGCTAAGATGAAGGTATCGAGTTCTTTAGTTTTGAGCTCGAAAGAATCGGATTGCATAGAAACCGAATTCGTGTTGTTCGGTGCTGACGATGGCCTTTCGGCAGAAATGCAAAGGTCTTCCTCTCTCGCAAAAACTAAGGGGTTTTCTAAAAAAGTCGCAAAGATGTTAACACCAAGCTACTCACCGAAGCGCAAAATTTGCCATAAAGCCGCTAAATCGTGTTCTCAGTTTGATGACATTTACGAGGTTATTACCGGTGATTTTAGCGGCATTGATGAATTAGTTCCTCCTCGTCTTCGTACCGATGATTTCCCCCGCAATCTCGAGTTAACTTCGATTGTCGTGAGAGATTATCAACATAAGAGCAACAAAGAGCCTTCTGCTGGTGGGTGGGGCCTCAAATTCCTTGCAAAAGCTGAAGGAGGTTGCATGCAGGATAGAAGAAAATCTTCAAGGTGTGTGAATGTTGTAATCCCAAGCGGTTTTCACGGCGGTCCGGTTACGAGTAGTGAGGGCCCGTTAAGTCTTATGGAGAGATGGAAGTCCGGCGGCCTTTGCGACTGTGGCGGGTGGGATATCGGGTGTCCTATTACGGTGCTCAGCGACAACTCTCCGTCAGCAGCGAAAACTTTGCCCCACATAGAGTCACAGGAATGCGACTCCATTGATCTGTTCATGGAGGTGAGTTTCAGAGTTGCATATACAGCTATCTATAATCTTCTCTCCGGTTAAAATACTGTCAGGTTGTGTCTGCATTTATAATTCTTTAAAATCTCAGGCACCTCATATTTTCCTAGAAATTAAATTATTGTTTCTTTTTAGTTCTGTGAGATAAATATGGCTGATCTGATGACTGATGCCATAGTTACCTCCTCACATCTTTAGATTATTTCAATCTCTCAATGGAGCTAGTTATTTCTCTCTTTCTTTCATGAATCTTTATTTGGCCTACTTGTTGAATCAATGTGGCGCGCATACATACATACATACATACAGGCTGATTTGTTTACGGTTTGGATTGCAGGGCGCAAAGCACGGGGAACCTGCATTTAGGCTGTTAGATGTGGGTGAGGATCTTTTTCTAATCCGGTTCAGGTCAACAACTCTTTCCGCTCTCCAATGCTTCTCAATTGGATTGGCAACCATCCATGCTCAGGCGTCGCGCAACACTATCTATCCGAAGATGTGAATAATGCTCTGAGCCTTGTGGATATCATAACCATTTTCTTGTTCCTAATATTAGATTCATATTTTCACTACCTTTCAAAGTGATGTAGATGTCTGCTATTTCTTCCTTCATTAAGATGACAGAGGATTGTAAGTAGTCATTCTGCCTCGTTTGGTTTTGTAGGTCTTGCTTTCTCTTGTAACTTCAAGAAAGTGAATTGACAATAACCATCCATAAGTACTCAAATCACCTAATTTGTTATCTTTCACTCAATAAGTAGGATAGAAACTGAAATAATTATCAATATCAGGGTTTTGCCCATTCTATTCAGGATTTAATCTTTCTTTTAAAAACCAAACTTGCAAGTAAAACTGGCCAAAAGTCTCAGCAACTTCAACAACTTAAAACACACGCAAAAAATCATGTTCTCGGCAATTTGATGTCTAAAAAGCTCAACAGGAAAACTCTGAAGGTCAAGGAAATCCTAGGGGTATAGTTGACAAGTGAGATATAATGCTAGACAACCAGTTGATTACACAGCCATTATCCGAGTGGTCCGACACCTGATCAAGGATGGAAAGTGCAGAAAAGTGAAGATATGCGTCATTCTTTCCCAGTTCTGGCAATTGGTGTGGAAGTTTCTTTCCTTTTTCTTCCAAATGAAAGAGGGAATCAAACGATAGCATTGGCCGCACTCGCAATCGTAGGCCACAAGTCGGCACATTCCTTTCCAATTGGTCCCGTTATAGCAGAGCCTACGTAAAAGACTTAATTCTGTTTGAGTATCTGACTATAAGAAGTTTGTAAGGCATAAAATAATGTAGAGGGCTGTTTAGCCTGCCTGCTGGAGCTTATGCACAAGCATGTTTGAATAGAGCTCTCTGGATGTCGACAGCTTAATGCTAAAATGGCTCAAATGCAAGTGAACACAATAGATTATACAGCTTTGTTGTGCCTTGCTATCTTGATTATGAGAACTACGATAGCACCTTCCAACTTCGAAAGGGTAAAGGACTTTCCGAATTGAACTGAGATAACTCTCCAAATTTTGAGTTTTAATCTATTGATAGGGCAAAATGCAAATCACAATACAACCATTTTTTCTTTTTCTTTTTTTTTTCCTCCCCTTTTTTGATATTCTAGCCTTTCCTTAAGGTATTCTACCCTAAAATACACCAAAGTAATGCCGGAAGCAGCTAAAAGCAGAAGCCCCAGCTTCAGGCTTCTGCTATTGGGGACTAGGTATGAGCTCTTCCTGTCTTGCTATTCCAGAATCCAGACCAAGCAAGTAAAACACGTACGTCCCTTTTTGTACTCAGAAAAAAGGAAACAAGGAAAAACTAATACTATCAAGTTAACTCTAGCATACCTTTCATTTCTCCTTTGGGATTTACAATAACTCCTGCATTATCTGCATAATACCAAACGACAAAAATTGTCAAGAGAACGACATGACACGACAGAAAAGAAAATAAATTCATTATTTCAACAGATATTGCAACAACAGAACCGATCAATTCAATAGACACAGTTATATCAGAATACTAATAAATGTAATACTAATAAATGTACATCGCTTGTCTCTAGTACCTACCAATATTTATTTAAGGGCTACAAAACATACACTAGGCTTTAGCCCTAGGAGCTTAGAGCAGCCTAACTGGCACAAAAGAAATGAAATTAAAGCATACCAAGTAACCAAAGATTATGGCTGGTGATATGGTGATAGATGGAATGACATTAACCTTTGTAAGAATAAAAAGATGTACCAGGCGACAGGTAACACAATGCAACAATTAAGCACCATGGTGTTTAAGACTGGTTTATTATCTTTTCCTTATATGCTTCTTACCGAGAATAACATAATATATGCAGGTCACTCAATTAAGAACAGAAGCAACCAACTACACAAGGCAGAAAACATTTAGAACCATCTGCTGACAAGTAATTTCTTATTGAGTAAATTTTTACGAACTAGTAAGGGATTTCTATAAAGAAAATTCCAGCCAGAAAAGAAAAATCCGACGACCACCATAAAGATCGATGAATAGTTTAACAATTAAAGAATCTACTGAAGAAAAAATACTAAAGTGGGTAACACAAAAAAATATATAGGAAGACACTTATGTTTGTCTCATGGCCAATCCTAAAAGGTAATTGCAGCAACGCCGCTCCTCAAGGCGATGGAATATGAGACAAATTTTCAAATGGAGGAACTCCTTGCAAAGATAGATCTTCCCAATAAGAGCCATCAACATCCAAAGGCTTACTTTGTGACGTTACTTCGGAATATGCAAACACGGATTGTTTGCTCCACCAAGTTGGTGAATTTTCATCCAGAAAAATCCTTCCGTCACTACAACAGTCAAATTCAGCAAATAGAACTCCAACTAGAATGAAACCAGATGAGGTAAGATTATTTTTACATCTGATTAGTGATTAATGCCTGTTTTTTTTCCCAAAAAATACCGATTGAATCCACAATACAAAAGGACATGAAAAATGGTAGTTCAGAGTTGAAAACACACGAATATTTTATCACTCAAAAATATCTAAAAACACATTATGTTTGTCTCATGGCCAGTCCTAAAAGGTAAATGTGGCAATGCCACTACTCAAGGCAATGGAATATGAGACCATTTTCAGATGGATGAACTATTTGAAAAGATAGATCTTTCCAAGAAGAGCCTACGACATACAAAAGCTTACTTTGTGACGTTTACTCAGGAATATGCAAACAAAGATGGTTTGCTCCAACAAGCTGAAGAAGTTCCGCCCGGAAAATCCTCCCGTCACTAAACAAAAAACCTACAAATACTGGTTTGATGAAGTAAGAGAGCATAGAGAAAGGAAAAAACTTCTAAAAAAGCGTCAAACATGATAAAAAGCATCACACAAGCATAGCCGATGATCACATGAGTCGCAAACTATACGTCCTCAATAAAAACCATGTCTATCGTACACAAAGAAGACCGGAAAAAACATTTACTATATAACAAAAAAGCTGTGATTGATAAATCGAAAGTTAGGAAATATATGAATCTGCTCTTCTCAGACTGGCCCCAAAAACACATCAGCAGCGATAGAGAACTTAGATGCTAATCTATCAAAGAACATGTACATGTTTGTCTCATGGCCAGTCCCAAAAGGTTATTGCAGCGATGCCGCTCCTCAGGGAGCTGGAATATGAGACCGCCTTCAAATGGAGGAACTCCATGAAAAGATAGTTCTTTCCAAGAAGAGCCATCGACATCCAAAGGCTTACTTTGTGACATTTACTTAGGAATATGCAAACATCGAGGGTTTGCTCCAGAAAGTCGGAGTATTTTCACCCAGAAAAATCCTCCTGTCACCACAAAGATAAAACTGAAATCCGACTTGAAAAATATGAAAAATATCTCCGCAAGAAAAGGGGAGAAAAACTTTATGCACAATAGATAGAAATGCAAAATAATTAAAACAAAGCATAACTAATCCAAGCATAACATTTAAGGAAAACAGCAGGTTTACAAGTATATCATGTCTCTTCGTCATAAGAACAACAAAATAGGAGCAATCAAGAGAAAAGGCATTAAATTATGAAAAACTCTATTATATTCGGAAGTCATAGAATATTTATATATGTTCCGCAACTAGAACACAGAGATATCTATAAAACAGAAAGCGATTGGAAAAGAAAAGCATCAACGAGCTCGCATATGTCTGTCTCATGATCGGTCCTAATCCGATGCAATATGAAACTGCTTTGGACGAACTCCTAGCATAGACCAATCTTTCCGAGGGTATTCAAGAGTATGTTTTTACTTAGAAAATATGTTTGCATACGTTGATAGCTCCAGTAACTTCAAGGACCACACACAAAATCTTGTCACCAATATCATTGAATTCCTTACCAGATAAAGGTAATTTACTGGAAATCTTTCCTACAAACAGATGAATAGAAGTTATAAAATTTTATAACAAGAAATACTCCAGGAAAGCTTTTTCCTTTTTTATTAAAGGACAGAGAGAGAGAGAGAGAGAGAGAGAGAGAGAGAGAGAGAGAGCGTAATTGTTTCCTAGCAAACAACAGAAAATAGAAGAAAAACTGCAGATCTCATGGTCATTAAATATGCCAAAGACTCATTAATCACTTCATCTACAAGGAATACAAAGTTTTTAAATCAGTATACCAAGAAAATTTCTCCAATACAAAATAATCTGCAGGTCTGATGCAAACAACTCCAACACAAGATTTGTATCTTGTTCTTTCGCCGGATTGATTGATAAAAGCACAAAACAAAAAAGGAAAAGAGCGAAGTAGGGCAAGAGAATGTTACCTTCGAAGTACATGTAAACGCCATCCTTTCGGCTCCACGGCTTGCGTTGCCTCACGATGACGGCGGGCATGACCTTCTTGCGCAGATCGGGCTTGCCCCTCTTCACGGTGGCCATGACCATGTCGCCGACGCAGGCGGACGGGAGGCGATTAAGCCGACCCTTGATGCCCTTAACTGAGATGATGTAGAGATTCTTCGCTCCGGTGTTATCGGCGCAGTTTACGGTCGCCGCCACCGGAAGACCCAGCGACATCCGGAACTTGTTTCCGGCCGATCCACCGCGCCCTAACCAAAACCAGTGCAATTAATGGCAAAATCGATACCAAGTTTTCGTTTCGAATTCATATCTCGCAAAAGAATTGAACAAAATCGAAAGAAACAGAAGCAAAAGTTTCGAGATCGAGTGTAGCCAAAGTAGATCATTGGACAAAGAGGAATCGGCATTAGCATTTCGATCTCGTGATGAAAACGATCAAACCGTAAACCCTAAAACCCTAGAATGGAGGAGAGAAACCCTACCACGCTTCGACATGGTGACGGCGATGTGAGACTCCTAAGCCGAGGTGGGTGCGGATGAGAGGGGTTTCCGTTCCTATTTATAGAACGGTGAGTAGGGTTTAATCGGTGTTAAATGATTAAAATACCCTCGCAATGGGTTGCTCTCGAATTATGGGGTTTTTTTGACTTTTGAGGATTAAAACCTTAAATCCTAATAAAAAAAAAGTTCCTTCTAGAATACTAGCTAGGGTAATAATATAGATCAAGTTTGTTAAAATTCATAAGAAAATTTTTATTTTATTTTCATTATAATTTCATTTTTCATATTTAAACTTTAACTTACAATTTTATCTTAATTTTAATTTTAAATAAAAATGTATAGATATTATCAGAATTATGGAATATTTAGAATTGGCTATTTAATTTTTAAATTTTTAATTTTATTATTTAATTTTTTAGTTTATTTAATTTAAGAATATTTTATTTTAAAATATAAGTATATCATTTATTTTAAATTTTTAGTTTTAATTAATGTACATTACTTTACGTATGTTTAAAAAATTACATTTAATAATTCAATAATTTTATTTTTATTTTAATAAAAAAAAAAACCAATCATCAACTAAAAAAAACCACAGAGTAATACCCAGCTTAATAAATAAATTTTTATAGTAACATAAAAATAAAATTAGATAATAGCTTAGTATAATTTTTTGAACTATAGAGTGACAAAGTAAAAATATATTGTCTTAGTATTTTTTAAATTAAAATAAAATAAATTTTATTAATTTATTAAAATGTATAAAAATATAGTTTTTTATTTTTTTGTTGGTGCAAAGTTTTTTATTTATAATTAACTAGTAGAAAATGTCGAAGGGTAATCTGAACTGTGAATTATTTTGATACTTGTTACACAACTTTTTCAAAATTTTAATTTTATTATTCAATCTTTAATTTACTTGATCTACATCAATCAATAATATTTTGACTTTACAATTTAAATAATTACTTATTTTAATATTTTATAATTCTAAAAAATATATAAAATGTATTAACTAAATTTGTAAAAATTAATGATATATTCAAATTTAAAATTAACTAATTCAAATTAAATAAATTAAAAAATTAGATGGTAAAGTTAAAATTTTAAAAAATTAAACAGTAAATTCAAAATAGTTCATAGTTCAAAATTTTTATTTCTTTTGGTGCAAAGTTTCTATTTTCATAATAAATAATCAACTGAAAAACTAAAAATTTAAATATTTTAAAAATAAACTTTTAAATTTTAGATTTATTATGCTAAAATATAAAATTTATTTTTTTTTATTTTTTTAAACTTTCAAAAACATTTCTAGAAATTACGATATTAACAAAGAGCACAAAATAACCAAAATACTTTTACTTATGCCATAAATTTTTTTAATATATTTTTATTATTTTTAAAAAATATTTTTAATATGATAAAGGATGTTAAATTTATTATCTTAAATTTTTAAAAGAATAAAATATAAATATTTAAAAGTTAGGAAAAAAAAGAGTGCAAAAATTATTATTTTTTTCTTTTTTTAAGCGATTTATTATATATATAAAAATAAGAAGTGATTACAAGATGGAATTATTATCCCCATTTCTCCTTTCCTCTCCCTCCTCCTCCTCCTACTAAAATGCATCTCCTTCACCTCCCCTTCTCCCACCTCCTCTGCCCCTCTCGTTCTCTCTCCTCATCTTTCGAGGGTTCTCACCCCCCCCCCGCGCGCGACTGCGTCGTCGACTTCGGGCGCCACCGGGGGCGGCGCCTCGGCTCGCTCCCCTCCTATCTCCGCTGGGTCGCCTCCACCCTCCGCGCCCGCGACTCCGAGCCCTGGGCCCGCCTCGCCGACCAGGTCCTCCTCGACCCCGTCTACCGCGACCGCCTCGAGTGGGAGCACGCCGCGCGCTTCCTCTCCAGCGACGCCCTCCGAGCCTCCTCCTCCTTCTCCCTCTCCGGCGGCGTCTCCGAGCTCCTCGACGTCGCCGAGCGCTTCGGGTGGGACTACGACGACAGGGAAGGGTGGGCGCGCGTCGACTTCGAGCTCCTCGGCACCTCCTTCGGGGGGCGGATCCCCCGAGTCCGAAGGGGATTGGGAGGAGGGGGAAAAGGTGGGATGATTTTGGAGGAGGAGGAGGAGGAGGTGGTGGTGAGGGAGAAGAGAGAGGAGAGGAGGGAGAGGAGGAGGAGGAGGAGGGCGAGAAGAGAGAAGCAAATGGAGATAGCGGCGAGGAAAGAGGCAGCAGTAGTAGTAGCAGTAGAAGAGGAGGATGGGAGTAGTATTAACACCAGTAGCAGTAGTATGATAAGTTTATATGAAAGAAAAAAAAAAAAACGAAGAATATAAGCTATATGCACAAAACCAAACAATACCTTAGAGTCAAAGTTTAAGCTACATGACCTGGCTGAATGATGCTCAACTTGCTGAGAATGATGCTCAACTTGCTTTGCTGTTTGGACAAGCAAAATAAAAGATTTAGCAATTAAGGGTTTTGAGGGTCTAGTTGATTCCGAGGCTGTTCTAGCAACTTTGTGACTTCGCGACAGTGAGCTTCTGACTATTTTGAGGTCACTGAACGCGATGCTCGCCTCAGAAATCAGTTTGGTCGAGCCGAAGAAATAAAAATGCTATAAGCCTATGTTAGTATAGTAAGTCATGGCCCGAAGTTTTCCTCGGGTCCCGTGCTGCTACAAAATGGTGAGTACGATGTCCAGCAAGTCGAGGGTCACCTACTGGAGGTGACAGTTCGTAAAAATAATGTCCCGATTAAGAGAACGAGCGAAAACGGCTCTCAAATTGCTATAAAAGTGCGATTTCTGGAAACCCTAGGGGTCTAAACGCAAATGTTACCTAGCGTGCTGTCTTGGGCTGTGTGCCTATGATCTCTAAGCTTTTCATTGGTGATCCGATGGCTTTCGTTGAGCGAAAATCGGTTATCGGATCGTAAATCGGCAAAATTGTCGGTTTATCGGCGACTCGGTTTTAATCGCGCAATTCGAAAACTTGTGGCGATTAAGTTGTCCTATTTGAGGTTCCCGGTGTAGTCCTGGTGGATCCAGGTTTAAGCCTTGTGTGCGTTGCGAGTCAGGGGTTGGGTATGTGTGAGAGTTTATTTTCTGACCTGTGCATATGATTCAGGTTCCAGCAGTCAGCCGCCAGCTTGCGAGCCATCCTGCAGCCATCGTGATCATCTACATTGAGGTGGGTTTATCTTCGGTCCGGGCTTTATCAGGTTGGCCCTATGGGGTGCTGTGGTAGGTCGGACCCCTGTTTTTGTGTAGCCCTGAACCTATGCTTGAGCCTTTCTATTAGCTCTTATTCCAGCATTCACTGTGCATAGCTATGTAGTATCGATCTTGCAGTTCAGTTCCCGATATGATTTCATGTTCAGCATTTAGTATACCTATATATACAGCTTGACATATGCCATGTGTGTTTGGTCATCAGCCTAGTTATAGTAGCATTTCCTGTTCTACGTTGCATGATAGAATAGGAGTACAGTCCTGCTATTCAGTTTCAGTTTCAGTTACAGCTCAAATATTCAGCTCCTGTTGATCAGATTCGTTTATACAGTATCCGAGATTATTACAGCTTTCAGCATTCGTGATTATTACAGCTTTCAGCATCCCGATAGGGATTATCTGGCTCATTGCCGACTGTTCAGCTTGAGCATCAGCCTTATGATCGCCATAGCACTAGCTGTTCATTTCACGTACGCTGTGGGATTGATCCCCCACAACGCGTTCTTTACCGGTGAAGTGGTCGATAGTGGCGACCCGTGAGACCCAGGCTGCACATAGTGGACGAGAGTGGCGACACATGTGCCCCTGAGTGCACCGATGGTGCCGGGTTATATGACCGCCGAACGTGCCAGCTTTGGCATTGGTCTAGGTCCTCGTGACTGATGACGGCACTGATTGGGTACCTACAGTTATTATTATTCAGCTCTTTCAGTTTACAGCATTGTTATATATCAGTTTTGTTTATAGCATGATCATTTCCTGCTTGTCAGATTTATCAGTTATAGCATGATCAATTACAGTCATGAGTACCCTGTTTCCCTTCCGTGATTATCAGCATTCCCTGTTTACAGGATTGATATCATTGATTATCATACTAGCTCTGCTCTACAGCATGATTAGCTCTTGCTTGTCTGATTTACCAGTTACAGCATGATTAGCTTGATATATGAGCACCCCTGCTTCCATTCAGCATGCTTAGATTTTATACCTGCATTTTACCTTTTAGCTTTAGTATTTCTTGCTTTTGCTATCCGCTTATTATTATATCCGGTAGGTACGACTTGCTATTTTTCGGCCCGTCGTGCCCACTGGGATACACTGTCGATGTATCTCACACCCCCTGGGTGGCCATTTTTCAGGTCAGTCGGGTGCTGGAGATTGGGACGATCCAGTGAGCTGTCGCGCTAGAGTTGTCCCCTGATATTGTGTCACGCCCCGAGTGTAAACCAGAACTCGAGTGCGACAACAGATCCGCCGTATATGCAGTATTTCCCACATATACGAAGCGACACAATAACTCGAGCAACCAAGTGTAGTGTACAAGAGCATGTATAGCCACAAAAAGTGGCACAGAGCAAGGAATAAACATAAACTACTATAAAACAACACACAACCAACACCAAAACTCCAAGCCTCAACCACAACAACACCACCATATGCAAAACATCCTCCGACAATGAATAAGTTTCCAACCAAGATCAACCAATCCAAATCCATAATAGAGGTATAGCTAGCTTGAAATGAAACTAAATACATAAATGCCACAATACTCAAGAACATCAATAATACCACTCCACCAACACTACTACATGAATCAGCTCCAAAATATACAACTCCAAAATCATCATAATACAAGTCTACTACAATACCCCATACACAATCAGTATACCCCACAAAATACAACAAATGTAACTCCCATATGAATACAACTCGAGGACTGACATAATACATATAGCTGGCTCCAGCCAGACCAATATACAGAAGTCGGGGTACATACAAAAAACTGAAAGAGATAAATAACTATAGGGTGACCTCTATCAGAACCATCGGGGTGGAGCTCTATCTAGTCCGCGACTCCCTTGCCACGCTCTGCCTGTATCGCTGCTCCAGAAGATATCACTTGGGAGCAAAAACGGGTGTGAGAACTACTAACAGCAGTCCTCAGTGCGTAAATCATCGAACCTCCGACCTACCCACCAAGTCTACCATAAGGGCAAAGTAGGTGATAGTAGAAGAATAACAGTAATAGCTGAAAGGAAACTACTCTACTATGCCCAATACTAACTGAATAATGATCAGAGTATGCATGAATGAATGTATCACGACCCTCGCGCACCAATAATGTCTCAAACTGTATGATCTCAATATAGACACATGCATACCTCATAAAAGACAACTAATGAGCTATATGGTGTACTCAACTATATGAATCTCAGATATGTATACATGTATGTATGCATAACTCATATAGAGACCACTACTGAGCTATGAATCATGCAATGTACCTCACTCATCCATGTCACCCAATCACAATGACTGTCCCACTTTGGACCAGTCAATCAAACCTGCGCTCATCTACTGCCACTACGCCCAAACAGGACTTGGTCTTACGTAGGGTGTCCCTCAAGGACTAACTCAGTAACCTCATCGCAGCCTCGTCAGGCTCGGCATCATCATCGCATCCGGAGCGTAGCTCGCGGGGAGCGACCCCGCGAACTCAAGTATCTCATAACTGGAATAAAATCCCAGGCTCAGCAGGCTATAATCCACGATCAAATAGATCGGAAACACAGTGAACAGACGACTCACTCTCATGTCAAGGTCGGAGTAAACTCCACGACTCACTCTATCCACAATGCAAAACCCAGCCCCAACTGATGCATAATACTAATCGGTCCAACCGCCCAAACTCCGCGGTTGCCGAAACAAAACCCGAGTCGATAATCTGGTGCTATCCCACATGACTCAACAAAATAGCTATACTATCCCAATCCCTGCTCTCTAACCCGAGCAATAAAAGTATAAGAGAAAAGAAAAGGTTTTTGTCACGCCCCGAGTTTAAAAATCAGCGTCTAATTTTTTTTTTTTTTTTTTTCAAATCAGAGTTTCAAAACCAGCCAGGGCGCAACAGACTGCCACATATATAGAAGAGTCCCAATCCCCTTTGGGATTGAGCCTTTTCTATATATGCACGGCTAGCTTGGCAACATCATCAGAGTACTAACTAGGTACTACTATATAACAATATTACAACAGCATAAATAAATTACAGATTACATATTGCTTTACAAATAACTTATCAATTTAAAATCTAAATAACTACAAGTACGGCTGTCCAGGGTTCATCTACTAACACGGAACCTCTCAATACGTCCCAACCTCCCAGCACCCGCTTGACCTGAAAAAAGGTCACCCAGGGGGTGTGAGATACATCGACAGTGTATCCCAATGGGCACGACGAGCCGAGAAATAGCAGATCGTACCTACTGGTTTACAATACTAGAGGATAGTAAAGATCACAGTTAGGATAAGCTGATATATATATATTATAGAACTGTATTTAACTTGAGGATGGCAACAATCATGAGTTAGGACAATCAGATATATAAACAATAGAATCATGGAACTGTATATCACTTGAGGATGAAAATCATGAGTTAGGACAATCAGATATATAAACAATAGAATCATGGAACTGTATATCACTTGAGGATGAAAATCATGAGTTAGGATAGTCAGATATGAAATCAATATAATCATAAGCATCATATAGAATCTTAACATGTATAGGTAGATAATAGGAAATCAAATCAAAGAATCAATGGAATATGATAAGGTAACTTAACAATCAACAACACATGCATCAAATAGATGAAACACAAAAGACCCAATCACAAGCCACCATATTGGTCAACAAGACCTCAAGGAATTTGCCCAACCTAGCACCAACCTGGTTGACATTCCCCCCTTGGGGGTCATGGGTCTTTCAACAGACCACTTTATCGGTAAAGAACAAAGCATACGAGAAGCTACCTCGGATATTTTCGTGAAGTACAGCGATGCGGGCGATCAATGTGAATGCTCAATCTCACGGTCCACAGACCGGGTAATCGGCAAAAAGCCAGATAACGATCCCCTCTGGGATGCAACAGTAATATGATAACAACATCTCAACTCAATGCAAGATCATCAACAAATCACAACTCAAATGCAGGATCAATCAACAGTAACTATGAATCATGGATCAAAATAACCAGAAGTGCTGAAATTCAGGTATAACAAATATCCAGGAATCAAATCATAAGATCTAGAAGCAACTGAATACCAATCATGCAGACTAACCAATCATGCAAACTAAACACATGTTTTTGAGAAAACTATTTTGAAACAGATTTTAGGTCCAAACCTCGAAGAGCGTTGCCTTTGTCCTATCAAACAAGAACAGACTCAAGCGACCCTACGAAGCTCGGTAAAAACATTTATTTAATAAAATCATGTATTTAGCCGTATAATAGGTGAACAACAAGAAAACAGGCTCAAACATTTAATGATGACCAAACAGGCATGGCAATGTCCAGAATAACGCTATAACCACGGGAAGCAATTAAACATCAATCATGTAAGGTAAAGATAACTATTGAAGATCATAATCAGGCATAAAGCAGTGTGCAACTGAATCAAAAGGAAGACAGGCTCAAGATAATAATTAAGCTACCAAAAATAGGGGTCCAACCAATACCGTAACCAGAGGGCCGAAATGATAAAGCCCGGACCGAAGATAAACCCACCTGTCATTTGCAGGCGAACTTCCGACTCCAACTGAACGCTCAAAAACTCTGCCAACCTGAATCAAAATTATGATCAGGGAACAACTCAAACATACCCATCCCGACAATTCTATAATACTCTGTCGCTAACCGGGGGAACTTAGCCGAAACAGGCTTTTACGGAAATTTTCGGAAAATTATCGAAACAGACCCGCCGACAGTCTATATACATTCAAACACTGCCAATTCACACCTACTGACTCTAAACATCATTACCTCGGTGTTCGGGAAGACAGGGGCAAAACAGTAATTTTCGGTGTCCAAATGTTGCCAACAATACTCGTTCAACTCACGGGAAACCTAATTCGGCTTCGGAGTTTTCCGACAGAAAACTAAAATCACTGGACCAGCCAGGACAGTGTCGGGAATAACCAGAGGCAACAATTTATGACCAGAAATCCAAATTGAGACACGAACTCGCACCGTAATTCGTAAAACCGACAATTTTGCCGATTTACGAAACTTGATCCGTTTCCCGCTCAACTAGAGTCCACGGAACTTTAACAAAAAGCTTAGAGGGTGCGTAAATACTGTCTAAAGACAGCCAGCATGTTACATTTGCAACTTAATCCATAATTTTCCTTAAAATCGCATAATTACACCAATTTGTACACCGTTTTGACCCGTTCTTCCAAACCAGGAATCCAAAGACAGCGCCGTAAGTTTCAGCGTGTCCGTTACGACAAGACGAAGCTCGTGCTCACCATTTGGGAGCAGCACGAGACCCGAGGAAAACTTCGGGCCATGATTTTCCTCTCTAACATAGCCAAATAGCATTTTTGTTTCTCCTGGTCATCAAAACCAAAATCTAACGCGAGCATTGCGTCCAGTGACCCCAAATTAGCCAAGGGCACACTGTCGCGGCTTCGCAAACAGACCCAAACCCTACTACGGGCAACTATTCTCTTAACACTTAGTTTTTAATACAACTTTAAATCCATTCATCAAAAACCAAAATGTTATATATCAAAGTGTCTCTGGACAGTGCCAGGACACCAGGGCTCACCATTGGGAAGCCCAAAATTTGCTGGATAAAGAAGATCCAACCTACAAGCTCTCTAACATTTCGACAATGCACCACACACACATCCACTCAGACCCAATTTGATCTGAAGTGAGCACTGAGCTCAGGGGATGATTTAACACAACTTTCATATTTAAATCAAACCCTAAATCCAACTAAATCCTCAATGGCCAAAACAAATGGCCGGTTCAACAATGGCCGGTTCTAGGGCATATCGGATCTTCGCGGATCTTCAACCGATCCACTCCAAACTTCGGGAACAGCTTGCAATCACCGAGAAGATCAAGATCAATGGTCTTGATCTTAATTTTGTCGGTTGGATGAAGCCCGGGATCATCCTCGGCCGAAACAAATAATTCCGGCAATAATTCGCTCCCGCCGGCGGCCGGGGCGACGACGACGGCTCAGGCTTCACAGGTAAGGTCTACTCAAGGTCAAGAACACATCGATACACTCCTAGGGCCTTTTAAAAGCAACAAAATCCAAAACCTTACCTCGCCGAAAAACGAGGAAGATGGAGATGGCCGCGGCGGCGCGCGGCTGCCGGTTTCACCATGGCTCGGTCACGGCCGTCACAGAGGACTTCTCAGTTGAGGTTTTGTCCCATCAAACCTCCAAAACATCTCTCCCCAAACACCAACCCGAGAGAACTAAGGTTGCTATTTACTTTCTTGGGCTTCTCCGGCGACGGGGACAGCGGTGGCGCCGGCACGACGGTTGGAGGAGAGGTGGAGGAGGCGTCGTTTCACATAGGAGACAAAGGGGGTGGGCTCGGTTGAAGGGAGTCCAAGCATCACATGCATGTATGTGATATAAATGCATGCTTATGTAACAAGATGCTAAAAGATCCCTCTACAGTGCATATTTCTATTTAAGTCCTATAACAAAACACTCCTCTAACAGATTAGTCCCTAACCTGTGAGTGACACGATTTTCGAGACATAAAATATAGGGTTTACGCGCAAAATATCACAATTTTTACTGTATTTTACGCATTTCGAGGAGTTCCGGTCGTCGAAACGAAAAACGGATTTCGCCACGACGTCCGGCAAGTCGAGACCTATCAAGTAGCGTATTCGCTTTCTTGGTTTGGCGCTCGTACGAAATCTCGGGCCATTTAATTCGACAATTTGCAGTCTGACGCACGCACTTCGATGCACTCGGATCGCCAAACGCGAATTCCGACAGTGCCATTGCGCTCAGAACGTCGAAAATAGTTAGGTTTGACTACTCATGCCGCTATATTAGGGGTCCGGATGGCAAATCGGCCAACGTTGATCAATAGGACATAAAATAGGGGGGTTACTATTCATCTTAAGCTGTGGGGCCCGCCCGCTTCTTTATTGATTTCTGGAAGATTCGACCGTCGGATCGAAAACATATGTATATCAAATTTTCATGTTTCGACGAGACGGTCGCAATGGTGATCTCCGATTTTCGAGATCAGGCCCCGATCAAAAGTCGATGTTTTTAGGGCCATTATTGCACTAGTAATTGCCTATTTTGCCATTTAAATAATTCTGAAAATTATTTAAACCTAAATTTGGATTTTAAAAATCATGGTTACTACAGTTTTCTCCTAAGTTTGATTCCAACATGAATAGTATAGCATGAATAAAAGAGATATGGCCTATCTATATGTCCAGATGTCAAGGAATAGTTCTCACACATGATCAATATAGTTCTCAATAAGAAACTTAGATATAAGCATGATTAAACCCATATAGATAGCAAGCATCACACAAGGTTGCACTTTTGGTTGAGTCGACTTGTAAGCCGCAATTTCGATGTGCTCAACAACCCACCTGTTTACTCGCTGCTTTGAAGTCCGATTGATCTAAATTTTGACGAGCACACTCCTTACGTTCTCAGCTTTCCAACAAACCTGAAATCGCCTCAAAGCTCCTGTCGGATAAAAGTTATAGCAAAAACATTACTAATTACGCAGAATTTCAGCAACTCGAACCGATAGTGAAAGAACTCAAAATCTGCTATGTATGTCTCATGAATCTCTAATGCCACAGCCCAAACTTGATTTCTAAGTTCCCAATTAACATAGCAATTCCATTAGGTTTACAAAAAGCCAAACTTAACTCTTTCAAATAAACCCATCCGACAAATACATCAATGCTGTCCCAAATTCCAACATAATCTTGAGCTGAAATTCAACTTGATATACCTCCCAATTTAGACATAATACAAGTTGAAACCAAAAGGAAAATTGTCCATCATGCTTGTGAGTTTACAAATATCCATTTGAGTTAACTCTTACAACAAGTACTAACCATGAAATTAAAACCAACACTCAATTAGGTACATAAGTCATTCCCAACTTACATGCAGATTTTCAGCAACAATGTACTACAAAGAGGACTAAAGATGGTATATCAATTCTTATCCAAATTTCAAGAGTAAGGTATCAAATTGTTCCTCTTGAAGTCTAGAAAATTACCCAACTTGAAATTCACCATTTCATAAAGAGGAGAAAAAGATATCCCAAGATTACCACATGCTGTCCAAAACTGCAATCTGAACAAAGGGCTTCCAAGATGATGAAATTTACCTGGCTAGAAGCAAGATTTAGCCTTCCTCTTCAACACGAAAATTGTGGGTCTCTGAGTCCTGGTGAATTCACCACAAAAACTAGCCTAAAATTCCACTTCTTCAGTCCTAGGGTGCAAAAACACTGAACATTGCTCAAAACCACATCCAGAATCTCAGCTGTGCACTAAAGTCTCAGAAATGGCTTAATTTACCTAATTTAGAGTCCAAATTTGAAGTTCTAGAAAATACGAAAATTGGACCTCTTTAAGTCCTGGAAATTTTCCAACAAAAACCAACTTAAAATTCCATTTGTACATCCCAGGAGAGTTAAAACACTAACCTCTGCTCAAAATCCTCCACAGAAAATAAGTGTCTCAAAGATTGCTATATTTACCCGGTTTAGATCTCCAATTAGGTTCCATCTTCAATACAAAAGTTGTAGATCTTGAAGTTTTGAAGAGAACCCCGCAAGAATCACCCAAAAATTCCACACCTATAGTTCTAGAGACCTCCTGGAAAAAAATGCGACGAAGTGGTCAACTCCAATAGTGAACTTCAAGTTCCATTCATGGAGTTCTTGGGTGAAGAAGATGATGGAAAACCCCTTAATTTCCTTCACAACAGAGTGGAGATAGGCTAGGAAGGTAAAATAACCAATTTGCTGTCTAATGGTGCATTTATAGCCTCAAAATCCCCTTAAAATGCACCAAAGGTCCATCCAAACACACACACACACACACACACACACACACACACACACACACACACACACACTTACACTCACACTCCCTTGCACCGGATCCCGCGCAAGGCGGGTCGGACCATGCGTCCGACCGAGCCCCACGCGCTGCGACACGCGCGCAGGGACCCGCCCGCAACGCGTGCCATGCGCGCGCGGCGCTGGCGCGCGCTGTGGCCTCCGGTGCACGCGCGGTGCACCGGTTGCCCCAGCCTGCGCCGCGAGCCCGGTCCAGCGCCGCGTGCTCCCCCGCGGCGCACCGCGCTGGCGCACGCCCGTGCGCCCGCCTGCCGTGGACCCGGTGCACGCGCCGCCCCCTGCACCAGCGCTGCACCTGCCGGTGTACAGCCCGTGAGCCGGCCGCTGTGAACCCGGTTCATAGCTACAGTATGCACCCAAACTCTATTTTAAGCCCAAAATATCCGGAAATAGCATATTTTGCATAGTTTTTCGCCCTGAGTCCATTTTTCTCGTCCATTTGGCGAACCGATGATTCCGACACACCGAAAAAGTATACTCAAAGCTCTCCAAATCATAACTGTACAATCACCGCACTTCCGTACATCCCTTTATGCGGTTTTTTGCACCGGATCTAAGTTTCGCGTCCCTTTTCGCGCACCGACAACTCTAACACACCCAAAATGTGCCGACGAGCTACCAATCCACTAGTAACCCAACTCACCAAGATTTTGGTCTTCACATCCTCCCCCACTACAAAAAGTTTCGTCCTCGAAACTTAACGTCTTCTCGATGAAACCTCAATAAGTGGGGGTGTGCTGTCCTCATGGCATTCATCACAAGTTTGAAAGGTGTGTCCACTCTATCAATCATTACTACGCACAGTAGTATCGAGTATATATCCTCTACTCTCTGAGTCAAAGAACATATCTGCCCGGTCCTTGTCCCTCGGTACCCTCGAGGCAACACTGATAAAATCCTCACTCTGATCTTACTGAACCTGATCTCAACCCTCTCAAGGTAGGGTCCATACTCTATTTCCCACTAATCTCATCCATGTACAGTTGCTGTTGCGCTATCCGCTCCCAAGACCACTCATCTGAATAGGGAGACAGGGGGACTGATTTAGTCAATCCATCACAATAACTCTTATAGCCTTCGCTCCACTCTGCGACCTCGGGAATCAATAACAAAGTCCATGGTCACATAATCCTATTTCTATTCTGGCATTGGAAGGCTTTGTAACTTGCTGGCGAGAACCTGATGTTCAGCTTTAACTTGTTGCCAAGTTACCATGAGAAAGGAACCTCCCAATATCTCTCTTCATTCCAGTCCACCAGAATTGTGCCCGGAGGCCTCTATACATCTTAGTACCACCTGAGGGAATGGTATAAGGTGTATAGTGAGCCTCCCTCAGTATCTGCTCTTCAATCCTTAAATCCATAGGCACACAAATGCGATCCCTGTACCTAAGTACTCCCGCTGTATCGATGGCAAAATCCCCATCTTGACCCCGCTATGTCAGATCTCTAATCCTCGCCAAATAGGGTGTTGGGTTATGTGAATAATAGGATCTAAATAGGGGAAAAAACACCTAGAGGGGGGTGAATAGGTGTAAACGATAAACACTCAAAAATCTTTGCGATATAAAACCCAATGCGGAAAAATAAATAACACGCAGAGATTTTTACGTGGAAAACTCCAAACCGGAGTAAAAAATCACGGGACCGATAACACGGTGAAATCCACTAGAATTAAACACGTACAAGGTGATATACCGTACTCACAGACGACTCAACCTTTTCCATACGCTCATAGTTGATCTTCTCCGCTCGCTCCACGACGCTTCTCGAATCCACGATCTGCGCCCAACGCCGAATCCACGGCGTCCAACGTCGAGTCCACGACGTCCGACCGAATCCACGGTCTTCACCCAGTAGCACGCTTCGAATCCACGAACGTACCTCGCTCCGAATCCACGAGAGCGGTTGCACCTTGAATCCACAAGGCCACGCGAGTCCACGCGCCGATTTTGGGGTAAATCGTTGTTTTTGGGTGGTGATGATCCGCCGAATACTTAGATCAAAGATAGATAGGAAATACCATCTAAGTATTCATTGATTTGATTCAACTCAAAATGTGAGTATGAAAACCTAGAATCAAATCAATCAATATAGATGAAGAAACATAAGATAGAATCTATGATTTCCTTTCTTCTCTATATGTGGATCTTAGGCCGTATATAAGATTGTATTTTATTATGACGGCTATTTGGATTAACCCTAAAAAAAGAATCATAGGGTCTATTTATAGGTTAGAAACCCTTGGAAGAAGATAAGAATCAAAAACTATCTTTTTCTGGAATTTTTCAATGACGACGATCCGGATCGGAGAGTCGGCGATCCGGATTGCAGTAGCGAGAAAAACAGATTCCAGAAAAACGAAGGTTCGGGATCCGGATCGAAGTGCTTGATCCGGATCGTTCATACAGTTCACCAAACATCAACGTTCGGGATCCGGATTGCGAAGCCTGATCCGGATCGTTCAAATAAATTGGTAAACTCAGTGTTCGGGATCCGGATCAAGGGAAGCTACGATCCGGATTGAACTGGTGTATGAACGAACCACCTTCGGGATCCGGATCGAAAGATCTGATCCGGATCCTGAACATGTCTCATGTCCAGTTTTTGATATTTAAGCTATTAAAAATTCATCCAAGTGTTTCTACACTATAAGAAGTATTCGGATCACCAAAGATATTAAGTTAAACATACCTGATCCTTTTGAATTCTTCTTTCTTGAGATTGAGTTATATGATCCAACTTCCTTTACCTTCAATCTTCAAGACTTAACCGAATTCACGAAATACGCCAACTCAAATTCCGTAACAATCTCCCCCTTTGGCGGTTTCGTGACAAAACATAGATCCACTCAAGAAAATTCAAAAAGATATTTTTGTTGCTATCACCATACAACAAAAATTTACAATGGAGATCCAAAATAAAATACATGAGTTAAACTCCTAAAACAGACTCTAGACTTAGACATCTGTACTCTCTGCAAAAGAAATCATTCTTGACAAAAGAAATCGTTAGATACCTCAAGAATTTCATATCATTCAAAAACCACACACAGAGATAAAGTTTATACTCATTTATACTTACCATGACATTTATATATTCAGATATGTAATTTGATCATAGTTAAACACCAACATATCTTCTATGCAATCAAGATCCAAATGTCACAAGCTTGTTAGTGAACATCTTATATATATACAGATATGTAATTTGATCAAAGTTAAATACAAACATATCTTTTATGCAATCAAAAACCAAATGTCACAAACTTGTTAGTGAACATCTTATATATATACAGATATGTAATTTGATCAAAGTTAAATACAAACATATCTTTTATGCAATCAAAAACCAAATGTCACAAACTTGTTAGTGAACATCAACTTGTTAGTTATATTACATGCCCAAATAGTTAGCAAATAGTTAGTCGAGGCATGCATTCAAACACAAATGAAAACCCAAAAGTTGAAGTTCTACTTACCTTTCAAGTTGAGGTTACTTACCTCTATAGTTTCAAGTTTTCTCAGTAACCATTGTATCATTGGTTATACTTCTCTCTCCCCCTTTTTGTCACAAAAATTAGCCAAACATACAAAATTTAAGGAGAGTTAAATAGTTCAAAATAAAGAAACTTGAGAGCTGAATAGAATAACATAAATGCAAAAACTTAAAAACCTGCAAGAGAAGGATTAGAAACAAAAACTTTATGCAGAGTCGTCGGAGCTGATACACCCAAGCTTCTGAAACATTTGCTTGATCCGTTTGTTCATAGAAGCTTGCTCCTTTTTAACTTCTCTAAGATCTTGGACCATCAAAGCTTGTTCTTTCTTAACTTCTTTGAGATCCTCTTTCATTTCAGCGAACTCAATAGACATGCGTTCTTGCTCGTTTGAGAGTCGCTGTTGTTCCTTAAAGATTGAGCTAACCGACGCATCATCATTAGACGTTGATGGAGGTGCTGGTTGTGCTGCCGGTGCAGAGGTTGTTGCTTGTTGTTGTGCTCTTTGTCGGTGAGGAGGTATTATGGGTTCATCTGGCTTCGTCGAGAGAGACTTCACAATTGTCGTCTCATTGATTGTGCCCAAACTGTACATATATGAGCTTGTACTGGTGTCGACTTTAAACTTTCTAAGGATGCGCATAATTATCATTGGATAGGGGAGTCTCTCTGTGGGATGAGAATGTTCCACATAACGCGCCATCCTTGACCAAATGAGGTAAGGAATGTTTAAGTTCGCTCCCATTGATGCTGCGGGGTGTTCAAGAAGATAAAGAAATAACATCCTGTCCCATCGAAGAACCTTCGTATTCATGTTTGAAAGGATATTGTAGCAGACAATGAAGTTTATATAGCGATACTCTGTTCGAAGTTCTTTTGAGAAAACAAAGTTTCCTGTCGACCGAGTATCTGGAAGACATATTCCATCAACCACTACTCTCCAAGAGTTGTCGTTGAAGACTTGAGTTTTCAGATAATGAGCTCCATCAACTCTGGCCTTCATCCCTAACACCTCCCCAATCAATTGAGGGGTGACTTTGATCTTGATATTCTTGACCAATGTGTGAAATTCTCGACGTCCTTGGTCCTGATTAACTAGACTTGAAGCGTTCTGATAGAACATCCGTACTGAGTGAGGACAATACCCAGTATTCTCAGTGAAGTTGCATATGGGACCAAGACCGGCCTGGTCAAACAAAGTCCCAAAGAGTGTAGACCGTTCCTTCATTGCATTGACATCGACATGTCTTTCGCCAATGCATTGTTTGATTCTGCCATCAATTGGCTTGATCAAACTCCACCAAATTTGGTGGAGATGATCCTTAGGCTCTACAGTAAAAGTCCATCATTTTATTTCCCACTTTGGTTCAGTGGTTGCGGAGATATGATGCGGCGGAGCTCGGCTAGGTTTCCGGCGAGAACTTGCTCCCGCCGGCCATGCAACGTGCATGGGAAGCTCAGGCCTTGTAGAGAGCATCACAACATCCTAACTAAACTACTGCTAGGGGTCTCGGGCTAACACAAACCGGGGTTTGAGAGAACCTCACCTTGGCCGAAGTTGATGAAGAAGGGATGAAGCCGGTTCTCTTCCTCCTCCTTCGTGCAACCTCAGCAACCTCCAGATGCTCCACAGGTACTTGGAACACCTCAGGGACCCTCCAAACTCAACTTGAAAACGTTTGGTCCCAACCTTTCTTTGTTCTCTCTCTCTATGGTGGCTAGTGTTCTCGAGTGTCCAGGACTCCGGGCTTGATCAGGAGGAAGCCCAGGCACCAGGAACTCCTCCCAAAACCCAGAGAAAGCTTGGTGAAGCTTTGGTTCAAGTTCCCTTCTCCTCTCTCTCTCCCTCGGGTTATCCTTTAATGGTGTTGGGTTCTTTGGCTTCTCTCCACTTGGGCTCGGTTTTGAAGACAGCAGGGAACCAAAGGACACCTGAGTGGAACGGTTTCAAGAAGTCCAAGAGGCAAACATGGAGTTTAATACAAGATTCTTTTGGGAAAAACCTTGAAGTTGGGTTCACACTAAACCCTAGCATCCGAGGCTTATTCATTAGGTTACAATTACACCCAACACTTATCCTATAAGCCCCTAGCACTTAGGCACATAAAATGTGAAGTTTTCATTACTATTTAGTCCATTTGGAGCACTTTTCACGCAATTCGAGAAAATCCGCTCAGCGAATTGCGAAACAGACTTCGCCACGACGTCCGGCTCGTCGAGACCTTTCAAGTAGCGTATTTGCTTGTTTTGTTTGACACTCGGATAAAAACTTGATCCATAAAGTTCGACTCAATATAGCGCGTGGCACGCACTTCAATGCACCCGGGTCGCCAAACGCGAAATCCGTCAGTGCCATTGCGCTCAGAACGTCGAAAATAGCTAGGATCCATTACTCATACCTCTAGGTTAAAACTCTAGATAGTGGTTCGGCCATTAGTGAAAGCGAGGGATTAAAATCCGAGGGTTACTATTCACTTTAAGTCGCGGGGCCCGCTTTTTGATTTCTGATTTCTGGAAGATCCGACCGTCGGATCGAAAACATATGAATATGAAACTTCTATGTTTCGACGAGACGATCGCAATGGTGATCTCGGATTTTCCAGATCAGACCCCGATCAAATGTCGATATTTTAGGGCCACTGCTGCACTACTATCTACCAATTTTTGCTATTTAAATAATTCTGGAAATTATTTAAACCTGAATTCTGGATTTTAAAATCATGGTTACTACATCCCCCACCACTTATAAGAAGTTTCGTCCCCGAAACTTATCTAAACCACTATTAAGCCTTTAACGGGTTTGCAATTGACAATCAGTCACTAAGCGTCGTTAATTCTTAGGCTACTCATTTAGACCCAATCTGAATATTCCCCATTACAGGGCAGAGTATTTCTCAGTTCTTTTGAAAGTACGTTGTCGGCCGCCCAACGTGCTTTCCAAAAGAAAAGCGAAATACCATAGATCTGTCGCCAACAACTAGTTGGGGACATTACTCACATCTGAAGGTACATCACATACCTTCCTACACAGTCTCTATGTCGATAATATAACCTTTACCAAATATCACTACCATTACGGGGTCAATCTTTGAACCACAAGTACGGATCTGAGCCCTCTGGCTCCACTGAAACATCAATCCCACGGTCGAAACCATGACCGCGACTACTCTTCACTAACAACGATTCTCAAAACCCGAATACGAAACACATCTAAGTTCCAAACCACTATTCCGAAACCCAGCGCTCTCTCGTGACCACAAGTCATCCTAGGGTTCGTTCCTAGCCAAACCTAGACATCGTATTCCTATTGCTCTGATACCATCTAATCTGTCACGCCCCGAGTTCAAAAATCAGTGTATAAAATTTTTTTTTTTTTTTTATAAATCAGAGTTGCAAAAACAGCCAGGGCAATGACAGACCGCCACATATATAGAAGAGTCCCAATCCCCCATGGGATTGAGCCTTCTCTATATATGCACGGCTAGCTTGGCAACAACATCAGAGTACTAACTACGTACTACAACTATCAAAAATTACAATTTAATTATTACAACAACTCAACAAATGAATTACACATTTCTTTTAACTGATACAAATACATGTGCATTCGGCTGTCCAAGGTCAATCTCTATATCGATACCTCGCCAATTCGTCCCGACATCCCAACACCCGCGCGACCTGAAAAACAGTCACCCGAGGGTGTGAGACACACCGGAGTGTATCCCAGTGGGCACGACGAGCCGAGAAATAGCAGATCGTACCTACTGGTATACAATACTAGAGGATAGTAAAAGATCACTGTTAGGAAAAGCAATTATCATAAAGGAGCAGTGTTTACTCTAAGTAAAGTCATTATGAGTTAAGACAGATAAGAAATATCATTATGGGATAACATAGAGATCAACAACTCTATTATAATGGAAGCAACGTGGAGATCAACAAGTATATCCTCATGAAAGTGTCATGGAGTGTCAGCAGATATGAAAGCACTGGTAGGATCAGCAACTCAATAATCATGATACTAAAAGTAGAGGCATCATATCAAATCTCGACATGTATAGGTGGATAATTGAAATCAAATCCAGGAATCAATGGATAATGAAGTAAACATATCAATCAGCAACTCATGCATCAATAGATGAAATACTAAAACCAACCCAATCTCAAGCCACCATATTGGTCATCAAGACCTCAGGGAAAACCTCGCCGAACCTGGCACCAACCTGGCTGACATACTCCGGCACCCTCGGGCACTAACCTGGGAGTCAACACTCCGGCACCCTTGGGCACTAACCTGGGAGTCACGGGTAGCTACTGCTAACCACTTTACCGGTAAAGAACATTTCCACGGGGCGCGAACCCGGCAATGTTCGTGAAGTACAACGGTGCGGGCGATCAAATGCAAATGATCAAACTCACGGTCCACTGACCGGATAATCGGCAATAAGCCGGGAAATCCCCACTGGGATGCAATCAACTGAATCTCAACTCTCATGCAGGAATAATCAGCAACTAATCTCAACTCATATGCAAGATCAAAAGCAAATCTCAACTCAATCATGCAGACCAACCAAACATACAAAACTAAACACATATTTTTGCGGAAACTAGTTTGAAAACAGGTTTTAGGCCCAAACTTCGAAGAGCAATGCCTTTGTCCTATCAAACAAGAACAGACTCAGGCGACCCTACGACGTTCAGTAAAACATTAGTTGATTAAAATTATGTGTTCAGCAGTGTAATATTTGATCAACAGAAAAGCAAGCTCAACACAATCCAATCAAGGATGCAATATCAGAATCAACTGAGTCTCAACTCATATGCAAGAATAAGCAGCAACTAAATATCATGGATCAGATATAATCAGGAAGTACTGATAATCAGGTACATAACCTAGCAAATGACCAATCAGGCATGGCAATGTCCAGAATAATGATATGAAATACTGGAAGCACTATGTAAAGCAACAGATAACTGACAAAAGTTATAACTCAGGCATGAAGCAGTATAAACTGAAACGAAAGGAAGGCAGGCTCAAAGTAATATTTAAGCTACAAAAAACAGGGGTCCAACCAATACCGTACACAGAGGGCCGAAATGATAAAGCCCGGACCGAAGATAAACCCACCTGATATAACGCAGGTGGCCAAACTGAACCAACCGTACGCTCAGCACACCAGATGCTACCGAATAACCCTGAATGTGAATTAAGGTTCAGGAATCAACTTACTAACCAGTATATGATGTGACTTTTGCATCTAGACCCCTAGGGCTTTTAAATTTTCACTTTTAGTGCCAGTTTGGGCACTGTTTTCGCTCGTTCTTTCAACTGGAGATTCATTTTAACGAACCGTCACTTCCAGCAGGTGACATTTATCTTGCTGAACACCGTGCTCACCAATTTGCGGCAGCACGGGACCCGAGGAAAACTTCGGGCCATAAAATATTCTTCCAACCTAGCCAAAATGAATTTTTGTTTCTCCGGATCATCGAAACCCAAATCTAACGCGAGCATCGCGTCCAGTGACCCCAAATTAGTCAAGAACTCACTATCGCGGCTTTGCAAACAGCCCGGAATAAACTTTGGGCCAAACTATTCATTTAGAGGTTGATTTCACTATAACTTAAATTCTATTAATCCAATCAAAATTCTGCTTTAGGTGTATGTTCAATATGCCTTAAAAAGCACAGGGCTTGCCCTATTGGCAGCCCAGCCATTGCTGGATCAACAGATCCATGACCTTGCTTTCTAACAAACCGACAATGCTCCAAACACAATTCCACACAGATCTGATTTGATCTGGAGTGAGCATAAATCTCAGGGAAACATTTGAAGCAAGTTTTATTTTTACACCGAAGCCAAATTCCAACTAAATCTTCATTGAAGCATTTTATCAAACATATGGTGTGCATCATTTACATACAATCACACAACCACCAATCCCAGGTTGATCTCTGCAAACACTGAACCAAATGCTATAAGACTTGGAGGGAAATGATCTATATAACTTCCTCTACCTTCTCTGCAAGCCTGGGCCAAGATTGCATGGATGGAATGGTCGGGGCAACGAAGAAGATGAAGTGTGCTTGCTTTGAAAATCGTGACCATCCAACCAAAGCATCTGGGACCCAACCACTTGGCCATTTGGACGCTAAAACACACAACAAACTCACCTGGACCCGTGCCCGGCGACAGGGCACGGCGGCGGCGCGGCTGGAGAAAGCTCGGTTTGAGCTTCATCTTCAACAATGGCAACTTTGCAACGGTTGATTTTAAGGTGCAAGGAACAGCACCACAAGCTTCCTAGAAAGATTTTAGGAAGGTCTGGACTTGACCCCACCGTCGGAGGTCGCCGGATGGCCGGCCGCCATTAATGGCTTCAAGCTCGGGCCATTCATGGCCGGTCCCCATTTGGGCTGCATGGGTTGCATGCAATGGCATGGATGGACTCCCCTCAGTCCCAAGAGCACTTCTGGGCATGTGGCCGGCGGCGGAGGGGCTCGCCGGCGCCGGAGCACAAAGCTCGGCCAAGTGCAAGAAAAACCCGAAATTAGGGTTTCATTCTGCCATCAATTGGCTTGATCAAACTCCACCAAATTTGGTGGAGATGATCCTTAGGCTCTACAGTAAAAGTCCATCATTTTATTTCCCACTTTGGTTCAGTGGTTGCGGAGATATGATGCGGCGGAGCTCGGCTAGGTTTCCGGCGAGAACTTGCTCCCGCCGGCCATGCAACGTGCATGGGAAGCTCAGGCCTTGTAGAGAGCATCACAACATCCTAACTAAACTACTGCTAGGGGTCTCGGGCTAACACAAACCGGGGTTTGAGAGAACCTCACCTTGGCCGAAGTTGATGAAGAAGGGATGAAGCCGGTTCTCTTCCTCCTCCTTCGTGCAACCTCAGCAACCTCCAGATGCTCCACAGGTACTTGGAACACCTCAGGGACCCTCCAAACTCAACTTGAAAACGTTTGGTCCCAACCTTTCTTTGTTCTCTCTCTCTATGGTGGCTAGTGTTCTCGAGTGTCCAGGACTCCGGGCTTGATCAGGAGGAAGCCCAGGCACTAGGAACTCCTCCCAAAACCCAGAGAAAGCTTGGTGAAGCTTTGGTTCAAGTTCCCTTCTCCTCTCTCTCTCCCTCGGGTTATCCTTTAATGGTGTTGGGTTCTTTGGCTTCTCTCCACTTGGGCTCGGTTTTGAAGACAGCAGGGAACCAAAGGACACCTGAGTGGAACGGTTTCAAGAAGTCCAAGAGGCAAACATGGAGTTTAATACAAGATTCTTTTGGGAAAAACCTTGAAGTTGGGTTCACACTAAACCCTAGCATCCGAGGCTTATTCATTAGGTTACAATTACACCCAACACTTATCCTATAAGCCCCTAGCACTTAGGCACATAAAATGTGAAGTTTTCATTACTATTTAGTCCATTTGGAGCACTTTTCACGCAATTCGAGAAAATCCGCTCAGCGAATTGCGAAACAGACTTCGCCACGACGTCCGGCTCGTCGAGACCTTTCAAGTAGCGTATTTGCTTGTTTTGTTTGACACTCGGATAAAAACTTGATCCATAAAGTTCGACTCAATATAGCGCGTGGCACGCACTTCAATGCACCCGGGTCGCCAAACGCGAAATCCGTCACTGCCATTGCGCTCAGAACGTCGAAAATAGCTAGGATCCATTACTCATACCTCTAGGTTAAAACTCTAGATAGTGGTTCGGCCATTAGTGAAAGCGAGGGATTAAAAACCGAGGGTTACTATTCACTTTAAGTCGCGGGGCCCGCTTTTTGATTTCTGATTTCTGGAAGATCCGACCGTCGGATCGAAAACATATGAATATGAAACTTCTATGTTTCGACGAGACGATCGCAATGGTGATCTCGGATTTTCCAGATCAGACCCCGATCAAATGTCGATATTTTAGGGCCACTGCTGCACTACTATCTACCAATTTTTGCTATTTAAATAATTCTGGAAATTATTTAAACCTGAATTCTGGATTTTAAAATCATGGTTACTACAGAAAAATTGAGATTTTGATCAATAAAACTTACTTGGAATTGAAGAACTTGAGTTTGAAAGCTTCCAAGATGGATGAATTCTAGAGAGAGAAGCTCTGGAAACTTTGGAACAAAAGATTGGAGTAAAAGAAATCAAAACCCTTTTGTTCTATATAAAACCCTAGCCGCGATCCGGATCAATTCGTGATGACAATCCGGATCGGCTACCCGCAGTGAAAAACTGCGTTCGGGATCCGGATCGGCAGGTCCAATCCGGATCGTCTGCCCGCAGAAGAATATCTGCGTTCGGGATCCGGATCGGCAGGGCCAATCCGGATCGGCTCCAACTTTTTCTTTAGAAAATTTCAGAGAAATTCTAGAAAAACCAGAAAAAGATTGTAAGCACTTTTGTGTATCAACTTTAAACGAAAATCATCGTTTCATACAATAAGAAATAGATTATGCCAAATCTATCAATAACATCCAACAAATGAAACGAAAATTTATAAAAATTAAATCCCTTAAAGTTGAACAACTTCAATTACATCTAACTTGATCTTATGAGTAATGTCTTTATCAAATCATCAATTCGGTAAAGAAAATGAAATACAAAGATCAATAGATGTTTGACATCCCAGATAAATTAGATAATATATCTAGTCAATTTATTGAAGAAAGTGGCTCTTTGAGCATCTTTCATTAAAATTCCCACCTTATACCAACCTTGAAATTTTGACAGAGTCAAGTATTTCAACATGCATTTTAATCAATCAAACTTGAAAAACCTTGCTTGGTATACATGTGGTAGCTGCACACAAAACTCGGACGACCGAGGTGGTAGCTCTTTCCTCCATGTGGTGGTAGTTTTCACACTCCTCATTGGGATGTAACTCTTTCCACATCTTTTGAGCATAATACTTTTTCTTTGACTCCCCCTCAATTGGCTATCAATTATTTAAGATATAAAGTATTCAACCAAAAATTGATCTCGATTTCATACTCGACTAAACAGTCAAATAAGATAATAACTATACCAAGAGATCATTGAGAGAGAAATTGACTCTGATCAAAACAAAGATGAGTTAATTGACATAAATGATCATTGCATCAAATGAAATATTATGATATCCAAAGCATAATAAATTTCTAAACATATAAAAGGATGCAGTTAAAGTCAATAAAAACTAATGCTCAATTAATGTTCTATGACTAAGCATAGATAATGAACGAAAACACAAAAACAAAACCTAACCTAAGCAAGAGTTTCAAAAAGAGGTTATTTCAAGGAAAGCATTTCAATTGCTTTACGCAAATGAATAAAACGTTTTTGATCCAAAGGTTTTGTTAAAATGTCAGCTAATTGATCTTCAGTTGAAATGTAGGAAATTTGAAGAATATTTGATTCAACTAGCTCTCTAAGAAAATGATATCTAAGTTCAATGTGTTTTGTTCTAGAGTGCAACACAGGGTTTTTTGAAATGTTTATAGCACTAGTGTTGTCACATAAAACAGTTACCGAAGTTGCTGAAATCCGGAAGTCGCTCAATACGCTTTTCATCCAAATGAGTTGAGTTGAACAACTTCCAGCTGAGATGTATTCCGCTTCGGCAGTCGAGAGTGCAATGCAGTTTTGCTTTTTACTATGCCATGCAACAAGGCAATGGCCAAGATAAAAACATGCACCACTCGTACTTTTCCGATCATCCACAGATCTTGCCCAATCGGCATCTGAGTATCCAATAATATCTAGACTTGTTCCCATAGGATACCAAATTCCGAAATTAGTGGTTCCTTTGACGTACCGGATGATCCGTTTCACCGCTTTCAGGTGAACCTCCTTTGGTGCTGATTGATATCTCGCGCAAATCCCAACACTAAAGGATATATCCGGGCGACTAGCTGTGAGGTAAAGTATGCCTTCCAATCATGCTGCGATAAAGTTTCTCGTCTACATTTTCACTAAGAGATTCACTTCATAATCCCTTATTGCTAGTTCCCATAGGAGTAGGAAAATCTTTAGAATCTTCTAATCCGAATTTCTTTACCAACTCCTTTGCATACTTGGATTGACACAGATGGATGCCTTCATCATTTTGTTTCACTTGCAATCCAAGAAAGTATGTCAGTTCGCCCATCATTGACATCTCAAATTCGCTTTCCATGGTTTCTGCGAATTTAGAAGCATCATTATCCTTTGTTGCTCCAAACACAATGTCATAGACATAGATTTGCGCAACAATGAAGTTATTTTGATAATGCTTCACAAAGAGAGTCCTGTCTGCTCCCCCTCGAGTATAGCCCTTCTCCAAAAGGTGCTTTGTCAACCTTTCGTACCATGCTCGCGGTGCTTGTTTTAAACCGTAAAGAGCATTTTTCAAACGAAAAACATGGTTAGGTAGTTTACAGTCTACAAAACCTTTCGGTTGAGCCACATAAACTTCCTCATTTAAAAACCCATTTAAAAACGCGCTCTTAACGTCCATTTGAAAGAGTTTTATTTTAAAGTGACAAGCAATAGCGAATAGAATACGAATGGACTCGAGTCTAGCTACAGGGGCGAACGTTTCATCAAAGTCTATACCTTCTATTTGAGAGTAGCCTTGAGCAACTAAACGTGCTTTGTTCCTGATGATGGTACCGTCCTCATTTTTCTTGTTCTTGAAAATTCATTTAGTACCGATCACATTGTGTTGCTTTGGAGGCGTCGTTAATTCCCAGACTTTGTTGCGTTCAAACTGATGGAGCTCTTCCTGCATTGCTTCAATCCAGTAGTCATCCTGAAGAGCTTCATCGATATTCTTTGGTTCGATCTTGGAAACGTAGCAAGCGAATCCACAAACCAACTGTCTCCGAGTTTTAACTCCTTCTTGTGGGTCTCCAATAATGTTCGATTCAGGATGATCCTTGGAGATGCGTAACGTTTGTTGTAATGGAGTACTCGGAGGTATATGAGATGATTCCTGCACATCAGATAAACTTGAAGAACCATTAGATGCATCATTAATATTGGAAGTATTATCATGAGAAGATGCACTTGCAGGAGTATCATCATCAATAGAGATATCAGGGGTAGATTTATCAGATGCAAAGTGGAAAGCTTCATCTACTTTAACATTTATAGATTCTACGATCGTCTTAGATTCCAAGTTAAATACCCGATATGCTCTACTATTCGTAGAATACCCCAAGAAAATCCCTTCGTCACTTCGAGAGTCAAACTTTCCAAGATTTTCGCGGTCACGTAAAATGTAACATCGACTCCCGAAGATACGAAAATATTTGATGTTGGGTTTTCTACAACACCATAGTTCATATGGTGTATTTAACGTTCCCGGGCGCAAATAAACTCGATTAATAACATAGATTGCAGTGTTCACGGCTTCAGCCCAAAAATATAGCGGTAAATTCCGGCTATGAAGCATAACACGTGCCATCTCTTGAACAACCCTGTTTTTGCGCTCGACAACACCATTCTGTTGAGGTGTATAGGGTGCTGAGAATTCATGCTTAATGCCATTGGAAGTGCAAAAGTCAATGAATTTAGAATTTATGAATTCTCCACCTCTATCACTTCTAACACGAATGATCTTTTCATTCTTTTCAGTCATAATACGAAGGCAAATCTCGTGAAAAGAATCAAAAGTATCAGCTTTCTCTTTTAAAAATGCTACCCATGAATACCGAGAGAAATCGTCAACCAATAAGAAAATATACCATTTACCTCCCAAGGATGGTTGACGTGTTGACCCAAAGAAAGAAAAATAGTCTACATAAACTACACAACATTTAATCGTAGAAAGATTAAAGTCAAGGAAGGATTTCACCTTTGCATACCCAAACCTTTTGAGTTTTAGAGTATGTTGGCAATGGTTGAGAAATCTTCCTTGATAAAGACGTCTTGTATGATTGATCTTTTTCTTTTGTCATCGTCTTGTTTGAAATACTACCAATGTTCTTTTCTTTTGAAAAGTCCTTCTTTGATTTCTGGGGAGTGAACTCATTGGTAGCAGTTGCAAGATGTGATTGATTTGATCTTTGAGCTCCAATCTTGCAATTTCTTTCAATGTGCCCTGCAAAATTACAACGAAAACATACCTTAGTGCTTGACGATCCCGAGGAGGGTGAAGTAGGCTTGTTGTCGTTGCTTGTCGTGAATTCCGGTGTCGGAGGAGGAGATACCGACTGAGGCACAAAGACTGTCCCAACCGAACTAAAATTGTCTTCAGTTCGATTGTATCCGAGGCCGAACTTGTTTGATTGACCAAGACCAAGAAGCTTATCCAACTTACTCCTTCCTGATGAAAATCGCTGTAAGTCATCCTTGAGTTGGAGAATGGTCTCTGTCATTTCCAATTTTTCCTGTCGGGCCTCGCCGTTGAGCTTCAAGAAGTAATTCGCTTTGTTAACCATATCTATATAATTCTTCTCGAATTGCTCATTGGACTCTTGAAGGGAAACATTTGCTTTTATCAGATTATCCCTTTCCACTTCAAGATCGGTCGAGAGAGAAGTTACCATTTTTACTTCTTCTTCGAGATCCTGCAATCTCCCTCTCAACCCCTTGTTTTGCTTAGCCAGTTTCTTTGAATCCCTCAAAAGTCTGTGATAGGCTAGAGCAAAATCTTCACCTTCCGAGTTATCCGAATCATCGTCCGTTGCAATCTTTTCAACAGTGGAGTTGGACAATGACTCGGATGTACTTGCCATTAAGCACATGAAGGGTGAAGATGTGGACGCGTGGAACGCAGTTGCGTTGTCTTCTTCATCACTTGACGATGACTTATTTGACGATGAGGTGTCATCCCAAGTGACGGCTTGCATCGCCTTCTTCTTGGACGGATTCTTATTTGGACATTCCGTTGAGATATGGCCGTATCCTCGGCACTTGAAGCATTGGACTTGTCCTTCTGTGCTTTTCTTATCCTTAGAAAAGCCTTCTTGCTTTCTTGACTTATAACTTGAAGAACCCTTGCCTTTCTTCCTTTTTTCGAAGGATGGAGTTTTGCTTGAGTTACCCCTTCGAAAATTTCGGCGAAACTTCCTTGTCAAGAGAGCGAGCTGCTTCTCAAAGTCCTCCATAGATAGGTTCTCGTCATCGCCTGAGGAGGATGAATCCGCGTCTTCTTCTTTTGTTGTTTTCAAAGCATAACCTGAAGACTTAGAAGAGGATGCATTTCCCGAAGAATAGTTAGTAGGAAATGTCATTTCATAAGTTTGTAATGAACCAACTAATTCTTCTACACGGATTTCGTCCGGGTGTTTAATAGTTTCAATGGCTGTAACCTTGGAACGAAATCTTTCAGGAAGAGTTCTTAAGATCTTTCTTACAATTTTAAATTCTGGAATCTTCTCTCCCAAGTTAGCACATGAGTTTACGATATCTTGCAATCGTGTGTAATAGTCAGTGAACGATTCATTTTCTGCCATGAAAATAGAGTCAAACTTGCTCGTAAGCATTTGCAGTTTCTGAATCTTCACAAGGTTAGTTCCCTCATGCGTAACTTGAAGAACATCCCAGATTTCTTTCGCAGTCTCATATGCCGAGACGCGAGAGAACTCTGTTTGTGATAAGGCATTAAATAAAGCATTTATTCCCTTGCCATTGTAAGAAGATATATCAATCTCTTCCTTGGTCCATTTCGACCTAGGTTTGATGGTGCGAACATCACCAATAAATTCAGTTGGATTAGACCATCCTAATTCAATTGATTGCCACACCCGTTCGTCGATGGAAATTAAAAAGGCTTTCATCCGTACTTTCCAGTACGCATAATTTGTTCCATCGAAGAACGGGGGTCTGTTGATGTTTCCACCTTCAACCATTGTTTACAACCCTATTCCCGCTCTGATACCACTTGTTGGGTTATGTGAATAATAGGATCTAAATAGGGGAAAAAACACCTAGACGGGGGTGAATAGGTGTAAACGATAAACACTCAAAAATCTTTGCGATATAAAACCTAATGCGGAAAAATAAATAACACGCAGAGATTTTTACGTGGAAAACTCCAAACCGGAGTAAAAAACCACGGGACCGATAACACGGTGAAATCCACTAGAATTAAACACGTACAAGGTGATATACCGTACTCACATACGACTCAACCTTTTCCATACGCTCCTAGTTGATCTTCTCCGCTCGCTCCACGACGCTTCTCGAATCCACGATCTGCGCCCAACGCCGAATCCACGGCGTCCAACGTCGAGTCCACGACGTCCGACCAAATCCACGGTCTTCACCCAGTAGCACGCTTCGAATCCACGAACGTACCTCGCTCCGAATCCACGAGAGCGGTTGCACCTTGAATCCACAAGGCCACGCGAGTCCACGCGCCGATTTTGGGGTAAATCGTTGTTTTTGGGTGGTGATGATCCGCCGAATACTTAGATCAAAGATAGATAGGAAATACCATCTAAGTATTCATTGATTTGATTCAACTCAAAATGTGAGTATGAAAACCTAGAATCAAATCAATCAATATAGATGAAGAAACATAAGATAGAATCTATGATTTCCTTTCTTCTCTATATGTGGATCTTAGGCCGTATATAAGATTGTATTTTATTATGACGGCTATTTGGATTAACCCTAAAAAAAGAATCATAGGGTCTATTTATAGGTTAGAAATCATTGGAAGAAGATAAGAATCAAAAACTATCTTTTTCTGGAATTTTTCAATGACGACGATCCGGATCGGAGAGTCGGCGATCCGGATTGCAGTAGCGAGAAAAACAGATTCCAGAAAAACGAAGGTTCGGGATCCGGATCGAAGTGCTTGATCCGGATCGTTCATACAGTTCACCAAACATCAACGTTCGGGATCCGGATTGCGAAGCCTGATCCGGATCGTTCAAATAAATTGGTAAACTCAGTGTTCGGGATCCGGATCAAGGGAAGCTACGATCCGGATTGAACTGGTGTATGAACGAACCACCTTCGTGATCCGGATCGAAAGATCTGATCCGGATCCTGAACATGTCTCATGTCTAATTTTTGATATTTAAGCTATTAAAAATCCATCCAAGTGTTTCTACACTATAAGAAGTATTCGGATCACCAAAGATATTAAGTTAAACATACCTGATCCTTTTGAATTCTTCTTTCTTGAGATTGAGTTATATGATCCAACTTCCTTTACCTTCAATCTTCAAGACTTAACCGAATTCACGAAATACGCCAACTCAAATTCCGTAACATAGGGGTCCTCACTCTATTCTTCCTTGATCCTATTTAACAGAGTTGGCTGCAAGACTAAAAATATAAGTCTTGCTACAACCTCAATGTCCAAATGCCTCAGCTGCTCTAATAGCGGCATCTAGTGGGTAATGAACAAACTGAAAGAATACTCTGCTTGTCTACTCAAGATATCTGCATCCATAATCACTACCCCAGGATGGTACTATAAACCCAAGTCATAATTTTTTACCAATTCCAGCCATCGGTGTTGTCTCAAGTTGAGCTTCTTCTGAGTAACAAGTATTTCAGCTCTTGTAATCAATAAAAATTTTACAATCCTCCCCATACAGATAGTGGCGCTACAACTTTAGTGCGAAACCAGTGCCCAGTTCCCACTCATAGGCAGGGTAATTCTTCTCATAATCCTTCAGCTGATGTAATACATAAGTAATTACCCTACCATGCCGTAACAAAACTCAACCTAGCCCACTGTGGGAGACAACACTGGAAATGATGAAACCCTCTCCCATCTCTGATAATACTAGGATCGATTCCGATATCCATTTCGATTCCACTCTTCAAAACTCTATTAATACCATTCAACTCCTATGGATCTCATCCCAAACTGCATTCACATTCGTCGGGTCCACTGCCACGAACACGACTGAAATCACGTGGCCCAAAATGCCACCTCCCGACGATAAAATTCACGCTTTTATAAGTTGGCATACAATTTCTTTTCTTGGAGAAGTTGCAGCACTATCCTCAAGTGTTCCCCGTGCTCAAATCGCTTCGGAAGTATATCAGGAGTATCAACAATGAAAATCGCTATGAACCGATCCACTAAGGTTGGAGAAAAATTCTATTCTTCAGATCCATAAAGGTGGCAGGGCATTAGTTAATCCAAAATGCATCACCGAGAACTCATAATGCCCATACCGAGTCTAGAGTGCGATCCTCAATAAGCCTTCGGCCCTCACTCTCAACTAGTGGTAACACGACTGAAGATCTAACTTCGAGAATATCGAAGTCCCCTGTAGCTGATCAAATAAACCACCATTACGAGACAACAGATATCTATCTATTTTTGATGGTCACTTTATTCAATTCTCTATAATCCATACAAAGCTTGAGTGACCCATCCTTCTGCTACCCAACAATACCGGCGCTCCTCACGATGAAATACTGGGTCTGATAAAACCTTTCTTTATCAAGTCTTGCAGCTACGCCTTTAGTTCCCTTAACACAGTAGAAGTCATCCTAGAGGGTGCCTTAGAATTGGTGCAGTTCCCCGGAACTACATCAATAACAAACTCAACCTCCCTATCCGGCGGCATCAATAAAAGCTTAGTAGGGAAAACCACTGGGTACTCGTGGACAACAGGAATGTCTTCAATCTCCAGTGCCGCCGTAGGCACCTCCACCATCGTCACCAACAATGTAACACATCCTCTACTCACCACATGTCGTGCCCTGGCAACAGATATATAGTCGCTGCGAACAGCGTGTTGTGGCATCCTCTGTAAACAAACTCCTCCTGACCCGACTCTCCAAGGATCACTGTCCTCTCTCTATAGTCGATTGTGGTATAGTATCCAGATAACCAATCCATACCAAATACTACATCGAAAACCTGGAGCTAATGTAGGACCAATAACTCAATGGGAAAAATCTAAGATCCTAACTGCACCAAACAGGATCTACAGCACTCACTTACTCCTAGAAGGCCCTGCCATCTGCAACGGCACAAGAGGAGTCGATGCAGACGTCGGTGTAAAGGTTCCAACTGGCCACATCCATAGCACCAGCCCTGTCACTGCTCACACTGATGAGGTGCATGATGTCTGCCACCAATAACACACCTGTAGAACCTCCCTAGTACTACTGTTGTCATTGCTGCATGGCTATCTTTGCTGCTGTGGCCGTCTTGACAGTCGAAATTCTCCTAAGCTCCATTCTCCCTGAGATTCCTGATCCCGAAACTGAAATCACTGAATTTCCATGCTCTGACATTGCTCGAAGATACCACCGAGGGCTTCAGAGCTCACTGTGCTGACAGCTGCGCCAAAGCTCTTTCTGTCTACGGTTCCTCTTTTTTCGACGGATCATCTGAACTCTCAACTCATCCATCCTGGCAGATCTCTTCTGCCCAACCCTCACAGGGTATCGGATTGGAATGCGTAGAATAGATCGCACAAGTCAACACGCTAAAATACAGCTAACACCACACTCAAAATCAAACCGCCGCTCGACCCAATCTAGCGAAAGTCCAAGACATCGCCCCACTTCTGTAGCCTTATGTTGTCTGCAGCCAACATAATTGCCCAGCAGAAGAAGGGTATGTCAAATTCCTCTCTCTACTCCATCAGAGAGTTAATAAACCAAATCACTGACTTTCGCATAATCACGTCTCTCACGTGCTATTATCCTAGGGTCAGCCAATAGCCTAGGGTTTCCTGAGTCCCAAATGACCTATTCCCTAAGCTCTGATACCAACTTAATCTGTCACGCCCCGAGTGTAAACCAAAACTCGAGTGCGACAACAGATCCGCCGTATATGCAGTATTTCCCACATATACGAAGCGACACAATAACTCGAGCAACCAAGTGTAGTGTACAAGAGCATGTATAGCCACAAAAAGTGGCACAGAGCAAGGAATGAACATAAACTACTATAAAACAACACACAACCAACACCAAAACTCCAAACCTCAACCACAACAACACCACCATATGCAAAACATCCTCCAACAATGAACAAGTTTCCAACCAAGATCAACCAATCCAAATCCATAATAGAGGTATAGCTCAGCTTGAAATGAAACTAAATACATAAATTCCACAATACTCAAGAACATCAATAATACCACTCCACCAACACTACTACATGAATCATCTCCAAAATATACAACTCCAAAATCATCATAATACAAGTTTACTACAATACCCCATACACAATCAGTATACCCCACAAAATACAACAAATGTAACTCCCATATGAATACAACTCGAGGACTGACATAATACATATAGTTGGCTCCAGCCAGACCAATGTACAGAAGTCGGGGTACATACAAAAAACTGAAAGAGATAAATAACTATAGGGTGACCTCTATCAGAACCATCGGGGTGGAGCTCTATCTAGTCCGCGACTCCCTTGCCACGCTCTGCCTGTATCGCTGCTCCAGAAGATATCACTGGGGAGCAACAACGGGTGTGAGAACTACTAACAGCAGTCCTCAGTGGGTAAATCATCGAACCTCCGACCTACCCACCGAGTCTACCATAAGGGCAAAGTAGGTGATAGTAGAAGAATAACAGTAATAGCTGAAAGAAAACTACTCTACTATGCCCAATACTAACTGAATAATGATCAGAGTATGCATGAATGAATGTATCACGACCCTCGCGCACCAATAATGTCTCCAACTGTATGATCTCAATATAGACACATGCATACCTCATAAAAGACAACTAATGAGCTATATGGTGTACTCAACTATATGAATCTCAAATATGTATACATGTATGTATGCATAACTCATAGAGAGACCACTACTGAGCTATGAATCATGCAATGTACCTCACTCATCCATGTCACCCAATCACAATGACTGTCCCACTTTGGACCAGTCAATCAAACCTGCGCTCATCTACTGCCACTACGCCCAAACAGGACTTGGTCTTACGTAGGGTGTCCCTCAAGGACTAACTCAGTAACCTCATCGCAGCCTCGTCAGGCTCGGCATCATCATCGCATCCGGAGCGTAGCTCGCGGGGAGCGACCCCGCAAACTCAAGTATCTCATAACTGGAATAAAATTCCAGGCTCAGCAAGCTATAATCCACGATCAAATAGATCGGAAACACAGTGAACAGACGACTCACTCTCATGTCAAGGTCGGAGTAAACTCCACGACTCACTCTATCCATAATGCAAAACCCAGCCCCAACTGATGCATAACACTAATCGGTCCAACCGCCCACAATCCGCGGTTGCCGAAACAAAACCCGAGTCGATAATCTGGTGCTATCCCACATGACTCAACAAAATAGCTATACTATCCCCATCCCTGCTCTCTAACCCGAGCAATAAAAGTATAAGAGAAAAGAAAAGGTTTTCTCCTAAGTTTGATTCCAACATGAATAGTATAGCATGAATAAAAGAGATATGGCATATCTATATGTCCAGATGTCAAGGAATAGTTCTCACACATGATCAATATAGTTCTCAATAAGAAACTTAGATATAAGCATGATTAAACCCATATAGATAGCAAGCATCACACAAGGTTGCACTTTTGGTTGAGTCGACTTGTAGGCCGCAATTTCGATGTGCTCAACAACCCACCTGTTTACTCGCTGCTTTGAAGTCCGATTGATCTAAATTTTGACGAGCACACTCCTTACATTCTCAGCTTTCCAACAAACCTGAAATCGCCTCAAAGCTCCTGTCGGGTAAAAGTTATAGCAAAAACATTACTAATTACGCAGAATTTCAGCAACTCGAACCGATAGTGAAAGAACTCAAAATCTGCTATGTATGTCTCATGAATCTCTAATGCCACAGCCCAAACTTGATTTCTAAGTTCCCAATTAACATAGCAATTCCATTAGGTTTACAAAAAGCCAAACTTAACTCTTTCAAATAAACCCATCCGACAAATACATCAATGCTGTCCCAAATTCCAACATAATCTTGAGCTGAAATTCAACTTGATATACCTCCCAATTTAGACATAATTACAAGTTGAAACCAAAAGGAAAATTGTCCATCATGCTTGTGAGTTTACAAATATCCATTTGAGTTAACTCTTACAACAAGTACTAACCATGAAATTAAAACCAACACTCAATTAGGTACATAAGTCATTCCCAACTTACATGCAGATTTTCAGCAACAATGTACTACAAAGAGGACTAAAGATGGTATATCAATTCTTATCCAAATTTCAAGAGTAAGGTATCAAATTGTTCCTCTTGAAGTCTAGAAATTTACCCAACTTGAAATTCACCATTTCATAAAGAGGAGAAAAAGATATCCCAAGATTACCACATGCTGTCCAAAACTGCAATCTGAACAAAGGGCTTCAAAGATGATGAAATTTACCTGGCTAGAAGCAAGATTTAGCCTTCCTCTTCAACACAAAAATTGTGGGTCTCTGAGTCCTGGTGAATTCCCCGCAAAACTTAGCCTACAATTCCACTTATTCAGTCCTAGGGAGCAAAAACACTGAACATTGCTCAAAACCACATCCAGAATCTCAGCTGTGCACAAAAGTCTCAGAAATGGCTCAATTTACCTAATTTAGAGTCCAAATTTGAAGTTCCAGAAAATACGAAAATTGGACCTCTTTAAGTCCTGGAAATTTCCCAACAAAAACCAACTTAAAATTCCATTTGTACATCCCAGGGGAGTTAAAACACTAACCTCTGCTCAAAATCCTCCACAGAAAATAAGTGTCTCAAAGATTGCTATATTTACCTGGTTTAGAGCTCCAATTAGGTTCTATCTTCAATAAAAAAGTTGTAGATCTTGAAGTTGGGAAAAGAACCCCGCAAGAATCACCCAAAAATTCCACACCTATAGTTCTAGAGACCTCCTGGAAGAAAATGCGACGAAGTGGTCAACTCCAATAGTGAACTTCAAGTTCCATTCATGGAGTTCTTGGGTGAAGAAGATGATGGAAAACCCCTTAATTTCCTTCACAACAGAGTGGAGACAGGCTAGGAATGTAAAAGAACCAATTTGCTGTCTAATGGTGCATTTATAGCCTCAAAATCCCCTTAAAATGCACCAAAGGTCCATCCAAACACACACACACACACACACACACACACTTACACTCACACTCCCTTGCACCGGATCCCGCGCAAGGCGGGTCAGACCATGCGTCCGACTGAGCCCCCCGCGCTGCGACACGCGCGCAGGGACCCGCCCGCAACGCGTTCCACGTGCGCGCGGCGCTGGCGCGCGCTGTGACCTCCGGTGCACGCGCGGTGCACCGGTTGCCCCAGCCTGCGCCGCGAGCCAGGTCCAGCGCCGCGTGCTCCCCCGCGGCGCACCGCGCTGGCGCACCCCCGTGCGCCCGCCTGCCGTGGACCCGGTGCACGCGCCTCCCCCTGCACCAGCGCTGCACCTGCCGGTGTACAGCCCGTGAGCCGGCCGCCGTGAACCCGGTTCACAGCTACAGTATGCACCCAAACTCTATTTTAAGCCCAAACTATCCGGAAATAGCATATTTTGCACAGTTTTTCGCCCTGAGTCCATTTTTCTCGTCCATTTGGCAAACCGAGGATTCCGACACACCGAAAAAGTATACTCAAAGCTCTCCAAATCATAACTGTACAATCACCGCACTTCCGTACATCCCTTTATGCGGTTTTTTGCACCGGATCTAAGTTTCGCGTCCCTTTTCGCGCACCGACAACTCTAACACACCCAAAATGTGCCGATGAGCTACCAATCCACTAGTAACCCAACTCACCAAGATTTTGGTCTTCACATATTTGCCGCAGTGGCCCAGTGCTAGTATTTGCGGTTACCGTATCAGGATCTTAGATTGTCTATGTATTTTTGAGTTGGAGTATTTGTGGATTATGTCATGAGTAGTTGTGGATGTATTAGTTGTAGAGCTCTATGTTTTTGATTTAGCTGATTATTATGTTGCTCTCTTATGGTATCACTACACTTGCCTAGCCGAGCATGTATAGGGGAGACTCTGTCTGTGTGGACAGAAAATTTCCTATGCATGTGGCGGTCTGTTCACGTCCTGAGTTTAAAGGTTGAACCCTGATTAAAAAAAAAAAAATCTACCGCTGTTTTGAAACTCGGGGCGTGACATTCGCTGCAAATCTGATTAATTTTATGCTGATTACCTCACTAATTAATTTTTTTTCCTATATTTTACATTTTATAACTTTATTTTATATTAAATATAAATATTTTATTAAATTATATTTGTTTCAAAATTATTAATTTTAAAATTTAAAACTTTATACAATTCTTTTATATATTTGTAAAGAAAAATTTAGTGAGGTACTCAATACTCAGTACCGTTAATGAGGAATCCAAGTGTCTCGTGTTTCTGGTTTTGAGGAACTCTCATGAGTACTGGTACACATGGTTCAGCTTTTGGGTTTTGACGCACTTGAATGGGAAGCGGATGCGCCACTCAGTACCGGTCCTCAATAATGAGTACCGGTACATAACCTTCGGTATCGGTACATAATCCTTAGTTCCGGTACTCAAAGAAGTACAAACCAAGTGCCTCGCAAACAGATAGCCTTACCCTTGGGTTGCTCATTCTGTACCGGTACTCAAGATTGCGTACCGGTACATATGGATCCGGTACACTTCTAAGTTCCTCAAAACCCGAATGCATCACTGTGACACCCCCGGAATTTGGATTAGTCCTATATATAAAAGATATAATAGGACTAAATCTCTTAACCCGGCTATAGCATTTTGGATGGTAGCAAGATCCAAGAGGTTATGAGAGTTAAGCGTGCTAGAGCTAGAGTAGTTCTAGGATGGGTGACCCCCTGGGAAGTGGGGCATCACAGTTGGTATCGGAGCCATTCACCAGCCGGAAATGTGAGATGAGTCTCGGCTGAGCCAGAGTAATATAGCGGGTAGAGCGAGGCTCCCCGACTAATGACCGTTGTGGGTGGAGTGCAGCTCCCCACAAGGTCGGCTAAGGCTAGCGAGACGAGTCTCACATCGCCTGGTGCTTGTGAGTGTGCTTGAGCCTGACGTGGACGTCAGGGCTTAAAGGGGGGAAGAATGTGACACCCCCGGAATTTGGATTAGTCCTATATATAAAAGATATAATAGGACTAAATCTCTTAACCCGGCTATAGCATTTTGGATGGTAGCAAGATCCAAGAGATTATGAGAGTTAAGCGTGCTAGAGCTAGAGTAGTTCTAGGATGGGTGACCCCCTGGGAAGTGGGGCATCACAATCACACTTGGATTTTTCCCTCAGTACCGGTACTCAATGATGAGTACCGGTACAAATTGACGATTGCAAGCGTGAGGCTTTCGGGTTTTGAGGAACTTGGATGTGTACCGGAACCATGTGTACCGGTACTCAATGATAAGTACCGGTACAGAGTGAGGAATCCAAGTGTTAGGCTTTCGGGTTTTGAGGAACTTGGATGTGTACCGGAACAATGTGTACCGGAACGGAATCGTGAGTACCAGTACTAATTGATGAATTCAAGTGTGAGGCTTTCGGGTTTTGAGGAACTTACATGTGTACCGGTACCGTGTTTACCGCTACCGTGTTTACCGGTAATCAATAAATAGTACCGGTGTAGAAGCTCGAAATATTTTATTTTAATAAATGAATTAAAAGTGAAGTTTGCGCTGGTTTTGAAATCAAAAGACTTGTGTTGACCTATATGGTCAATCGCCAGTGTGCAAGTCGCACTTTGCACTAGATAAAAAGGCTACTTTCCAATCCAGACATGATCTTGGAAATCCGAATTGACCGTTGCGATCGTCTCGTCGAACTGAGCGAGATTCATATTCAGCACTTTTCGATCTGACGGTCGGATCTTCCGGAATTCAGCGAAGAAGCGGACAAATTGCCGCGGCCAATGTAACAGTGCTCTGCACAGTATAACTTAAGTTATTACTGTAGATGCACAGTAACTCCTATTTTCGAATCTCCCTCGGTTGCAACAAGCACTATTTCACTGTTCGGATTCTGAACATAGCGATCCAAATAGTCGATTTGATCCGTTTCGACGTTCTGGACGCAATGGCGCTGACGGAATTTCCGTTTGACGACCCTAAAGCATCGTAAAGTATGACGAACCGTATAATTTACAGTATAAGATGCAATTTAAAAATTATGGAGCGAAATTTTAGCGAACCAAAATCGCTACCTGATAGGTTTCGTCGAGCCGGACGTCGTGGCGGTGTCCATTTTTCAGTTTGACAACCCGGTTGTCTCGAAATGCGTGAAATACGGCGAAAAAGGGAATATTTACACTTAAAACCCTATACATGTTGCCTCGAAAAGCGTGCAGAGGGACTTAAATGTTAGATGAGCATGTTATGGAGGACCAGGGTTGAAATACCTGGGCTGGGAGGGGGTGTATTGCAATTGTGCAATGCTTCACGGTTCGGTATTGCAACCGTGCCCCACAACTCCCCTTCCGGTTTTTGTAACCGCACAAACCTCCAACCCACCTTCTTCCCTAACTACCCACACCTCGCAACCGCACCAGCCCTTGCCAAAAAGTCCCTCCCAGTCGCCGGAAAAAACCCAAGAAAAACCAAGAGTTGGGGCTCGGGTTTGGTGTTGTTGGGAGGAAGCTATCCGAGGAGGGTTTGGGTTGCTCCAAGCATTTCCTGTGAAGCCCTTTGTGAGGTTGGGACCCAGCCAAGGAACCCCGGTGCCCAGATCCGCCGTGCGCCGCCGCGGGGGAGAGCCACCTTCTTCCTCGGATCCGGCAAGGTAAGGTTCTTTTGTTCTTTATTTTTCTTGCTACCTAGGCCTCCTGAGTGTGTACATCACCTATTGGTGAACCTCCCAGCCGAACCCCGAAGTCGGGATTGCCCCCGGTCGCCGGCGGGGAAATTGCACCCGCCGGAAACCAAGAAAGCTCCGCCGCGGCCGATCTCCGCAACCATTGAACCAAAATGGGTAAAAATTGGTATAAAAGGACTGTAAGACCTATGGATTATTTCTGAAAAGTTTGGAAAAATATGGTGGAGTATTTAGGGAGAAAATCAAAACCCTAGTTTTTCGGGTTTTGAAGCTTCGGCCGAGTTTCTTGCTCCGGCGCCGGCGAGCCTCCCCAGCGTCGGCCACCTACCCAGAACTCTTCCTGGGTGTGAGAGGAGTCCACCCATGTATTTGCATGGCACCATGCAGCAAGAATGGTGCGCGGCCAGATGGGCTCGAGGTGGGTTCGGGGTGCGGTTGCCGGCGTTCCGGCCGTCTCCGGCGGCCGGGGAGTCGACGAGAAGCTTCCTGGGATCAAGTAGATCCCAGCCATGCCCTTGCATGGATACCATGAAGCCTCGGTGGAAATCCGCCATTAGAGGCGAAGAAGCTCCAAACCGAGCTTGCTCCACCGCCGCCGCCGCCGCACCCCGTCGCCAAGCATGGGTTCAGGAAGGTTTGGGATGTGTTTTAGCATCAAATTTGCCAAGTAGTTGGATCCCAGATGCTTTGGTTGAAGTATCACAATTTTCGAAGCATTCGACATCATCTTCAACCTTGGACCTCGGCTAAACCGTGGGTGCAAACTTGCACCCAACTTGATGGGAATACTCCTGTAACATAGTAGATAAATTCTATCCAAGAAATATTGCTCCAGGTGCTGTGGTTGCAGAGAACCAACTCAAGGTTGGGTGTGGTGTGTGTTGTGTGAAAAGTGCACACCAAGTGTTCGAGTTAATGCCTCAATGAAGATTTTGATGGAATCTGGCCTTGATGTAAATATGAAAGATGTTCCAAATTGTCCCCTGAGATTGATGCTCACTTTATATCAAGTTGTATCTGTGTGGACTAACATTTGGAGCATTGTCGGTTTGTTAGAGAGCAAGGACATGGATCTGTTGATCCAGCAAAGGCTGGGCTGCCAATAGGGCAAGCCCTGTGCTTTTTAGGGCATTTTGAACATATGTTTAAAGCAGATTTTTGATTGGATTAATAAAAGTTAAGTTATAGTGTAATCAACCTCTAAGTGAATAGTTTGGCCCAAAGTCTATTCCGGGCTGTTTGCAAATCCGCGACAGTGAGCTCCTGGCTAATTTGGGGTCACTGGACACGATGCTCGCATTAAAAATTGGTTTTGATGAGCCGGAGAAACAAAAATTCATTTAGGCTATGTTAGCAAGGTATTTTATGGCCCGAAGTTTTCCTCGGGTTTCGTGCTGTTGCAAATGTGTGAGCACGGTGTTCAGTAAGTCATTTGTCACCTGCTGGAAGTAACGGATCGTGAAAATGAGTTTCCAGTTGAAAGAACGAGCGAAATCAGTGCTCAAATGGCACTAAAAGTGTGATTTCCGGAAACCCTAGGGGTCTAAATGCAAAATGGCATTGTATAAAGTTGAAAACAGTGTGTTGGTGATTCCTAAGCTTTTCGTTAGGAGTCCAACGGCTTTCGTTGAGTGGAAATCGGTTATCGGATCGCAATTTTGCAAAAGTGTCAATTTATCGGCAAATTTCCGAAAATGTCGGAAGATTCCAGGACTTCAGTGAAGTTCCCTGTTTAGTTGTCTGCACACAGTGTGTCAGTGGGTTGGGTATGTGTGAGAGTCTATGTTCTGACTTGTGCATATGATTCAGGTCTCAGCAGCCAGCCGCCATCTTGCGAGCCATCCAGCAGCCACCGTGATCATTGAGGTGGGTTAACTTCGGCCCGGGTTGATCTATTCGACCCTCTGGTTGCTTTAGTCCAGTCGGACACTTGTTCTTGGCTTGCCCTGCTGATTTTACCTATATGACATATATTGATCTCTTTTGACATAGCATGATCCCTCTGATTGACATTGACCTGATTAGATCGGTGATTGAGTTTTATTGTCACTATCAGCCGATTATCATATATATACTCCCTGATTAGTCATGACTGATTCTGATTGACTGATATATAGATATGCATGATTGATCCTATGATTGATATACAGACATATGCATCCTATGATTGATGTACAGACATATGCATCCTATGATTGATATACAGACATATGCACCCTATGATTGATATATGATTGATATACAGACTGCATGATATATGATTGATTTATAGACATCTGCATCCCTGTGGGGATTTCCGGCAGTTTGCCGATTACCCGGTCTGTGGACCGTGAGATTTAGCATTTTGCATTGTGATGATTGTACACCTGCTGTTCGTTCGCGTACGCTGTGGGATTGATCCCCCACATTGCGTTCTTTACCGGTAAAGGGTCTGCTTGACCCGTGAGCTTGCCCCTCTTGTCGTATCACTGGGTACGGGGAGCCCCTTGGTTGTACCGATATGAGGAAAACTCTTGGCTGTACCTTTTGGTACGAGGATCCTCTTGGCTATATCAATGGTACGGGGTTTGCGGTTCAGTTCTGCTAGGTGGAATCCAGGATGATTATGATTGGCGCGGCTTAGATATCTTCGCCTGAGGTCCCCGTGACCAATAGTGGCATTGGTTAGTAGTTGCTGTTCTTTATGTTGATGCATAACTATATTTCCATATTCCAGCTTGTCCGATTTGTCGTTTCAGTTATAGCATGATTTCCAGCACTCATTATGTTCAGTGTCTTGATTTATGCTTCTTGCCAGTCTGCTTCCTTTATCAGCTGTTACCTATTGATTTATCTACTATCCGCAGATTATTGTACCCAGTAGGTACGATTAGCTATTCTCGGCTCGTCGTGCCCACTGGGATACACTCCGGTGTATCTCACACCCCTGGGTGACTGTTTTTCAGGTCGCTGGGTGATGGGATGTCGGGACACGTTGGTGAGACGATTGCGATAGTATCGACCCCTTTGTAGTCAGTATATTTATTTTCCGCACTTCTGTTTAAATATTATAAATTGACTAGTCTTGCATGCGTAGTTTAGACTACTCTGATATTGACTGACTATGATTAGCCGTGCATGTATAGGAAAGGATCTGTCCAGTTGGGCAGGGAATTTACTATACATGTGGCGGTCTGTTACGCCTGGTTTGCGAACTCTGATTTATAAAAAAAAAAAAAAAAATTTAGCCTGCTTTTCAAAACTCGGGGCGTGACAACCGGTACTGAGTTAGCAACCCAAGTGTAGGCCTCAATAAATTGTATTGTACCAATCACATTTACAAATTTTGTATAAATTTGTAAATATTACAATTAATAATGTTTACACAAATAAAAGAAAATAGAATATTTAAATTTAGTAATAGATAAAGTTTACAAGGGGAGAATGGCACACCTAAATTCATATATATATATAAGAGGAAATGACTACGGGGGTGGTTTAGGCTCATTCAGAGAAATATATAAATTGCACTTGAAATTAGACTGCATACCAGTGTTCCCTTTTATATATATAACTGTACAGAACCCTTCTACGGTTGTTCCTTATAACAATTGGCAGCTACTAGTAGATGCGTGTTCCTTAAAAGTATTTAAGCAACAGTTATAGATAAGTTTTGAACAATCATATATAAAGAGATGGAACACTTGAAATTAGATGCGTGTTCCTTAAAACAATTGGCAGCTACTAGTAGATGCGTGTTCCTTAAAAGTATTTAAGCAACAGAAAATACTAAGTTTTGAACATTCATATGTACAAGATGGAACACTTGAAATAAGACTGCATACAAGTGTTCACTTATATATATATAACTGTACAGAACCCCTCTATGGGTGTTCCTTAAATTAATTGGCAGCTACTAGTAGATGCGTGTTCCTTAAAAGTATTTAAGCAACAGCTATAGATAAGTTTTGAACATTCATATATCCAAGATTGAACACTTGAAATTAGACTTCATACAAGTGTTCCCTTTTATAAATTATCTCATGGATAAAAATGATTATTCTTCACTCTTAATGATTATTCTTCACCACAAGTTGTGAACATTAATATAAAAAATTAGACTGCATACAAGTGTTCCCTTTTATATATATGACTGTACAGAACCCCTCTATGGGTGTTTCTTAAAACAATTGGCAGCTACTAGTAGATGCGCTATAGGGCTATTTTCACTATCTTTATGCGTGCCCTTTTGGTATGGTGTGGATCTTTAACTATTTTTGGTTTAGCTCATTGGTATAGCGAACATCTATATATAGCATCATTGGTTTAGCTCTTATTAGTGGTTAGATTTGATAACAAGAAAAATTGATCATATATATAGCGGTTATCTACTTCATAGCTATATCACATTTCACACATCTATCACCGTCCACTATATTTCAGTTTATATCAAATTTACCATTCATCATGTCTAACCCATTCTCCACACGCCCGAAGAACACCAAATGTTTTATTCCATTCCAGCGTAAATTTCTTGATGCTAATAAGTTGATGGATCGTGCAGCAAAGGTGGCAATTCTTGCCTACGACACTGAAGCAATTCTTGCCTACGACACTGAAGCAATTCTTGCCTACGACACTGAAGAAGATTATTCAAAGGATGGAGTGGCTGCTTTCTTAGCTCATCACGTAGGTGGAGATCCCGATGAATATGGTTTTGGAATGGAAAATGTGCGGATGCCGATGTGACACCCCACTTCCCAGGGGGTCACCCATCCTAGAACTACTCTAGCTCTAGCACGCTTAACTCTCATAACCTCTTGGATCTTGCTACCATCCAAAATGCTATAGCCGGGTTAAAGATTTAGTCCTATTATATCATTTATATATAGGACTAACCCAAATTCTGGAGGTGTCACATTCTTCCCCCCTTTAAGCCCTAACGTCCACGTCAGACTCAAGCACACTCACAAGTACAAGGCGATGTGAGACTCGTCTTGCTAGCCTTAGCCGACCTTGTGAGGAGCTGCACTCCACTCACAACGGTCATTAGCCGGGGAGCCTCGCTCTACCCGCTATATAACCCTGGCTCAGCCGAGACTCATCTCATATTTCCGGCTGGTGAAAGGCTCTGATACCAACTAATCTGTCACGCCCCGAGTTTCAAAACAGCGGTAGAAATTTTTATTTCTTCGGCTTGACAAAACTAAAATCTAACGCGAGCATCGTGTCCAGTGACCCCAAAATAGCCAGGAGCTCACTGTCGCGGCTTCGCAAACAACCCAAAACAGACCCCCGGCCATCTAGCCTTCTTAGAGCTTCTACTTGCTCCAATTTACATCCTACATGTGCAAAACTTAATCTAACTAGGTCAATCATCTCTGGACAACACAGGGACTCAGAGGCTTGCCCTTGTGCAGCCCAGAACTGCAAGATCAAGCAGATCCAAAATCCTTGCTTTCTACCATGACAACATTGCTCCACACACAAATCCACACAGATCTACTTTGATCTGAAGTGAGCATCAAGCTCAGGGAATATAAAGGAGCAACTTTCATATAATGCTCGAAACCAAATTCCAAACAAAACCTCTCTTAGGCATTTCATCAAACACCTAGTGGGCACACTCCATTAACAACTAGCCAAGCTTTTGCCCAAGCTTGTTCTCAGCAGAGAAGCAACCTGGGAGCTTCTAAGATGGATGGAAATGATCCTCAAGGTTGCAGGAGAATCCCCAGCAAGTCTGGGTCCATCTTGCTTCCCCGATTGCCGAGAAACAAGAAGAGAAAAAGGAAGAAGATGAGCTCGGATACCCATTAATGGTGATTTTTCATCAATGGATTCTGGGCCTCTCCCAACAGCACCAAAAGGTACCTCTCATCCATACCAAGTGTGAGGACCTGGATCCCCACGACGAGAATACTGGTTGACCAGCAGCTTCTGGAGGCCTATGTGGCGCGTTGGTGGTGTTTGTGCACCAATTGGACACTAGTGATGGACTCAGAGTGTTAAATGGATCACGAGAGTAGTCAGATGACCCCGTCGAATGCTTAGAAGTGATTTTGCGCGCAATGGATATTAAAATTGGGCTCAGCGCGAAGTTTGGACAAAAGAACATCTTTCCGGATGCCTTCGGCAATTTTTAGAGTTGGAATTTGGCAAAACGGACATCGAATTTGGATTCAGCGCGCGAAAACGATGAAATTGGGCTATTTACTTGATTTTTACGCCACTGGTTACTGTTCACGCCGGAACAATAACTCCGGCGGCCAGCGGGCAGCGCCGGCGACGGCGGAGGGCGGCGGCGCGACGGCGGGCAGGCACGGGCGCGGCGGCGGGCAGGCGCGGGCAGCGGACAGCGCTCGGGCAGGCGCGCGGGCAGGCGCGCGGTCCACCGTGGAGGCGTGCACCCGGGACGGGACACGTGGCGGCTCCCGGTTGGCCGGCGCAGCAGTCGTGGTCCACGGAATATATCGCTGGTGTACGGTGGACCGGTGGGTGACACGTGGCAGCGTGTGATTGGCCCGGTTCTGTGCACTCGGTCCACGGAATTGCTGCACCGCCTCGGGGTGCGTGCGTGCAGGCGGCGCAGGCGGTGCAGGCGGCACGCACATGCGCGCGCTGACCGAGCCGCGGCGCCACGTGTCGCCTTCCAGGATGGCCACGCGTCAGGAGGTGGTAGGCGGTCTTGGCTGTTTGGTGTTCGGCGCTGACGTGGTGCACCCAGGGAATTCCGGGCGCTGGTTGGTTGGGTCTTTACACCCGGTTTTCGGCGCCCGAAAGTTTCGGGCACCCGAAAATAGGGACATGGAGGGAATTATCTCAAAAGATTTTCCAGCCTATAAAAGCCCCCTGTTCCAGCTCTGATAGCTCCTTCTCCGCGCGGATTTTGGCAGAGTGACCTTCAGCAACTTTCCTCCTCTCCCTGTGCTGCATCCATCTGCAGAGTTTGGAGATTTTTGGTGGCACGCTTATCGAGGTTTCAATTTTTACGGCGTGGCGCGACGTTCGTCCATTTGTGTTCCCCTTCGTCGCGTCTCGGTGCACGAGCTCTCCCGGCCTACTCTGACTCCGTTTCAGACGATTCTTTCGCCGTTGGATCCGCGACAGACAGAGCTACGATCTTGGTATTTTCTTCTTCCCCTGGTTTCGGACTTTTCGAGGAGTTTTTCCATGCTTACTGGGACCCTATTTTCTAATGGAATTTCTGGACAGCGACACCTTGCCGGATTTTTATCTCCGCAACCGGGCATCGGATGGAGACCTGCTTATACACTTTTTTCATCTACTCGACGCGGGGATTATCGCCATATTTTTATTGGATTTTTCTGAGGCTTGCCCGGAGGTAGATTTTTCTCCTTTATCTGTACATGGAAATACAGATGTATGATTGTGTGTTTGTGAGCGCCCTGTGTTGTGGAATTTGTAACTCGGCCTACGGGGCTCGGAATTTGGCGTGCAGGTACTCGTTTCGAAGGTATCGATGCGAGGAACGCGACAGTATTTTTGTTGGATTTTTCTGAGTTCTTGCTGCAGGTGAAAAATCCACATCTTTGGGACTGTTCCAATAGAATTGTATGTACTTGGATATTTTGGAATACAAGTGTGACGATGAACCTTATTGTTGTACCCAGGGGCATTTGCAAGTGTTGCTGGACCTGTTGGATCCGAAGACTCTGATTTTGGGGTACTTTCAGCTGTTTGGAGCCGAGACTTTCGCGACATGTACCAAGGATGTAGTTTCGGCAGAATCTAGACTGTGAGCGTCTGCGCTCTTCGCCGACCCCAGGTTTGCCTTGGATTGAGCACTTCAGGTGGGTAAGCTTAATTTGGTAACTGTATAAGGTTTTTATATCATGGTGAATATAAGTGCACATGTGGGGATATCACCCCTCTATGATTTATAACAGGCATATTGTTGTACAACCGATATGAGCGAGAGGTAAGCAAGTAGTGACCTACTTGGGTGAGATTGATATACCATAGTAGGAATATTTTAGCATGCTTTACTAATATATGTTTCACCCACTTTTATGGTTTCCGAGGACAAAGCATACTTGCATGGACATGTAGTTAGGCCATCTTTTACTGCTGCACTACTTTTGGAGCTTGACTTAGGAGAAACCATGCTTTTTCCTTTTTCTCCTTCTTCGTTAGTCAGGTGGTCTATGTTACTCAGGTTCGAGCAGGGGTTCTGGGTAGTGTAGTCGGGACTTGGTGTCTGGGACAGGTTGGATTAGTTGTGGGGCTTTGCGGCAACCGCGGATATTGGGCGGTTGACTGGATATTTATTTATGCACCAGATTGGGTATCTGATTTCTCTAGTGGACGGAGTTTCCCACTTTGATCAGAGTCATGGTCCAGTCCTGCTTTTGGTTACTTATTACTCAGGCACTTTACTCGTGTGGATCGCTCCCCTCGAGTGCCACTCCGGAGTGTGTGTTTGTGCGACCGCGCCGGTCAGGAGCCGGTCTGTTGCCCTTGGGATGGGACCGTGCTGGCCAGGAGCCGGTCTGCATCCCGAAGCAGAGTTGAGTCCTCGAGACTCCTATCCCCTATCGGTGTTATGCGTAGGCTGGCATACCCGATTTGGCAGGCATGGCAGGCAGTACCAGTATTTCTGGCGTCACTAGATTGGGTTTATTACAGATGTTTACTTTACTGTTACACTCGGGTCAGGGGGACCGAGTGGAGTCTAGTAGCCGTGTTTAGACCAGTGCTAGTGTCGTCGGTACCGTTTTGGGATCGACGGTTGTCCCAAGGTCATGGTGAGTTGTTGACCATAGCAGGCATAGCAGGCATAGCAGGCATGGCAGGCATGGCAGGCATAGTAGGCATAGCAGGCATAGCAGGCATGGTAGGCATGGCAGGCATAGCAGGCATGGCAGGCATAGTAGGCATGGCAGGCATGGCAGGCATGGCAGGCATGGCAGGCACGGCAGGCATGGCAGACATAGCAGGCATAGTAGGCATGGCAGGCATGGCAGGCATAGCAGGCATGGCAGGCATGGCAGACATAGCAGGCATGGCAGGCATGGCAGGCATAGTAGGCATGGCAGGCATGGCAGGCATAGTAGGCATAGCAGGCACGGCAGGCATGGCAGGCATGGCAGGCATGGCAGGCATAGAGGCATGATAGCTGTTGAGAGTCTCCAGCTTCCTTTTTTTTCAGTCTTTACGGCTTTGGTTAGTTTTTGTATCTTGAGGACTTAGTGGGCAGACCGTCGGGTCTGGCGGTGGTACCCACTGAGAACTCCCTTTTTGGTGTAGTTCTCACACCCTCTGGGGGTTTTCCCCCTCATTTTTCCTTCCTCTCCTTTGTTTTGCAGAGTCTTAGCGGGTGTTGCAGAGTCTGCGGTTGTAGTTCGAGGCGAGGGAGTCGCGTGCTAGATCCCTACCCGTTGTTGGAGTGTAGCGGTACCCCCCCTTCAGAGGAGACCTGCAGTTGACTAGTTTTATTTTCTTTTCTCTTTGAGAGGCTGATGTAGTGAGGATATATTATGTATCGAGAGACTGTACACGGTTGTATTTATTGGAGATACCTCCCGGTTGGGTTTAGAGCTTATATATGAGGATATTGTATTATTATTTTTGGGAGACAGACTTATTGTATTATTTTCAGTTGTACAGTGATTAATTCTAGTTATGCAGCAGATCTTTTATTTATAGCTCTGATATTTTGTTTAGCTGTAGTACTTTTCTTGCAGGTAGGACGCTTCGCCTATGCAGGTTGGCATAGGTGGCGGATCTGTTGGCGAGCCGGGTCGCAGTTTCGACCCCGGGGCGTGACACCAAGCTTCTTGAACCCGTGCCCGGCAACAGGACACGGCGGCGGCGACGGACCAACCCCGACCAAGCTTCCAATGGCCACTAATGACGCAACTATAACCGATCAGCATGGGTCTCATGCAAAGGCATCCTTGGGTCCTTCTCGACCATAGGAAGACAACTGGAGCCTTGGCCGGCGACGAGAAGCCGCAGCGGCGCCGGAGAAACAAGCTCGGCCGGAGCAAAGTTAGTCCAAAAAATAGGGCTAAAATCTGCGATTTGCACACTACTCCAAAAGCCATGAAACTTCATGGGGAGAAAAAAAAAAAAAATTTCTACCGCTGTTTTGAAACTCGGGGCGTGACAGCCGATTACCTTATATACTTTCCTACTGCAGAGAGTTGGAATAGAGCTATTCGGGATTCTTTTCTACAGACCTACCAACTCAGCATTATGGTATCGCTATATGAATTCAACCTTGGTCACCGGGCAGTTTTTAAGTACCTTGTATGGATTCGCTTGCATGATTTACCGCTTCAGTGTTATGAGTATGTTGATTTGACAACTATTGTATCTAGTTTCGGACGTTTTATTGGTGGTGATGACCGTTGCCGTCTTCGCGAAAATCTTAAGTTTTATCGTCTATTGATAAAATGTAATAATCTTCAAAACATTCCGGAGTGTGTAACGCTGATTGTGGGAAATCGCGAATGGGCAATCCATGTGGAAATAGAGTCGTGGGAACCTTACATAAGTTCCGGCAGTCCTTAATTTTTGGGCAATGTGACTGCATCTTTGCCCAACTAGCATTTTGTTTACAATTGACGGCTACAGTTTTTTGTCCTCTGTATTGAGTAATTTAATTTTCCTTACTTTTTTTTTCCTATTGACAATATGGTGTGTGTGCAGTGTATGTAGTACAGAACTGTATTTTTTGACAACTAGGTGGTCATATATATATGATCGCCAATCGGATGGCATCCATTTGCAGTACAATAGCTGCATACTAGTGCCACACCTTTAAATCGTGTTTATGACCCAAGCCGACTTTGCGAAAATTTCATACACAATCGCGTGCTGATCAAATGCATTCATCCTAACATGATTCCGGAGCAAGTAAGACTATATGTACACAATAGAGAATGGATCATAAGAGTTGTGATTGAGTCATGGGAGCATTGCGAGCCAACAGATGACCCATGGAGGTAGATTGTAAATTATATCATGGATGTAAATGATTATTCGTCACTCGTAATGATAATTCTTCACCAAAAGTTTAGAACATTCATATACCAAAAGTTAAAGCAACAGATACAGATAAGTTTAGAACATTCATATATACAAGATGGAAGACTTGAAAGTTGACTGCATACAAGTGTTCCCTTTTATATATATGACTGTACAGAACCCCAACTATGGGTGTTCGTTAAAACAATAGGCAGCTACTAGTAGATGGGTGTTCCTTATAGGTCATAAAGCAACAGCTATAGATGGGGTTCTGTACAGTCAATCTGTTCCCTGTTCCCTGTTCCTTAAAGGTGTTAAAGCAAGTGTTCCCTGTTCCTTAAAGGTGTTAAAGCAACAGCTTTTCATACATTTTGCACATTCAAATATATACAAGATGGAACACTTTAAATTAGACTGCATACTACTGTTTACTTGTATATATATGACTGTACAGAACCCATCTATAACTATTCACTAAACCAATTGGTAGCACATACTATTAGCTATTCTGTACGCAGGGGAAGTCATATAGGAATGTGAATTTCTATATGATGCAATAACATAATATTATGGTTTATCAGGGAAAAATGCACATTACTAACCCAACATTGCAGGTTGATTGATATATATTGGATGGCGGCAATGATTAGTACACCCATATAACATATGAGTGCAGCAGTCTGCGAATTTATATATCAAAGCAGAATGAAAGATGGACCAATATCGAGTTAAATAATTACACGTTGTATGACATATTGTAATACAGATTTGCCATATAAACATAAATATATACGTAGTTCTTATAACATAGAAAGGAAATATAAAAATTCATACTTCAATATAGGAAAAATATATGTTATTACAATTAAGCATGATGATATATATGCAATACTACAAGAGCGGAATGAAAATGTTTAATGTTAAATATAAACTCTCTCGATATAGAGTGTACAACACATCAATGATTAATGGTTTAATAGCATAGTCCATTATATGGATCTCGCTTTCAATTGCCCGTCTCGTCTTTGATGTGCTGCACTTATTGTTGTTGCGATATGTCATCTTCGTACATCTGATTAAATATTGAATAAACAAAAATTAAAGACAAAATAGAATTTTACATATATTAATTGTAACAATAAATTGGTATTACCTGTCAGAAGTGCATAGAGTGCGCAATTATTAACATAGAAAGGAATAAATTGTAACAATAAATTGGCATTACCTGTCAGAAGTGCATAGACTGTGCCATATGCTACTAACATAGAAAGGAAATATAAAAATTCATACTTCAATATAGGAAAAATGTAAGTATGTTATTACAATTAGTCATCATGATATATATGCAATACTACAAGAGCGGACATGAAAATGTTTAATGTTAAATATAAACTCTCCCGATACATAGTGTACAACACATATCAATGCTTAATGGTTTAATAGCATAGTCCATTGTATGGATCTCGCTTTAAATTGCCCGTCTCGTCTTTGCTGTGCTGCAATTATTGTTGTTGCGATATGTTATCTTCGTACATCTGATTAAATATTTAATAAACTCAAATTAAAGACAAAAAATAATTTTACATATAAAAATTGAAACAATAAATTGTCATTACCTGTCAGAACTGCATAGAGTGCGCCATTTGCATAAAGCCAGTACGAATCTCAATATTTTATTTTGGACTTGTATCCGATATAGGAGGGTACCTGACAGGGTCTGCCGACATGTCAATGTTTTGAGGGGCCCACGGTGTCTTGCATATATAACAAAATAAATAAATTAGAATATGTGTATTAAAGACAAATTTATAGTAAATAAACATCTAGGACAAAGTTAAGTAACATTACCGTTAAAATCATGGCTGGATTGCTCTGTACATCAATCCCATAAGGTAAGTGCATTATGGGCGAGTTGTTAATCGTAGGACTTTGCAGGTGAACCTATTTTAATAAATCGGGAGGGAGGGGGCCAATATGGAAGACACATAATTATGTAAACAAATGAGAAAAATCGAACTATGAATCATATATTAAGACAATCAAATGAACATATAAAAAAGTCTAAAATATTTACACTCTGTTGGGACGAGGCCGAGGGCGATGATGAGAAACGATTAAAGATTGAGCATTCACCATTATAAAACCTGTCCGTAGAATCTTGAGGCATCTATTTAAATAGAAAAGAATATTTCAATTAATGTCGTCTACCATAAATTATAAACCAACATTAATCGACTTACGTACGTAAAGATATACCTGTTGCTTGTTGCCTTTCATCTTAAGCCGACGTACAATTTTATCTGTCATCGACTCCTTTCGTTTGCTTGGTGGGCGGCCTTTACTTCGAACTGACAGCGGGCTCTTTACTCTCTGGTCGTTACATCTAACATCTGAATCGTGTCTCATAGTAGAATGTATATTTTCGGTAAATTGGACATCATTGCTTCCCTTGGATGACGAAGTGTTCTCTAATTTCGTCTTCAAATCTGGAAGTGTGCGTAGCGTTACTATAAATTTGTCATCACTCTCAGCAGCTATGTCTGCAATGTGGTAAATACGACTACATACTACCTCATATCGGCTTATTTCTGGACTGCTCCCTAAGCTTTTATGCCATGTTTTCACCCGAGTATATCTCCGTCTTACATCCTTCCTCCATCGTGTTAGTATGTAACAAGTTGGGACAATCATCATCTTTCTATTAACTAGGACGGCAATAGAATGTCGGCATAAAATATCCTTACAATCAAAAAGACGACAAATACAACTAACTCGGGAGCTACACTCATCAAAATATACAGTGTATACCATGTCTTTGCCTCCTTCGCCATATTGTACATACTCGTTAACCCTATACTCGTGCACGGTACCATTAGATGCTATTAAAGATGTCTCACAATGAATTAAATCCTTTAACTCCGCCTGAAATTCTCGAAATTTAGCAATTGTGTACACATCTTGAAATTGCTTCTCAAATGCATAACGACTTATGGATGGGATGACGGAGGTGAATGATTTGTAGTCTAATTGTGCCTCCTTTTCTGCTTTATTCTTTATAGCGCTTTCATACTGCTCCACAAATATTTTTAACGTCGTTTTCGAGTTCACGTACCCATCAAAAAACGAATTCATGCTTTCACTTCGCTGTGTCGTGGACATTCCAGCCCAGAATGTATCCTTCACATAAACTGGAACCCACTTTCGTCTGTTCTCGTACAGTCCTGACAACCAATCATTCTTTTCAAGTCCATAATAAACTATCATTCTCTTCCCATTTATCCTCAAATTGAAGTTCTGTTAGTGATTCATAAATAGCATCCATCATAATGCTCTTAATAGAATGATATTCACTATAACTTTTTAGCTTCTCCGCTATCTTTTTTGTTATGTGCCACAAGCACCATCGATGTTTGGCATCGGGGAATACCAGTTCAATAGCATTCTGCATTGCTTTGTCTTGATCGGTGATTATTGCTTTGGGGGCATGGCCGGACATACATGACAACCAATTCCGAAAAAGCCATACAAACGAAGTTGTATCTTCACCAGAGAGTAAGCCGCATCCAAACAAGATTGACTGACCATGATGATTAACACCCACAAATGGAGCAAAAGGCATATCATACTTATTCGTTAGATATGTCGAGTCGAAAGTAATTACATCTCCAAAACATTCATAGGCTGCTCTGCTTCTAGGATCTGCCCAGAATATATTGCGAATACGAGAATCATCGTCCAGATCGATGGAATAAAAGAAGTTTGCATTTCTCTCTTGCATGGTTCGAAAATAATTACAAATGGCTTTGCCATCACCTTCACCAAGTCGTAAACGGCGCATTTTATCAATATAATTGCGGGCATCCTTCTCTCCAAATGTCAAATTTTCATACCCACCAGCCTCAACAACAAAAGAATTAAAACTTTTATTCAATCTAATTCCGGCACGATCATTAACATCAAGCCGCCTCTTAACACTACAATCTATAACTCGATTGCACGGAAAATATCGAGACTTGCAAGGACTTAATCCATGATTATGGTCAAGTTTGACCATACTTATTACACAAGATAAATCCAAATTTATTTTCACATTTATCCTAGCAGGACAGTCCGTCTTCGATGCCGAAGGACGAGGCCGGAGATTAGTCACGGTCCGATTTACTTTTCCATGACGAGAGCATGCGATGATTACATACGAAGGAATGCCGTTACTGATTTTAGTAGACCTCTTTACAATCCCAAATCATAATTGTTGTGCGTAATTCTTATAGAAGCCCATAACCGTATCGATATTATTAAAATGCATTCCAACTTCTGGTACTAAATTGGATATGTCTGTGACCTCATTGTTTCTTTCTTCATCAATCTCAATCTCAACAACTGATAATGATCAGTGCGTCTAGATATTTCAAAATAATTATGACCTGTAACACATCATATTTACTCCTAATACAAACTTGAAATTGTGGTTAAAGAAGGAAATATTTGTGGAATTTACGAAAAATTATATATAATGTATATATAGGATTTGTATTTTTACAGATTATGTGTAAAGGCATTATTCTACTATACCCTCAAAATGTATCCTTACAGCTAATACATGTTCCACATTAATACTAACCAAATTACAAAGCAATATTACATGGTCTACATATTCTACTAAACCCTAAACCGTAAACTATTAACCTATTTTTATATATAATGTAATTGTCAAAACATCCTATTACATATTATATAGTACATTGTAATAAACCATAAATGGGCGCTCTCCTATATCGGTCAAAAGTCAACATATTAGCCCCTACTTTACCTTGTACCTGCTATTTGATATCAACGTCATTCTATTTATAGACCAAAGAAAGAATGTTTTCTTCCCTTGTATCGGTATTTTTGGAATGCACATAGCTTATTAGGGGAAATATGGAGACGAATATCGCAGCGGAGACATTGGATGAGCAAACAGTGACGACTCTTGACGAACTGTGCTTTGGTTTTACAAAGAATGCCTTGTTGAAGGACCGGCGATTGGGATAATACAAATGTAGGTAATGTGTTTGAGGACGGGGATCTCGTTGGGATTTGGTCATCGGAGCGGAAAATGATTGCGAAGCATAATGCGCCTAGGGACACCCTAGCCGCATTAAACTTCGCAATCATTTTCTGCTCCGAGGTAAAATCCCAACGAGATACCCGTCCAATAACACATTACCGACATTTGTATTATCCCATTCGCCGGTGCTTCAACACGGAAAAATCAAAGAACAACTACTCAAGAGTCGTCACTGCCTGCTCATCCAACATCTCCGCTGCGATATTCGGCTCCATAAACCACCCAATTAACTATGTGCGTTCCAAACACCCCGGTACAAGGGAAAAAAATCTTCTTTCATCTTTAATTCTAGCTCAAGCAGGGCTGTATGATAACAAAGATAACTTATGTCCGTCCGAGTCCCCTATGTTAAGGGTGTAACCTATACATCGCAAGCAGAGGTGTACAAATAACAGTACTCAGGACAGAAAAAAGCTACCATTCCTACATCTTAACCCCTATCTTGAAATCCCTACACAGCTATGATAAGAGCTATATATAGAATGTACCACAAAACCAATGATGCCTACAAGTGTTCCCTATTGTTTGATATATGACTGTACAGAACCCATCTAAGGCTATTCTCTAAACCAATTGTGTCACGCCCCGAGTTTAAATTTTTTTTTTAAAAAAAAAAAAAAAAAAAAAAAAATCAGAGTTCGCAAACCGGGCGTAACAGACCGCCACACATATAGGAAACCCTCTATCCAAACGGACAGAGACTTCCCTATACATGCACGGCTAGGCAAGTACAATATCATACAATCAGAGATCAAGTACAACTAACTAGACTACAAGATAATATCCAATCAGTTTATAAATATACTAAATCATGCCAATCCTCAGAGAAAGTAAATCAAAACTAGAGTACTGTTCGGCTAAATGTGAAATAGTAATAAGTTCTAACTTATCACAATAAACCAAAATACTGTAGATCAGATCAGGATCACAACAACTCTGGTAGATCATCAGGGGGACAACTCTATCGTGATCGGCTCACCGGACCGTCCCGTAATCTCACCTCCCGACGGACCTGAAAAATGGTCACCCAGGGGGTGTGAGATACATCGACAGTGTATCCCAGTGGGCACAACGGGCCGGGAAATAGCTAATCGTACCTACTGGATACAATAATCTGCGGATAGTAATAGATCAATAGGTAACAGCTGATATGTGAAACAAAACTGGCTGGAAGTATAATCATGATACTGTATATAATGAGTACCATAACAGAAAAATAAAGCAAAGGTACTGATAGACGATGCTAATTAAGCTGTAACTGACAATTCTGATAATCCTGTAAATCTCAATCCACAAGAGATACTGTTGAGAGCAAAAGTAACAATTCACAAATATCAGTTCTATAAAGAAAGGTACTACTAATCTGTGTCAGTCATACTAAATGAATGTATCATGATCATAATGTTGTACATATACAGGTACAGAAACACCAGAATCAATCAAGGTGATAATCAAATATAACAGAGCAGAAGTAGGTACTGAAAAGCATGGAAGTATAGAAGCTATGCATCAATCTCAAGAATATCAAGTACCCAATCAATGCCACTATTGGTCACGAGGGCCTCAGGCTCATGCCACTATCTGGCACCTATTTGGCTGACATAACCCTGCACTCACAGACGCTAAGCAGTCCCGATGCAAAGGGCTCACGGGTCCACTCTCCAGACCACTTTACCGGTAAAGAACATCCACACGGGTCATGACTCCGCTGATGTTCGTGAAGTACAGCGGTGCGTGGCGATCATAGTGCTATGCTCAAGCTCGCGGTCCAACGACCGGGTAGTCGGCAATAAGCCGAGGAATCCCAACAGGGAAACAGGTGTTTGAATATCTCAATCATATCTCATGTCATGCAGTCTGGAATACAAGAAGTATGTATATCTGAGCAAAATCCCAATAGGGATGCATATGTCTGTATATCAATCATAGATCTATCATGCATATCTGAAATATGGAAGCAAGTAATCTCTGGATATAATGCAATACAATAATGACAGACAACAGGCATGATCAGACCATAAGAAATCTACTGTACTGATACCTGAACAGAAGCAAGTCTATGTAGTGATCGAGTAGACATGATATATATGTCCAAATATGAGCAAATGAACTGTCATCTAACTAATGACCAATCAAGCAGGTATATGTCCAGGTATAAGTAAGGGATACTAAATCAATAGAATAGTGCTCATAAATATAATCTGGGCTAAATAGAAGAACAGGGGTCCGACTGGACTAAAGCAACCAGAGGGCCGAAAAGATAAAGCCCGGACCGAAGATAACCCACCTGAATGTAGGCCGATCCCGAACTCCCGCTAAACTACTGGGAGGCTGGTGCAGAACTGCTGGGCCCTGAATAAAAACTATGATCAGAAACAGACTCACTCATACCCATCCCGACAATACTATAATGTCCTGTCGCTAACACGTGGAACTTAGCCGAAACAGGCTTTTACCGAAATTTCCGGAAATCCACTAAAATATCGAAACTGTCCCGCCGACAGTTTATAAATACTCAAATACCGCGAAACGACACTTGCTGCCCCTAAACATCAAAATATCGATGTTAGGACAGACAGGGGCAAAACTGTAATTTTCGATGTCCAGATGTTGCCACAATTACTCGCACAACTCACGGGAAGCCCAATTCGACTTCGGAGTTTTCCGACAGAATACTGAAGTCACTGGACCAGCCAGGATAGTGTCGGGGATGACCAGAGGCAACAACCAGTGTCCAATAACTGATCTTTTACTCCGTGGTACGCGAAACACGCGTCGGAAACCGTAAAACCGACGATTTTGCCGATTTACGAAACAATAACCGTTTTCCGCTCAACGAGAGCCTATGGAACTCAAACAAAATGACTAGACGGTGCGTAAATACTGTCCAAAGACAGCCAGCATGTTACATTAGCATTTAGGTCCTTGATACATTTTAAATTTACATAAAAAAAACCTTATCTTGATTCACTGTTTCGACCCGTTCTCACAATCCGGGAAACTAAAAACAACGCCGTAAGTTTTAGCGCGTCCGGTTCGACGAGACGAAGCTCGTGCTCATGGGGTTGGGCCAGCACAGGGCCCACTTACAAAGTTGGCCCATAATTACTTAGGGCCCAAAATGACACTTTGCTAAACTAGATTATACACTTGATTAAATTGCGATCTACTGCGAGCATGGCACTTAGTGATGACAGAGGATAGTGATGCTCACCTGCGGCTTGCCGGAGGGTGGCCGGAGAAGTTGCCGGAGCAATAACTTCAATTGCACCAAGCTCGGGTTGCACCAACTTGAACCAACTTGAACCAACCCTACATCCCATGGCCAACAGAGGCGAGCATCAGAACCAGGGTGTTCGCAGATGAGGTCCGGACCAAGCCAGGTCCGGCGGCGGCGGCCGGCAACGGCGGCGGCCGAGCACCATCCAAAACCCACTTATATATCAAATTGGAACAACTTACTTAACCGAGGACCACTAACCAAACTAACTTGATAGGAATACTCACAATGGTGGTTAGGACTTACCTGGGGGGTTTTCCGGCAACCAGGAGCGGCGGCGGCGACCGGAGCTCGGGCTCGGATGCAAAAAGTGGTGCAACTACATATCCACAAAACCCCACGTTAGAAGTCCCATGCAACGGTTTGGGAAGCTTCACTAGAGTCCAAGGAACTCACCTGGGTCACTTACCCACCGCGCAGAGCCTCGGCGATCGCCGGAGCTCAAGCTTGGAAGCTTCGAGGTGCTTTAATGGCGGATTCCGGCCGGTGGTGTTTGGGCCGGCGCAACCTGGACCAAAGCACTCACCATGGTGCCAGGAAGCTTCCTGCAGTGGTGGCCGGCGACGGGGATGCACGGCGGCGCCGGACGGCAGAGCTCGGCCCAGGTTCACCTTCTCCCGAAACTAGGGCAAGCTCGATCTTGCTGGATTCTTGCCCGATAATCTTCAAACTTCGGGAGTAGGCTGAAGTCATCGAGATGAAGAGGATCAATGGTTGTGATCTGCGTTTTAACGGTCGGGTGAATCCTGCTGTCGAACTATTATTTTCCGGCAAAAGGTTGCTCCCGCCAGCAATGGGGTCGACGGCGGCGGCTCAGCCTTCACAGGAAGAATCCCCTTGATGTCAGGAACCGCGTGCAAGGGTCCAAATCCGCAAGAATTTTACAAACTTCCAACCTCTTTCCTCGCCGGAGTAGGGAAGAAGAAGGAAGGTGGTGGCGGCGGCGCACGGTGGCGGCTGGCGTCGGCTTCACTAGAGCTCGGTTGCGGCCACACAGAGGAAGCTCCAGAAGAGGTTTGGACTAATCCTACAACTCCAGATGGCTTCTGCTCCAAACCCAAGAGGAGGCCAACTATTTATAGGCTCCTTGGGTCATTCCCGGCGACGCGAGCGACCAGGCGTTCAGCAGCCGAGGAGCCGCGTCCGTTTCAAGGTGGAGAAGATGGGTGGAGCGCCGGTTACGAAGAGGAAGCGGCTATGGCACGGGTTCTCCACTACAACACTCGTACACATGTTTTAAAGCACAATTTGCTAAAACCCCTTCATCTTTCAACATTTGGACATGAGTCAAAAATTGCTCCTCTTACAGTTTAGTCCCTCACCTGTAAGCCGCACGCTTTTCGGTGCAAAAAGTTGCGGGTTTTTCTGCAAAATACAGTATTTTTTACCGTATTTCATGCTTTTCGAGGCGTTTCGCTCGTCGAAACGAAAAACGGACTTCGCCATGACGTCCGGCACGTCGAAATCTATAAGATAGCGACTTTTGTTTTTCGACGCGATGCCCAGATAAAATCTCGGCCCATAATTACTGTACAAAAATACAGTTAATTATACTTTTTGAGACTCCAGGGTCGTCAAATGAAAATTTCGTCAGCACCATTGCGTTCAGATCGACGAAACCGATCGAAACGACTACCTGGATCACTATTTTTGGAATCCGAACAGTGAATTGGTCAATGTTGCACTCGATGAAATCCCGAAATTGGGGTTACTGTTTATCTACAGTAACCCACTTAAGTGGTACTGTGCGCAGGCCACTCCCACTTTAGTCGCGGCATTTTACCCGCTTCTTCATCGATTTCTGGAAGATCCGATCGTCAGATCGAAATGTGCTGAATATGAATCTCGCTCAGTTCGACGAGACGATCGTAACGGTCATCTCGGATTTTCATAATCATGTCCGGATTAGAAAATAACCTTTTTGCCTCGTAAATTGTGCAACTTGCACACTGGCGATTGACCAAATAGGTCAATATAGGTCTTTTGAATTTAAAGCCAACTTAAATTTCACTTTTAATCTATTTATTAAAAATAAAATATTTCGGATTATTACATCACTCCCACCTAAAAAGAAGTTTCGTCCCCGAAACTTAATACAACTTAGGAGTCACAAGACAGATCTTCAAAACCACGTCGTATTGACGAAGTTTGGGGACGAGCAAAGATATAGGAAACTCCGTTCGCCAAAATGGATCAGGCATAACCGGAGTTCCTCGTCGATAAGAACACTATGACCAGAAATTTCTACCCCAAAAATGATGTCTAGATGTCTGGACGATGATATCATGGGCGATGATAAATTAGGTAGAACTAAAAGAGTGCGAAGCCCCCCGTGTCAAGTAGTACCTGCTAGGTTCACCTCCGGAGTAGGCTCTCCCTGGGTCAGTGCAAAAACACGTCCACCTGCCGACTGATACCCTCCAGTAGGTGGTCGAGGTAGAGGGGGACGCCCAGATGAAACAGAACTAGGCGCCGGATCTTGTCGTCGTTGTGGGGGTGCAGGTACAGAGGCTGTGATCTGTGCAGGTGCAGAACCCTGCGAGCACTCCGTAGCTATATCTCCCGGTTGGCTGCATTTGAAGCATTGGCCGTGGCGTTGGTCGCAAACGCTCGCTCGGTGAGTACCCCCGCAGAAGACGCACGGTCGAGGTTGCTTCGCTTTCTTGTTTTGACTGGATGATCCACCACCGCTCTCAGTAGGCGCTCTTTTCTTGCCCTTGTCCTTTTTTGCAGCATTCCGCTCAGCGCGGAAAATAAGGACGTCTGCCTCAATAGATAAGCACCGCTCCACACAGTTGTCGAAGTCGGTGATCAGGTGGGATAAGAGCTGGCGGCGTATCTCATGTCTCAGTCCCTGGGAGAAGAGTCGCACCTTGCGCCGTTCCTCGCGCACTGCCTGAGGAACCAAGTCAGCGATGCGCGAGAACTCCTGTTCATACTCGCGGACAGTCTTGTCCTCTTGCTTAAAGTTTTCTAACTCCCGCTCGAGACCCTCCTTGATGGTCTCCTTCAAGTGATGGTGGTACATTGCCGACTTGAAATCTTCCCAGGTGGGTTCAGGCAGACCCACGAAATGATGTTCTCGATGACGTCTCCACCACTTTGACGCCCTGCCCTCAAGGCAATGCACCGTGATATGCAGTTTGTCGCGGTCCTCTGTGTACACGTCCTGGAATAGATTTTCCATATGGTCGATCCATTGTTCGACCGCCCAATGATCATCATCTTTTCCCTCGAATACTTGCGGCTTGAATTTCTTAAACTCGAGCAGAACAGCCTTTGCTCGAGCTTTCTCTGCTCGATCAGCCTCATCATTGGCAACAGGATCAGCAACTGAAAAGACAGGCCGGGATGATGCAGATGTCATCACAGCAGTGACAGCAGGGGTAGAAGCAACCCCCGGTACCGCTCTGGAAGTCACGGCAACCTCTGGAACTGGCCCCATAGGTGGTGGTACGGGGTCAACAACTGGCTCTGCCAAACCCTCAGGCTCGGCGACGGCCGGTGCAACCAGCGGTGTATCAACTGGAACAGCTGGTGGGGGAACATGTGGGGCAGGAGCAGCAGCCTGCTGCTGTACTAAATGCTAGACCATCCCAGCCAGAGCCACAAGCTGAGCCTCAACTCGCTCCATACGACCCTGATCCCCGAGCTCTCTCGGCACTCTGTGTGATGACCCAGATCTTTATTGGGGGTTTATGGCTTGATCAGTGGCTTCTGGAGGACTATCTTGGGAGATGGGAGTGTTTGGGTGTGTATTGGACTCAAGAAATGGACCCGGCGCAAAATCAGATCAAGTAAGCTTTTCCGGGGGATCCCGGGTAAATTTTGGTTGAGAATTTGGCAAATTGGAGGCCGTATTTGGATTCAGCGCGGAAAAACGCTTGAAAACGGCTATTTACTTGTATTTTTCTGAGTCCGGACGCCCAAAAACGGAGACCCGAAAGTTTCTGGTGTATTTTGGTGCATGGGGGAGCCGTGGACCGCCGACCGGGACACGTGGCAGCCTCTGATTGGCCGGCGCACGCTTCCCGGTCCACGGAATGGAGCGCTGGTGCAGTGGACCGGGCGGGAAGCCACGTGGCGGCTCCGGATTGGCGGGCGCAGCGCGCTCGGTTCACGGGAGAGCGCGCGGTGTACGGTGGACCGGAGCGGGGACACGTGGCAGCACCTTATTGGTTCGGTGCAGTGGACGTGGCGCACGCGGGGGTGCGCGGGCAGGCCGGGCAGGCCGGGCAGGCGCGGGAGGTGCAGGGTTGTGGTGTGCCACGTGGCAGTTTTCTATTGGATCAGAGGTGGACACGTGGCAGATTCTGGTTCGTCGGGTGCACGGAGTGTGTGCACCGGGTGCAGCGAGCGCGGAGGCCTGACACGTGGCGCGCGAGGATTGGGCGAGCTACTGTGCGCGTGTAGGCGGCAGGTGGCGCGGCAGGTGGTGTGTCAGACCGCGTGGCAGCGGGGGCGGCTGGCGTGGCGGCCACGGCGCCGACGTGGCGCACGCGTGCGCCACGTGGCGGCCGGCCATTGGCGGGCGCCAACTGCTCCGTTGACCAGAGCGGGCCACGCGGCGGCAAGGGAGTGGCCGGGTTGGTTGTCCCGTGTTCGGGGGACACGTGGCGCAATCTGGTGCATTCGGGCGCTGGATGAACGGCCCGGATCGCGCACTGTGCGCGCCCGAAAAATTTCGGGCGCCCGGAAATCCGGACACAGTGGGCATTTTGGATTTGTTTGGAGTGGGCCAATAAATAGCCCCTCCTCTCCCTCTTTCTTCCCCTTTTCCGAGCCTTAGAGTGAGAATGGGAGGGAGAGCTCTATATGAAATTTGTTCCCCTTGATGTTCTTGAGCTTGTGGTGGATCCCCGGAATTTTTGGAAGCTCGGGAACGGTGATATCGGTTTTACAGTTCGTCTCGGTTTTTCCCCCATTTCGGCCCATTATCGTCACAGTTCAGTCGGAAATTCGCTGTGAGCAAACCAGGCGGAATTTTTGGGCTATTTCTTCGACAGCATGTTCCTAAGAGGTAAGGCTTCGATTTTCGTGTTGATCGCTTCGCTCTGTTTCGCACTTTTGGCACGGTTCCCGATGCATTTTTGACCCCCATTTTTCTGTGATGGATTCTGGACAGCGGAGGCTTGTCGATTTTATATCTTGGCCTAGGAGCATCGGATCAAGGCGTTTCAAGACTCGATTTTGATCTACTCGTCGCGAGAAACACAGTGGTGATTTTTCTGGGATTTTTGGAAATTGTTTTGAAGGTGATAATTAAGCTTTTCTTGGACTGTGTGCCGCAGAATTTTGGTTATGTGGCGTTGCGGCTTACTGCGGTGTTTTATTTGTAACTTGATCTACAGGTATCGGATCTGGGCGTATAAGTAGTCGTTTTGGGGCTACTCTTCGCGAGGAACGCGACCGTGAATTTTCTGGATTTTTTTGAGGACTGGACAGAGGTGATATTTAGCCATTTTTGGGGCTGATTTTGGACAGTAGGTATTTGTGCAGTTTTGGAATTAATTGTGCGCATTGTTCTGTGCAGTGGGACACAGTTTTTGGTGGACACTGGTGCTTGAGGACAGCGGGCAGTGAGAGGTTTCTTTTGGTGCTGTGCGCGCTTTTCGAGGTGGGTGGTTGTTGCATGCCTCTACTTCTGACTTGCTCACTAAGTTTATTAGAGAAGCCCACTATTGAACATATGGATTGATTGCCATGCATGATTGAGTGTTATAACTGTGAGCCTATCATTTGAGATTAATTCTGTGAATATAGCATGTTGAAAATATTATTGGGATAATATTATTATGGAGACATGATTGCGGGGACATGTTCAAATCTGATAATTAATATGCCGTATTAGCACATAGATCTGCTGAAAGATGGTTAAATGGACTAATTAATGGGACATGATGACATATCCATGTGCGGGTTTCACTTTGGGATTTATTATGGATCAGGGATTATACATGTGTAGTTGACTGATGATTTTAGCACGATTGTTATATTTATGTGGATATTATTAATTGTTACACATGTAGAACTGTTAATTGACATTCTCTCTCTTTCACATTGCATGAGGACTTTTGCATGCTTGTTTGGACATCTAGATATGCCACTATTTATTGCTACACTATCATATTGGGATTTGACTTAGGAGAAACCATGATTGCTTTCTTTCTCCTTCTTATTTAGACTTTCGAGTCATGTTGCTCGGGTTCGAGCAGAGGGTTGGGATAGTGTAGCCGGGACCTTAGGCTCAGAGACAGGGTGTGCTTGATGTTGGATTGTAGGTTATTGCGGCAACCGCGGACAGTAGGCGGTTGACCGGATTTTGATTATTTCACCCGATTGTGGGTTGTGGGTTATTGTGGTAACCGCGGACATTAGGCGGTTAGCCAGATGTTGATTACCTTACCAGATTTTGGTCTTGTGGGGTGTTGCGGCGACCGCGGACATTGGGCGGTTGACCGGATATTCACTTATGCATCAAATTGGGTATCAGATTTTTCTAGTGGATGGAGTTTCCCACTTATTGAGACTATTGCATCTGATCGGGGTTTCATTAGTGGACGGAGTTTCCCACTTTGATCATAGTCTTGATCTAGTCCTGCTATATTGAGATATGTGTGACAGGGTTACTTTACTCGTGCGGGTCGCTCCCCTCGAGTGCCACTCCGGAGTAGGCTTTAGACCGTGTTGGGTGCCGGTCAGACCGTGTTGGGTTCCGGTCATTTGGACAGTGGAGACACTGAGTTTGTGAGATTGATGACAGAGCAGGCAGTGCCAGTTTTACTGGTGACTAGATTGGGTTTATTTGGTCAGATACTGTTTCCTGATGCATTCATACAGTCATTTCTTTCAGTATGGCATTTAGAGGCATACTAGTAGTGGTTTCCCTTTTTATTTAGCAGTTCTGTTTACAGCTTTCTTACCCCTTTTCTTGCCTCTGGTAGACTTAGTGGGTACGCCGGAGTTTGAGGCTTTACCCACAGGGGGAGGCTACTGGTTTACTAGTGGTTCTCACCCCCATTGTTGTTTCCCTCTTTTCTTCCCCCTGTTTTGCAGAGTCTTCTGCGGGAGTTGCTGATCTTTCAGTCATTGTTCGAGGCGAGGGAGTCACGAGCTAGATCCTTACCGCCTGAGGAGTGTAGCTGTAGCCCCTGGTTGGAGATTCCTTGTAGCGGTCAGCTGGTTTTTACTGTTTACATTGGAGAGGGATCTTTTGTACTTGGAGAGACTGATGTATTATAGTTTTGGTTTATCTCCCTTTTATAGTTGAGAGATGCTGTACTGAGGACATTGTATGATGATTATCTGTATTGGAGGAGATGGATATTGTACTTTATTTCATGTTGTACAGTGATTGGATTTTATTTTACAGCATTTTATTTCCGCTCTGATATTTGCGTAGATATAGTACTATCTTTTGCAGGTTAGACGCTTCGCCTATGCGGGTTTTGCATAGGTGGCGGATCTGTTGGCGACCCCGGATCGCAGTTTCGACCCCGGGGCGTGACACTCTGGGTGGTCGGCCGACTCCACGGCCAGTGCCCGCACCCCGTCCACGCCCATCACCAGGAGGACGAGCCATCACTGTAGCAATACAACCGGGTTAGGAACAGATTCCAATAAATACTGCTTGAGTTCCTAACCCCTATCCTCTACATACCCAGCGCTCTCGCGTGACAAGTCATCCTAGGGTTCATCCTAACCAGAACCTAACCATTTTTTTCCTAGGTACCGTGTACCTTTTGCTCTGATACCATAAAAAATTGGCAGCTCCTACTTGCATTTGGACTAGAGATATTTACAAAGCTAGATATGGATGTGATCCCCTTGTTAACAAAGCTACACCAATTAACAACGCCAACTTTTGACTTTATTTACATATCTCCTTGAATTTGGACTGCCCACAAGGGTAGCCTTTTGTATATATGAGTGTGCAGAATCCAACTTTACACTATTTTTAATTTTTCAAATATTTTTTCAATTAATAATTTTTCATACACTGAATAGAGTGAAAAATTAAAGTAATTTTACAAATATATCAATCCCAGCCATCCCTGTTAGGGGTGTATGATATACACCCCTAACAGGGGTGTACCCATAGCACTACCCATTTAATACTACTAGTGAGAGAGAGATAGAGAGATAATTTATTATATTAAATAAATTTTACCCAGGATTGTGTACCCCATGTGTACCCAGGATTTGTGTACCACATGTGTACCGGTACTCAATCCTGGGTACCGGTACAAGGATTGTGTACCCCATGAGTATCGGTACACAATCCTGGGTACCGGTACAAGGTAGTCTTCACCATGATAGAGTGGTACCGGTACTGAGGATATACCGGTACACAATCCTTGTGAGGACCTGGATCCCCACGACGAGAATACTGGTTGACCAGCAGCTTCTGAAGGCTTATATGGTGCGTCGGTGGTGTTTGTGCACCAATTGGACACTAGTGATGGACTCAGAGTGTTTACTGGATCACGAGAGTAGTTTGATGACCCCGTTGGATGTTTAGAAGCTGTTTCGCGCGCTATGGATATTAAAATTGGGCTCAGCGCGAAGTTTGGACAAAAGAACATCTTTCCGGATGCCTTTGGCAATTTTTAGAGTTGAAATTTGGCAAAACGGACATCGAATTTGGATTCAGCGCGCGAAAACGATGAAATTGGGTTGTTTACTTGATTTTTACGCCACTGGTTACTGTTCACGCCGGAACAGTAACTCCGGCGGCCGGCGGGCAGCGCCGGCATCGGCGGAGGGCGGCGGTGCGACGACGGGCAGGCACGGGAGCGGCGGCGGGCAGGCGCGGGCAGCGCGCAGCGCGCGGGCAGGCGCGCGGGCAGGCGCGTGGGCGCGCGGGCAGGTGTGCGGTCCACGGCGCCGGCGTGCACCGGGGGGCAGGCCACGTGGCATGGCGGGATTGGTTGGCTCAGCAGTCTTGGTCCACGGAATAGATCGCGGGTGTGCGGTGGACCGGTGGGTGACACGTGGCAGAGTATCATTGGTGCGGTGTTGTGCGCCGGGTCCACGGAGCAGGTGCAGTTCGCCTCGGGGCGCGTGCATGCAGAGGCGGCAGGCGGCGGCGCAGGCGCGCACATGGCCGCTGTCGGCCTCTCCCGCGCTCGGGCGCGCCACGTGTCGGCACTTCGGCGGGCCACGTGGCGGCAGGCTAGCGACGGGTTTTGGTGTTGTGTGTTCGGCGGGCCACGTGGCGCGATACTAGCGGGCGGCTTCGGTGTTCGGTGTTTGGCGGGCTACGTGGAGGCCCGATAAGAATTCAGGCCCGCACAGTGTTGGGCCGGGCCCAACACTGTAGCGGCCCGAAAGAAATCGGGCGCCCGGAACTTAGGACACGGCCGTCATTTCTTCAATTGTTTTTTTGAAGCCTATCTAAGCAACCCGAGTCTCTTTCTTCTCCCTTTTTCTGCTATTTTTGAGCCTCCCCTCGCCAAGGTGTCTTCAGCAAAGTTGTTCCCCCTCGTGTTCTACATCCTCTGGAGGATTTCTAGGATTTTTGGTGGCACGCTTATTGAGGTTTCTATTTTTGCGGCGCGGCGCGACGTTCGTCCATTTGTGTTCCCCTTCGTCGCGTTTTGGTGCACGAGCTCCCCCGGCCTACTCCGACCTCCGTTTCAGGCGATTCCTTCGCCGTTGGATCCGCGACAGACAGAGCTACGATCTTGATATTTTCTTCTTCCCCTGGTTTCACACTTTTCGAGGAGTTTTTCCATGCTTACTGGGACCCCATTTTCTGATGGAATTTCTGGACAGCGACACCTTGCCGGATTTTTATCTCCGCAACCGGGTAACGGATGGAGACGTGCCTATACACTTTTTTCATCTACTCGACACGAGGATTATCGCCGTATTTTTATTGGATTTTTCTGAGGCTTGCCCAGAGGTAGATTTTTCTCCTTTATCTGTACATGGAAATACAGATGTATGGTTGTGTGTTTGTGAGCGCCCTGTGTTGTGGAATTTGTAACTCGGCCTACGGGGCACGGAATTGGACGTGCAGGTACTCGTTACGAAGGTATCGACGCGAGGAACGCGACAGTATTTATGTTGGATTTTTCTGAGTTCTCGCTGCAGGTGAAATAATTACATCTTTGGGACTGATTTTCATACTGTGTGTACTTGGTTAAATTTTGGAATAAAAGTGTAATCTTGGACCCTATTGTTGTACCCAGGAGGGTTCGCGACTGTTTCTGAACCAGTTGGGACTGGAGAAAATAAAGATAGTGGATTCCGGGTGTTTTCAGCTGTTTGGAGCCGAGGCTTGCGCGACATGTACCGAGGGTGCAGTTTTGGCAGATTTTGGACTGTGAGCGTCTACACACTCCACCGACTTCGGCTTTGGCTGCGGAAAGCGCTTCAGGTGGGTGCTTTGTTTCCAGAACCGGTGGACGGTTCTCTAATTCTGTATGTTAGGATGCATGCATGTTTAGGGTACATGGTTTATGTTTGTAAGGTAGGTAAGCTTAATAATGATAAATGCATGAATGATTGCAAGAATAGTATTTATGAGGTATACTGAGGACTTGCATGATTTGGACATCTATGTTGATGATTAGTGTAAGCTTACCTAGGATAATGTTACCCTATGAGATTATGTAACATGCCATGTTAGCACATAGCCTTTCATGTGGTTGGTTTATGCATTGGGACAGGATTTTGTAGCTATGTGCGGATTTTCACTCTGAGAAGTTTTTATGATCGAGGATTATGATCAGGTGTAGGCATTGATGATTCTGGCATGTGGTTTACTTTCTTCTATCTTTCTTGAGGACAAATGCATGCTTGTATGGACATATAGTTAGGCCACCTTTTATTGCTACACTACTTATTGGAACTTGACTTAGGAGAAACCATACTTTTTCTTTCTCCTTCTTTGTTAGTCAGGCGGTCAGTGTTGCTCGGGTTCGAGCAGGGGTCTGGGTAGTGTAGTCGGGACTTTGTGTCTGGGACAGGTTGGATTAGTTGTGGGGCTCTGCGGCGACCGCGGATATTGGGCGGTTGACCGGATATTTACCTATGCACCAAATTGGGTATCTGATTTCTCTAGTGGATAGAGTTTCCCACTATTCGAGTACTTTCGCATCTGATTGAGGACCGAGGCTTTCTTTAGTGGTGGGGTTCTCCCACTTTGATCAGAGTCATGATCCAGTCCTGCTGATTTATACTTATATTACTGATATACTATACTCGTGTGGGTCGCTCCCCTCGAGTGCCACTCCGGAGTGTTATACATACTTTGAGTCCTTGAGACTCCTTTTATCGGTGTTATGCGTCGGCCAGCATACCCGATACAGGCAGGCACAGCAGGCAATACCAGTTTTACTGGTGGCACAAGATTGGGTTTATTACCGGGATTTACTTTCTTGTTACACTCGTGTTAGGGGGACCGAGTGGAGTCTAGTAGCTGTGTTTAGACCAGTGCTAGTGTTGTTGGGAACCATTTGGGGACGGTGGTCCCGAGGTCTTTGTGGGTTGTTGACCGTTGTGCGAGAGGCTTGGTGATCTTGAGTTTACCCGTTCTGAGAGAGAGCGTGGATTTTGACTATAGCCTGCATGAGCCACTACTCGATAGCGAGTTAGTCCGTTTGGACGCCCTACGTAATTCCTGCCCGTCAGCGGGAGGTGGTTGTAGGTGGGCGCAGGTTTGACTGGACCCGATGTGGCAGTCAGCTCGATTGGGTCGATTGAGCACCTCGTGTGCGAGCGTTGCATATCTTTATCAGAGTTTCTCCCCATTTGAGCATTTAGATAGAGGCATGGTAGCTGTTGAGAGTCTCCAGCTTTCCTATTTCAGTATTTACTGCTTTGGTTATTTTATGCCTCTAGTGGACTTAGTGGGCAGATCGTCGGGCCTGGTGGCGATACCCACTGAGGACTCCCTTTTTAGGTGTAGTTCTCACACCCGTTGGGGGTTTTCCCTCTCCCCTTCTTTTCTCTCCTTTGTTTTGCAGAGTCTTAGCGGGTGTCGCTGATTCTGCGGTTGTTGATCGAGGCGAGGGAGTCGCGTGCTAGATCCCTACCCGTCGTTGGAGAGTAGCGGTACCCCTTCAGAGGAGATCTTCAGCAGATTAGTTGTTTTATTTTTTTCCTCTTTTGAGAGACTGATGTAGTGAGGATATGTTATGTATTGAGAGACTGTACACTGATGTATTTATTGGAGATACCTCCCTGTTGAGTTCTGAGTTTTGTATATGAGGATATTATATGATTATTACTTTTGGGAGACGGACATTGTTGTATTTATTTCCAGCTGTACAGTGATTGATTTTAGTTATACAGCAGGTTTTTATTTATAGCTCTGATATTTGTTTAGTTGTAGTACTTTTCTTGCATGTAGGACGCTTCGCCTATGCAGGTTGGCATAGGTGGCGGATCTGTTGGCGAGCCCGGGTCGCAGTTTCGACCCCGGGGCGTGACAGATTAGGTTGGTATCAGAGCTTAGGGATAGGTCGGTTGGGACTTAGAAACCCTAGGCTTATGGTTTGACCTTTGGTTGGCTTCGTGAGAGTCGTGACTTTTAGCGAGAGTCCTGATTGAGTTTTTTTCTCTCCCAAGGGACGGGAAGAGTGATTGACATGTTTATTCTCCTAAGTAATTATGTTGGCTGCAGACAACATAATGCTGTGGAATGGGTGACATGCTTTAGACTTTCGCTGGATTGGGTCGAGTGGCTTTTGTGTGCTGTTTGTGGTTCCGTTGTGGCGAGCAGTGTCTCCCCGACGCTGGGTTTTTGACCCGTGGGCATCCTGTCATAGCAGTTGAGTTTGAGCGGATAGTTTTGGGCCGGACAACCGGATTGAGGCCAGAGAACTCCGGACCCAGATGACAGGATTGTCTGAGGCATATCAGCGACAGAGCGAGCAGCTGGTTTGGGTGACACAGTTGTCGGAGCCCTGAGTAGCCCCCTCCGTGCCAATGTTTAGTGTCGAGGCACCGAGGTAGGGTGGATAGTTGACAGCAGAGGAGCTGTGGGACATGATCGATCTATTGAGCCAGACTAGGCAAATAAACCACCCCGACTCGTAAGGTTGAGTTTGGAGCCTTTGGAGGCAGAGTCGTGGTTGGTGGTGATGGAGTGATCAATTGAGAGCCTCCCTGTGCTAGAGAGTTTATGCAGTTGATGAACTGCGCACTCCAGGTTCCGAGGGACGAGGCGCATAGGATAGGTGTGTCTGGGAGTGGATTGCGCCAGGATACTTTTCAGTTTATTCGGTACCTCCTGTACAGATTTTGGATCTTTGATGCCTCGATAGAGTAGGCATTGCGTGTGGAGCTTGGCACTACAGTTCCTTTGGATAGGGATCTGCCGCCAGAGGTGAGTTCTGGATATTGGCGCTTGGCGCCGGGTGATGGAGGACAGATCGGCCGGCAGAGAATTTCTGATTTCTTTTTCCAGGATAACGAATTCCCGAGATGCTAGAGATCGGGTGGACCCCAATGGCAGCATCAGTATCTTTATCGAAGTGGCGTAGCAGTAGCGTGGATTTGTTATCTGCGGAGGATCTTATTCGTCACCTCAGTGGGAGCAGAAACAGAGGTCGTGCTCCCTATGTGGATAGTCCTGATTTTCTTTGCAGATTGAGCGACAACCACTTGCATTGAGCGGATGAATCTGTGCCGCCCGGTTGGAGGGCGCCACGGTAGTGGATCGAGTGTTGCAAGTGTGATTTCATCACAGCAGTCGGAGTTAGAGCATGTTGCATTCCTGCATGGACTAGAGGCAGAATTATTACCACGTGCACTAGTGGTACAGGTTTCTATTGTTGTTGTGCATGTGGAGGAGGCTTTTGGATCATGTCCAGTGCAGCTGAGATTGCGAGTTACCGGCAGACTTATTGGAATGGTGGCAGTTCGGTATTTTGACCATGTGCTTGAGATTGATTGGCACAATGCCACAGAATGTTTGCCTGCGGCGAGAGAGGACTTTGACCTTCGGCAAGGCGGACAAGAGGAGGCTTGCGTGTTGAGATTATTAGAGCACGCAGGTTATAGCGACAGTGTGAGAGGTGCTTTCGGCGGCACCGGGACTCAAGGATATCTCTGTTGCCCCCGAGATCCCGGGTGTGATTTCACCTGAGTTGTTGGAGATGCCGCCGGTTAGGGAGATATAGAGATTGCGTTTGACGTGGTTCGGGGGACCGCGCCACCCTCGATAGCACCTCATTGGATATCGTCTGTGGAGCTGAGAGAGCTGATGGCACAGTCGCAGGATCTGATGGATCAAGGGGGTCTGTTTGACCTAGTGCCACATCATTGATACACGACTGTAAGGGTCCTTTGTGGTTCGAGTGTAGACAGGACCGGATGGTATCAAGGACCTTTTGATGGAATTATACTCCGGCAGTTAGTGTATGATGTGAGTACCTACTTGGAAATTAGACAGGCGAGGGCTTTGCCTGGATGGCATTCAGGATCCGGTATGGGCATTATGAGAGCATAGTGAGGCCAAATGGAATGACGAATGCCCTGTTGACTTCAAGATCTGAGGAATTGTGTGCCCCAATCGTACCTGGACGAATTTGGGAATGGTGTTCCCCAAGGATGTTTGATTTACTCCCAGAGCGACTTGGAGCACGAGGAGCACTTGTGGATGTGCTACCATGCATGTGTGGATGAAGTTGTATGCCAAGTTATTGAGGTACAAGTTTTAGCTCCAAGTGCATGCCTTCTTGGGTCACCTTATTCTAGCCGTTGGAGCGGCGGTGGAACCCGACCAAATGGATGATATTCAAGATTGGCTGAGACCAACATTGATTCTTGAGGAGAGGAGCTTTTTAAACTTGGCAGTGCCGGGAGAGCATGGCCAATGGATAATGAGACTGATACCAGCGCCAATGCTGGTGTTTCCAGTGTTGGGAGATGGATTTGTGTGTTTTTGTGATGCCTCCCATTGTGGTTGTGGAGTTACCGTAGGTTGATCTTCGGTCCGCACGTCATTAGTCTAACCTTATGAGTATTGTGGCAGGACGAACCGCTGTTTTTGTATGCAGCTTGGATCCCACCGTTGAGCCTTTCAGTACGCCTATTATTTCCGGCTTAGATTGATATACCTGGGCGTAGGCCATGCCTGCTTGGCTATCAGTCCTGATTACTCAGCATTTCTGTTCTATACTATATGGTAAATTGAGATTTTAGCTTCAGTTTACAGTTTCTGCCATGCGGGATCAGTGGAGATTGCAGCTTTCAGCGTCTTGAGTGGGATTTACGCGGATTGTTGTTGATGGTTCGGACATTTGACCGCGAGTTTGGGCATCAGCATTATGATCACCTTTCGAGTCAGTTTTCAGTCCTGTTCACCGACGGTTTGGTCCCCGTCAGGGTGTTCTTTATTAGTTGAGAGTTTGACTTCGACCCGTGGGTCCGTTGGGGTTATGTTGGCATGTTGACGGATCAACAGTGGCATGAGATTGTATCTCTGGAGGATCCCTTTTGAGGGTAGCCTGCGGTTGAGTAGTTCCCTCGGGTGGGTTTTGGATCGGGAAGTAACCTTGTAAAGACCCCAGCTTATTGGATTCTTTTCCTTATTGGATGAAAGTGTGGGTATGCTTCGAGTGACCTTGATTGAGTTGGCACAGGATGTGGTTTGGTGCATGTTGCACTAGAGGTTATTCCAGTTTCCCCCAGCTTTTTATTGGAGCCCCTCTGGTATTTCACGTCTCAGCTCAGGAGTGATGTGTTTTTGGATCCCTCGCCCGTGATTGACTAGCCCCTTTGAGATCTATGATTGTTTGGAGTACGAGGGACGCCCGTTGCGAATTCTGGCTCGTGAGATGGGGGAATTGCGCAATCGGGCTATGCCGTACTGGATGTTACTGTTGTTGTTGTTGGGGAGTAATCACGGGGAGTGAGTGATGACTAAGGAGCTGGAGATGATGATGTTGAGTACTTACCTTTGGTGTTCGTGACTCCCAAAGAAATTGAGCTAGTTTCGAGGACGAAACTTTCCTTAGTGGGGGAGGATGTGAGGACCTGGATCCCCACGACGAGAATACTGGTTGACCAGCAGCTTCTGAAGGCTTATATGGTGCGTCGGTGGTGTTTGTGCACCAATTGGACACTAGTGATGGACTCAGAGTGTTTACTGGATCACGAGAGTAGTTTGATGACCCCGTCGGATGTTTAGAAGCGGTTTCGCGCGCTATGGATATTAAAATTGGGCTCTGCGCGAAGTTTGGACAAAAGAATATCTTTCCGGATGCCTTTGGCAATTTTTAGAGTTGGAATTTGACAAAACGGACATCGAATTTGGATTCAGCGCGCGGAAACGATGAAATTGGGCTGTTTACTTGATTTTTACGCCACTGGTTACTGTTCACGCCGGAACAGTAACTCCGGCGGCCGGCGGGCAGCGCCGGCATCGGCGGAGGGCGGCGGCGCGACGGCGGGCAGGCACGGGAGCGGCGGCGGGCAGGCGCGGGCAGCGCGCAGCGCGCGGGCAGGCGCGTGGGCGCGCGGGCAGGTGCGCGGTCCACGGCGCCGGCGTGCACCGGGGGGGCAGGCCACGTGGCACGGCGGGATTGGTTGGCTCAGCAGTCTTGGTCCACGGAATAGATCGCGGGTGTACGGTGGACCGGTGGGTGACACGTGGCAGAGTATCATTGGTGCGGTGTTGTGCGCCGGGTCCACAGAGCAGGTGTAGTTCGCCTCGGGGCGCGTGCATGCAGAGGCGGCAGGCGGCGGCGCAGGCGCGCACATGGCCGCTGTCGGCCTCTCCCGCGCTCGGGCGCGCCACGTGTCGGCACTTCGGCGGGCCACGTGCCGGCAGGCTAGCGCCGGGTTTTGGTGTTGTTTGTTCGGCGGGCCACGTGGCGCGATACTAGCGGGCGGCTTCGGTGTTCGGTGTTTGGCGGGCTACGTGGAGGCCCGATAAGAATTCAGGCCCGCACAGTGTTGGGCCGGGCCCAACACTGTAGCGGCCCGAAAGAAATCGGGCGCCCGGAACTTAGGACACGGCCTTTATTTCTTCAATTGTTTTTTTGAAGCCTATTTAAGCAACCCGAGTCTCTTTCTTCTCCCTTTTTCTGCTATTTTCGAGCCTCCCCTCGCCAGGTGTCTTCAGCAAAGTTGTTCCCCCTCGTGTTCTACATCCTCTGGAGGATTTCTAGGATTTTTGGTGGCACGCTTATCGAGGTTTCCATTTTTGCGGCGCGGCGCGACGTTCGTCCATTTGTGTTCCCCTTCGTCGCGTTTTGGTGCACGAGCTCCCCCGGCCTACTCCGACCTCCGTTTCATGCGATTCTTTCGCCGTTGGATCCGCGATAGACAGAGCTACGATCTTGATATTTTCTTCTTCCCCTGGTTTTGCACTTTTCGAGGAGTTTTTCCATGCTTACTGGGACCCCATTTTCTGATGGAATTTCTGGACAGCGACACCTTACCCGATTTTTATCTCCGCAACCGGGCATCGGATGGAGACGTGCCTATACACTTTTTTCATCTACTCGACACGAGGATTATCGCCGTATTTTTATTGGATTTTTCTGAGGCTTGCCCAGAGGTAGATTTTTCTCCTTTATCTGTACATGGAAATACAGATGTATGGTTGTGTGTTTGTGAGCGCCCTGTGTTGTGGAATTTGTAACTCGGCCTACGGGGCTCGGAATTGGACGTGCAGGTACTCGTTACGAAGGTATCGACGCGAGGAACGCGACAGTATTTATGTTGGATATTTCTGAGTTCTCGCTGCAGGTGAAATAATTACATCTTTGGGACTGATTTTCATACTGTGTGTACTTGGTTAAATTTTGGAATAAAAGTGTAATCTTGCACCCTATTGTTGTACCCAGGAGGGTTCGCGACTGTTTCTGAACCAGTTGGGACCATAGTTAGTTAATTCGCGAATTATTCGCTAATTATTGAGAATCCGAATTAAACGTGCCGTTTCCGACTTTTTCCAAAAATTCGGAATAATTCGCGAATTTTTGAATAAAAAATTATTATTCGCGAATTATTCACGAATTACGAATTTTTGGGTGAAAAATTCGTTCTTTTTCAAAGCATAGTTAGTCAATTCGCGAATTATTCACGAATTATTGAAAATCCGAATTAAAATTATTTGTCGGAAATAATTTAAAATTATTATTTTTTTGTTCTAAATGAATATTTTATTTATTTATAAAATAAATTGATTAAATTATTTTAAAAAATTATAATTGTTTATACTAATAGTATAAATTTTTTAATTTTTTTTAAATTTAATAGCGGAATTTTTTATCCCGAATTTTTAATTAGTGAACGTATTATTTCCGTATAAATCACGTATCCGAATAATTGACGAGCCCGTTTTTTAGCCGAATTTTTCAACGAATTTTAAAATTATGATACGAATTTTATCCGTATTATATCCGTACCGAATTTTTGCCGAATCCGAATTAACTAACTATGGTTGGGACTGGAGAAAATAAAGATAGTGGATTCCGGGTGTTTTCAGCTGTTTGGAGCCGAGGCTTGCGCGACATGTACCGAGGGTGCAGTTTTGGCAGATTTTGGACTGTGAGCGTCTACACACTCCACCGACTTCGGCTTTGGCTGCGGAAAGCGCTTCAGGTGGGTGCTTTGTTTCCAGAACCGGTGGACGGTTCTCTAATTCTGTATGTTAGGATGCATGCATGTTTAGGGTACATGGTTTATATTTGTAAGGTAGGTAAGCTTAATAATGATAAATGCATGAATGATTGCAAGAATAGTATTTATGAGGTATACTGAGGACTTGCATGATTTGGACATCTATGTTGATGATTAGTGTAAGCTTACCTAGGATAATGTTACCCTATGAGATTATGTAACATGCCATGTTAGCACATAGCCTTTCATGTGGTTGGTTTATGCATTGGGACAGGATTTTGTAGCTATGTTCGGATTTTCACTCTGAGGAGTTTTTATGATCGAGGATTATGATCAGGTGTAGGCATTGATGATTCTGGCATGTGGTTTACTTTCTTCTATCTTTCTTGAGGACAAATGCATGCTTGTATGGACATATAGTTAGGCCACCTTTTATTGCTACACTACTTATTGGAACTTGACTTAGGAGAAACCATACTTTTTCTTTCTCCTTCTTTGTTAGTCAGGCGGTCAGTGTTGCTCGGGTTCGAGCAGGGGTCTGGGTAGTGTAGTCGGGACTTTGTGTCTGGGACAGGTTGGATTAGTTGTGGGGCTCTGCGGCGACCGCGGATATTGGGCGGTTGACCGGATATTTACCTATGCACCAAATTGGGTATCTGATTTCTCTAGTGGATAGAGTTTCCCACTATTCGAGTACTTTCGCATCTGATTGAGGACCGAGGCTTTCTTTAGTGGTGGGGTTCTCCCACTTTGATCAGAGTCATGATCCAGTCCTGCTGATTTATACTTATATTACTGATATACTATACTCGTGTGGGTCGCTCCCCTCGAGTGCCACTCCGGAGTGTTATACATACTTTGAGTCCTTGAGACTCCTTTCATCGGTGTTATGCGTCGGCCAGCATACCCGATACAGGCAGGCACAGCAGGCAATACCAGTTTTACTGGTGGCACAAGATTGGGTTTATTACCGGGATTTACTTTCTTGTTACACTCGTGTTAGGGGGACCGAGTGGAGTCTAGTAGCTGTGTTTAGACCAGTGCTAGTGTTGTTGGGAACCATTTGGGGACGGTGGTCCCGAGGTCTTTGTGGGTTGTTGACCGTTGTGCGAGAGGCTTGGTGATCTTGAGTTTACCCGTTCTGAGAGAGAGCGTGGATTTTGACTATAGCCTGCATGAGCCACTACTCGATAGCGAGTTAGTCCGTTTGGACGCCCTACGTAATTCCTGCCCGTCAGCGGGAGGTGGTTGTAGGTGGGCGCAGGTTTGACTGGACCCGATGTGGCAGTCAGCTCGATTGGGTCGATTGAGCACCTCGTGTGCGAGCGTTGCATATCTTTATCAGAGTTTCTCCCCATTTGAGCATTTAGATAGAGGCATGGTAGCTGTTGAGAGTCTCCAGCTTTCCTATTTCAGTATTTACTGCTTTGGTTATCTTATGCCTCTAGTGGACTTAGTGGGCAGATCGTCGGGCCTGGTGGCGATACCCACTGAGGACTCCCTTTTTAGGTGTAGTTCTCACACCCGTTGGGGGTTTTCCCTCTCCCCTTCTTTTCTCTCCTTTGTTTTGTAGAGTCTTAGCGGGTGTCGCTGATTCTGCGGTTGTTGATCGAGGCGAGGGAGTCGCGTGCTAGATCCCTACCCGTCGTTGGAGAGTAGCGGTACCCCTTCAGAGGAGATCTTCAGCAGATTAGTTGTTTTATTTTTTTCCTCTTTTGAGAGACTGATGTAGTGAGGATATGTTATGTATTGAGAGACTGTACACTGATGTATTTATTGGAGATACCTCCCTGTTGAGTTTTGAGTTTTGTATATGAGGATATTGTATGATTATTACTTTTGGGAGACGGACATTGTTGTATTTATTTCCAGCTGTACAGTGATTGATTTTAGTTATACAGCAGGTTTTTATTTATAGCTCTGATATTTGTTTAGCTGTAGTACTTTTCTTGCAGGTAGGACGCTTCGTCTATGCAGGTTGGCATAGGTGGCGGATCTGTTGGCGAGCCCGGGTCGCAGTTTCGACCCCGGGGCGTGACAATCCTGGGTACCGGTACAAGGTTGTCTTCGCCATGATAGAGTTGTACCGATACCGACGATTGTGTACCGGAACATCAAGTACCGGTACACATTGTAACACTAGGATTGTGTACCGGAACATTGAATGAAAAAAAGACACCCTAATAGGGATTTAGCCATAGCATTACTGTGGAAATAAATGATAGAGTTGTACCGGTACCGAGGATTGTGCTACCGGAACATCAAGTACCGGTACACATTGTAATACTAGGATTGTGTACCGGAACATTGAATGAAAAAAAAGACACCCTAACAGGGATTTAGCCATAGCATTACTGTGGAAAAAAATAGAGAATAAAATGAGGGGATTGAAATGTACATATAGCGTCGCCCTCGCGAAGGCGTCATAGATCGTCGAAACAACAGAGAGAGAGAGGGGGCGAGGGGCCGAGGGGCCGAGGGGATGGAAGCATACACAGAGCTTCTCGTCGACGTAAGGGATCGTGGCCTGATAGGGGGTGTCGCCCTCGCGAAGGCCTCGTAGATTGTCGAAGCGAGAGAGAGAGAGATAGAGAGAGAGAGAGAGAGAGACTTGTCGTCGAGAGAGAAAGAGAGAGGGAGCGGGAGGAGAGGATTGAGGTGCTCTGAATAGAAAGGGAAAGAAAAGGAGAGAAAGAGTATGCCCTAAAAATTTAGGAGTGACAATATCACCTCCTTTTTTTTAATGACTATAGACTGTTAATCCAGCCCCTCCATTAAGGGGTGTAGGATGTACACCCCTTAATGGGGTGTACAGGTATCCTTTTCCAAATTATAATTACATAAATTTCTCCCTTCTAGTTTATGAGAGTGCCACGTTGGACAAAAAAAAAAAAAAAATCATTTCTAATATTTAACTTAATTTTTAAAAAATTATATATACAAAATAAAATATAATAATATATATTATATTTTACACTTTTTTGATTGAAGAATTTATAAAAATTCACAGAGTTTTTAGTACTTTTTTTAAAAAAATAAAGCGATACACATAGTAATTCACACAAAAAAAAAATGTTTAATTTTTTGGTACTATAATTTATTTAGATTTTTAAAATTTTAGAATGAAAATATAAAATTTGTTTCATTTTTTAGATACACAAAAAAAAACCTCAAATTTAAAAGAACAATACTATTCGTACACTCGAAACCAGTTATACGATGTACATGAGTGAAGATTTTTTTACTGATCATTTCGAAATAATTAATTAAATTTATTTTATCTTAAAATAAATAAAATATAAAATATAAACTCGATTTCAAATATACCAGAAATATTTTTAAATTTAAAATGCTAAATGCAAAAAAGTCCACATTATTGGGTTATAGACTATCTATACAAATATTGATTTCCCGGTTGCTCCGTGCATACGTGGTGTTTTCTCCCGCATTCTGCTGACGCGCCATTTTTTTATGGTTCGTTTGCTCCGAACCTAACACCGAACCGCCTACTTTTCCTCTTTCTCTCCCCGAGCCTGCTCCGCGCCTCTTTTCTACCCTGTCTCTTCGCAACCCTACCCACCCACCCCTTTTTTTCTCCGCACACGTCCAATCGCCTCCCTTCTCTCTCTCCTCCCCAACCCTACCCCCGAGTGCCGTTCTGCCTTCCTTCTGTTTCTCTTCCCCAACCCTACCCCCAGCCCCGCTTCGCCTGCCTTCTCTCTCTCTTCCCTAACCCTACCCCCGAGCGCTTCTCCGCTCTTCGCCTTCTCTCTCTCTCCGAAGGGCTACCGTCGCGTCTCTTCCGGTCGTCGGAAGGCGCACGTGTGGGCTCTCTGTTTCTCTCTGGTCGTCGGATGGCGAATGTTCTCTCTGATCCCGAGCGCTTCTCCGCTCTTCGCCTTCTCTCTCTCACCGGAGGGCTACCGTCGCATCTCTTCCGGTCGTCGGAAGGCACATGTGTGGGCTCTCTCTCGCATCTCTTCCGGTCGTCGAAAGGCACATGTGTGTGTTACGGCATTTTGGTATTGGCATATTTCGTGAGTCAAGTCAGTGAGTTGAGTCGGAGTCTTAAAGGGATCAAATTGTCAATCAGCAATCAAAGACTTAGAGAAGATTCAACAAGAGCTCAAGTTGACACTCAGTGTCTTGAGTCTTGAAGATTGAAGTTGAAGAATTATGGATCAGTTACATCAATCTCAAGAAGAAAGTATTCAAGAGGATCAGGTATGTTTAACTAAATAATTGTGGTGATCCGAATACTTTCTTATAGTGTAGAAACACTTGGATGAATTTTTAATTGCATAAAAATCAAAAACTGGACATGGGGCATGTTCAGGATCCGGATCAGATAATCCAATCCGGATCCCGAAGGGTATTAGTTCATGTGCAAATCCAATCCGGATCCAAGCCTATTCTGATCCGGATCCCGAACATTGGATGTTGCTGAAATTCATGAACGATCCGGATCGGGAAGTTCAATCCGGATCCCAAACCCTTGGTTTTCTGGAATTGTCTTTCACGCTACGACGATCCGGATCGCAGTAAATCCGATCCGGATCGCCGTCCTGAAAATTTCCAGATAAGGTATGTTTTTGATTCTTATCTCTTTCCAAAGGTTTCTAAACTATAAATAGACGTTTAGGGTTTCTCAAAAACGTGGGAGCTACGGCCGTTCAATTTATAAAATACTTGAGAGCAACCCTAGAGGCTAGGTTTTTATCGTTCTTCTTTATAGCCTCTTTTAGGTCAATTCGACGGTTCTTCCAAGATCTATCTTTTGTCGAATTGATCTAATCTTTGCTTAGAGATTTCTTCTACGGTTCCTCAATGAGAATCTAAGCAAAGGATCACCATCGAAGTCAATATTCTTATCGACTGAGTTTGCGTCGTGGATTCGACGTGGCATCGTGGATTCGGTGTGCTAAAGGCGTTTCGTGGATTCGAAGCGTGCGTTCGTGGATTCGAACGTGAGCAGTGGACGGGCAAAACGGTGGAGCGCGAGGTCCAAGAAATTGAAGGAGGGGTTAAATCCGTGGAGACGGTAATCACCTTGTTATTCTTCTTTTCTTAGGGATTGTTATTGCGTGGATATCCAACCGGTCAGCGCAAAGTCCGAAGAAGCTGAAGGAGGGGTTTGAGTCCGTGGAGTCGGTAATCACCTTGTTATTCTTCTATTCTTAGTGGATTGTTATTGTGTGTTGGTCCCGTGGTTTTTCTCCTGGATTGGAGTTTCCACGTATATCTCGGTGTGCTGTTTTTATTTTCCGCATTGGTTTTTATTTTGCACTGAGATTTGGTTTTATAAGTATTACACCTATTCACCCCCCCTCTAGTTGTTTGATAGTACCTATTTAGATCCTTGTGGATCCTATAAAAACCTACAAGTGGTATCAGAGAGGGTTTTAGGTTTATCTATCATGATGGGTGAAAGTGGTAATATTTATAGACCTCCTCTTTTTGATGGGACTAATTATGCTTATTGGAAAGTGCGGATGAGAGCTTTTCTCATCTCAATTGATGAGCGTGTTTGGCAAACCGTGGAACACGGTTGGGTGCATCCTGTTGAGGAAGTAGGAAATTCTACTACCCCAAAACCTCGCTCTAGATGGTCCAAAGAGGAATTTGAAAGATCTTCTTACAATGGGAAAGGTATGAACGCTTTATTTAATTCTCTTTCCTCGACTGAGTTCACAAGAATTTCCGCGTGCGAAACCGCGAAGGAAATTTGGGATATTCTCAAAATTACACATGAGGGTACTAACCTTGTAAAAATTCAAAAGCTCCAGATGCTTACAAGTCAATTTGACTCTATTCATATGGAAGAGCATGAATTGTTTACAGATTATTACACAAGACTTCAAGATATAATCAACACTTGTGCTAATTTAGGAGAAAAGATCCCGGAGTCGAAAATTGTAAGAAAGATACTTCGGACTCTTCCGGAACGGTTTAGGGCAAAGGTTACCGCCATTGAAACCGTTAGTCATCCGGATGAGATGAGTGTAGAGGAATTAGTAGGTGCTTTCCAAACTTATGAAATGACTTTTCCTACTAATCAAGTTTCTTCCAAGTCTTCTTCTAAGCTTACAGGTATTGCATTCAAATCAACAAAGGAAGAAGATAGCGAATCAAGTTCCGACGATGAAATCTCTTTTGCCGATTTTGAAGAACAATTGGCGCGGATCGTAAAGAAATTTCGTCGGAAGTTTTGGAAGAATCGAACCGATGGATCTTCATCCACGAAATCTTCTAAAGGATCATCGGGTTCTAAATCCTCTAAACTCAAAAGCTTTGCAAAACCTTCTAAAGAAAAAGAAAAAGATGATTTCGAAGGGGAAATCCAATGCTATCGATGCAAAGGCTACGACCATTTTTCAATGGATTGTCCTTCTAAGAAATCATATAAAAAGAAGGCTTTGCAAGCGAAAACTTGGGACGATTCTACTTCTAATGAATCAACCTCAAGTAAAGAGGAAAAAGAAAAAATCGTTGCTTCTCATGCCTCTCATTTTCCCTCTTCTAATAATTGTTTATCATCTTTAGTCACTGACTCTACTCCTTTGATTTTGTATGAAACATCAACAACCGGTGGAGAGTCATCAAGTGAGGGGGAGTCGGACGAGGAAGAACTCGTTGAGGCATATCAACAACTCCTTGCGGAATCTAAGAAGATGGCCAAACATATCAAGAAGTTGAGGAAGCAACGACTTGAGAATCAAGACGAGAATCATGCTTTAAAGATCAAACTTCATGATCTCGAGGAGGAACGAGAGCTTTTATTGAATAATAATAAAATCCTCCAAGAAAAGATAAATCAATCGGAAACGGTCGTTAATTCCCATATTAACAAGATTGATTTTCTTGAAAAGCAGTTTGAGGAAATTCATGTCACCAACCAAGCATTGACCAAGCAAGTTCATCAACTTAAATCCGACATACAAAGGATTTCAACCGGTTCCAAGAAACTTGAATGTATGTCCGGATTAGGTCAAACAAGCAAGGTTGGTTTGGGATTCAAAAAGAATCAAACTGTGAATGCTTCAAGTTCCACAATGAAATTGAAAGGAAGAACTTGTCACTTATGTGGACTTGAAGGACACTTGGTGAAGAATTGCCCGAAAAAGAGAAAGAAGAGTCCTTCGGCAACTTCATCTACGGAGCGAACTCAACGGAATCAAAAGACACATCAAGTCAAAGGAGTTCACTCAACCCACCAAAGGTCCGAGCCACAACATCAATCATTCAAGTGGATCACTGCGAGGCAAAGACCTAAGGTGGATCAACAGTCAAAGCGGACAACCCCCGACCACAACGAATCAAGACAACCCAAAATCCAGCGATTTTGGATTCGGAAAGGTGATATCTTTCCTTGTCTTAAGTTCTAATTAGCTTATGACTGTATGTAATGCTTTGATTGGTTTTCCTTTCATATTTTTCTGAATCTCTGCATTACATGTTTTCAATGCTCTTCGTTTTTATACTTTGTTTTTGAACAAAAGGGTTTTTACTGAACAAGTGCATTGAATAAAAAGGGCTTCACGTTTATTCACTCCAAATTAATTTTATTTGGATTATCAACTTTACTCCATAATCATAATCTTGAAGATACTTCATTATAGGAGTTTTTGATATTATAAGCATCAAATTTTAGAAATCATGTGTGATCTTTAGATGCTTAATCTATCTCGGTTGTGTGAATTCATTGTGATAATCGTGAGACAACCGATAGACTAAAATTTGGGATTTAATTCTTTCACGTAAGAGATTACGTTCTTACAAGGGTATTGAAATGATTTGCAAAAGATGTGGAAAGAGTTACATCCGAAAGGAGTGTGAAAACTACCACCACATGTTGGAAAGAGCTGCCACCCCGGTCGTCCGGTTTGTGTGTGAAGCTACCACATGTTATGGATGCTTGATAGTATTTTATGAGAAAATCTTTAGTTGAAGCATTTGGAGATTTATATGCAAATTTCTTATATTTTGAACAATCTCCTGGTTGGTATAAGGTTGGATAGTTGAAAGATGCTCAAAGAGCCACCCTTAGGTATTTTAGTGCTTATCTCAAATTTGAAAGGGTAAGAAATCAAATTGATGTCATTTGGAAATCTCTGTAAGTCATCTTTGTACATCCGTTACATCTTGATAGACTTTGGATCTCAAGATTATTTTTGATGACTTGTGTTTGATGAATATAATATGAAAAACGTTTATAATGTTTTATCTTTGTTTTTCAGGATTTCGGAGTAAATCTTTTTAATTTTTGTGAAATTAATTGGATTGAATGACATCTATGTGATCTCATATTATTCTCATGCACTTAAATTGTTTTCTTGATGGAATACAAATCGGTAATTCAAATATTTCAAAATCTGGATTTGTTTCAAGAAATTATTTGATTTTTGCGTTCGAGTACCGGTACGCAATCTATGTTTTTGTTATATACCGGAACTGAGCCTTTATCTCTCTTTCACTATGGACTAATGTTGTTAGTGATTTCCTTTTGTCTAGTATGTTCACTGTTTGACAATTTGTGACAAAAAGGGGGAGAAGAGAAATAGGGGAGAAGAGAGAAATAGGGGAGAAGAGATCATCGAGATAGGGGGAGAACGGAAAATGATGATCGTATCACAAAGGGGGAGAACATGGAGAACATGTTAGTGATGCTCGAGACAAAGAAAAAACAAAAGAACCAAAAGGAAGACGGATCAAATGTAGGATTCTAATTTCTAACGACTAACGCTTGATTTTGTTTGGAGTTTTGTTTTGCAGGAATTACATCACTTTAAGACTCCAAGTCCTAAGTCATAGAGTATGTTCTAGGACTGTTTGGTTCAAATGTAATTTTGTATTTATTGGATCTTTCACGCAAAGAAAATCAATGTTTTGGTGATGACATTGAGTTTCGATTTTTTGGTTTAAGATGAGTGTTTTGAGCTTTTATGTATTTTTGGGTTTTGTCACGAAATTGCCAAAAGGGGAGATTGTTACGGCATTTTGGTATTGGCATATTTCGTGAGTCAAGTCAGTGAGTTGAGTCGGAGTCTTAAAGGGATCAAATTGTCAATCAGCAATCAAAGACTTAGAGAAGATTCAACAAGAGCTCAAGTTGACACTCAGTGTCTTGAGTCTTGAAAATTGAAGTTGAAGAATTGTGGCTCAGTTACATCAATCTCAAGAAGAAAGTATTCAAGAGGATCAGGTATGTTTAACTAAATAATTGTGGTGATCCGAATACTTTCTTATAGTGTAGAAACACTTGGATGAATTTTTAATTGCATAAAAATCAAAAACTGGACATGGGGCATGTTCAGGATCCGGATCAGATAATCCAATCCGGATCCCGAAGGGTATTAGTTCATGTGCAAATCCAATCCGGATCCAAGCCTATTCTGATCCGGATCCCGAACATTGGATGTTGCTGAAATTCATGAACGATCCGGATCGGGAAGTTCAATCCGGATCCCGAACCCTTGGTTTTCTGGAATTGTCTTTCACGCTACGACGATCCGGATCGCAGTAAATCCGATCCGGATCGCCGTCCTGAAAATTTCCAGATAAGGTATGTTTTTGATTCTTATCTCTTTCCAAAGGTTTCTAAACTATAAATAGACGTTTAGGGTTTCTCAAAAACGTGGGAGCTACGGCCGTTCAATTTATAAAACACTTGAGAGCAACCCTAGAGGCTAGGTTTTTATCGTTCTTCTTTATAGCCTCTTTTAGGTCAATTCGACGGTTCTTCCAAGATCTATCTTTTGTCGAATTGATCTAATCTTTGCTTAGAGATTTCTTCTACGGTTCCTCAATGAGAATCTAAGCAAAGGATCACCATCGAAGTCAATATTCTTATCGACTGAGTTTGCGTCGTGGATTCGACGTGGCATCGTGGATTCGGTGTGCTAAAGGCGTTTCGTGGATTCGAAGCGTGCGTTCGTGGATTCGAACGTGAGCAGTGGACGGGCAAAACGGTGGAGCGCGAGGACCAAGAAATTGAAGGAGGGGTTAAATCCGTGGAGACGGTAATCACCTTGTTATTCTTCTTTTCTTAGGGATTGTTATTGCGTGGATATCAAACCGGTCAGCGCAAGGTCCGAAGAAGCTGAAGGAGGGGTTTGAGTCCGTGGAGTCGGTAATCACCTTGTTATTCTTCTATTCTTAGTGGATTGTTATTGCGTGTTGGTCCCGTGGTTTTTCTCCTGGATTGGAGTTTCCACGTATATCTCGGTGTGCTGTTTTTATTTTCCGCATTGGTTTTTATTTTGCACTGAGATTTGGTTTTATAAGTATTACACCTATTCACCCCCCCTCTAGCTGTTTGATAGTACCTATTTAGATCCTTGTGGATCCTATAAAAACCTACAGTGTGGGCCTCTGTGGTCGTCGGCTGGCGCATGTTCTCTCTGATCCCGAACGCATACCGTCGCATCTCTTCCGGTCGTCGGAAGGCGCATGTGTGGCCTCTCTCTCTCTCTCTGGTCGTCGGATGGCGCATGTTCTCTCTGATCCCGAACGTATGTGTGGGCTCTCTCTCTCTCTCCGACACTACTGTCGCCCGACACTACCATCGCATATCTTCCGGTCGTCGGATGGTGCATGTGTTCGGGACCCCGTGCCACGGTTCTCCTTTGTCTTTCTTGCTAACCCGGGCACTGAAGCGCTCTGCTCTCTTCCTCTGAGGTACTGCTATTGTGGGTTTCGTTCGTCTCTCGCCGGTCGACAAAAAAAGGAAGCTCTCTCTCTCTCCCTCTCTCTCTTTGTCTCTCTCTCTCTCTCTCTCTGAGGTTCTTCTGCTGTATAGGTGTAGTGGTCCTAGTTCCCATGCAGTATTTTTCCGTGAATCCAAGGTGTGAAACACCTGTTGATGGTGTGTCTGGTCCACAGTGTATCAAAAGGGTATCACAGATGGATCTGTTGGGGTATTTTTGGTCAGTTTGGCCTTCGGCGGCTTTTTGCCAAATTTTAGAGAAAGTTTTGGGCCAAACAGAGGTTAGATTTGGATTCAGCGCGGAAAAACGCTTGAAAACGGCTATTTACTTGTTAAATTCGGAGTCCGAATGACCAAAAACGGACTCCCGGAAGTTTAACTGTGGTTTTCGGTGCATGACGGGCTGTGGACCGCCAGCGCCACGTGGCACCCTCTAATTGGGCCGGTCCACGACGTGCGGTCCACCGAAGCTGCGGAGCCTCCCTCGATCCGCGTGCGCGACAGGCGCGGGCGGCGCTGCGCCCGCGCCTGGGCGGGCGCAGTGTGCGCCACGTGGCGCCCGCCTATTGGCGGGCGCCGAAATGGTTGACCGCGGATTGGGCCAGGTGGCGGCTTCTGAGCGGCCTTCTACGGGTGTCCGGTGTTCCAGGGACACCGGCGGTATTTCTTGAATTGTTTTTTTGGTTATGTTGAGTTATTTAGCTCCGAGAGAGCTAGTTGTGGGGTTTTCTTCCTCCTCTGCTTAGTTTCACACAGGGGGTGAAGAAGAGAAGTTCCTCCCCTGCCAGTGCTGGTACCACCGGTGGATCGCCGGAATTTTCGGTGGTACGCTTTTCGATATTTTTGTTTTACGGCGCAGGCGCGACGCTCGTTCATTTGGGATCTTTTTTCGTCGCGTTTCGGTGCAAGGACTCCCCCGGTCTACTCCGACCTCCGTTTTTGTCGATTCTTACGCCGTTGGATTTACAACAGGTAGGACTATAACTTTGGTGTTTAAAGATTTCCCTAGTTTTGACTCTATCTTGGTGATTCCGAGCTTTCTTTTGACCCTTTTTCTGCGGCGGAGTTTTTGGACAGCACCACAGTATTTTGGGGCTAGTCCTATGTTATAATGCTAGTATACTAGTGGATTGGATATAGCATGCATAATTGGACTTATGGGTAGCTCTTACATCTCTAAAGAGCCAAATATGAATTGAATGTTAATTCTTGCAAAGGATACTTTGTCTAAACTCATTGGGAATATTTTGCTAAACCATTTCATGTGATCTGTATATTGGGACATCTTTTGCATGAATAGGGATCGGCTTATGGCAACTTGTTACAATTGATATTCATGAAATAGAATACTCTAAATTTTGTAAGAACTAGTATACCTGAAAATCATGTTGTTAAGTAAAGGACTTTTGCATGCTTGTATGGTCACCTAGTTAGGCCACCTTTTTCTGCTACACTATCATGCTGGAATTGACTTAGGAGAAACCATGATTTTATTTTCTCCAGTTATTTAGTCTTAGGGGATTTTATGCTCAGGTTAGAGCAGGGGCTGGGATAGTGTAGTCATGGATTGGGGATTTGGGACAGGCAGGCTTCGTGACAGGGTGTTTGCGGCAACCGCGGATCTTGGGCGGTTGACCGGATTATTACTAATGCATCAGATTGGGGGAAAAGGGGATTAGGTTTTCTTATAGTGGAGGGTTTTTCCCACTTGGTTAGAGTCTTGATCCAGTCCTATTATATCAGGCTACCTTGGCGACTTATTTGCTCGTGAGGGTCGCTCCCCTCGAGTGCCACTCCGGAGTGTGTGTTTGTGCGACCGTGCCGGTCAGGAGCCGGTCTGCATCCCGCAGCTGAGTTGTGAGTTAGTAGGCATAGCAGGCAGTGCCGGTGTCCACCGGGGTCTAGATTGGGTTACCCAGGCAGGCATATATACATTCTGATGCATACATTTAGCTATCTTTTTAGCTGGGCATTTTAGAGGCATATTAGTGGTAGCTTTCTTTATCAGTAGTTATACTTATAGCTTAACCACCTTTGTTCCTGTTTCGCCTCTGGTAGTCCTAGTGGGCATGTCTGAGTTTGAGGTTTACCCACTAGGGGAGGCTACTGTTTTTATAGTAGTTCTCACCCCCACTGTTTTCCCTTTTCTTTTCTCCTTTGTTTTGCAGAGTCCTCTGCTTGAGTTGCGGGACCCTCTTCCCAGGACCGAGATAAGAGGATCGTTGACTAGTTAGCTGCTTCCCTGATCCAGAGTTCAGTAGTTTTGATGTATCCCCTGTACACTCAGACGGTTGTATTTTTCTTTTATTTTGGGTCTGGCTTCGGTCAGCTGGATATATTTATTTTGTGAGCTGGGAGAGATACATGTATATTTATGAGAGCTATGTTGTACCTTCTTTTCCAGTATTTGTCTGAGATGTACTAGTTTCAGTTTAGCTCTGTTTTATGCTCCTTTATTATATCTTTATATCTGAGCAGGTTACCAGCGCTTCGTGTACACGGAAAATCCCGTGTGCCCGGCGGATCTGTGGACGAGCCCGGGTTCTGGTTTACACCCGGGGCGTGACAGATTAAGTTGGTATCAGAGCTTAGGGATAGGTCAGTTGGGACTTAGAAAATCCTAGGCTTTTGGCAGACCCTAGGAAGACAGGGCGTGAGTGACGTGATTTTGTGCGAAAGTCGGTGATTTACTTATTTGACTCTTCCAGTGAGTGAAGAGGGATTGGCATAGCCTATTTCTTTGGACGGTTATGTTGGCTGCAGACAACATAAAGTCACAAGAAATAGGAGGATGTCTTTGACTTTCGCTAGATTGGGTCGTGTGAGGTTATGATACTGATTGGTGGTTTATTGTGTGGCAGGATGCCTCCCACGCGGCGGATCCTTACCCGGGGTACTCCTACACCCCCGGAGGAGCCGGAGCAGTCCCGGCCTTCAGAGATCAGTGAGTTGAGGGCCATGGTGGCCCAGTTGGCGGAGAGTCACCGCCGGCAGGAGCAGAGGATCGAGCAGCTCCTCGCCCAGAGAGAGGCGCCTCCCCCTACTACCCTTGAGGCTCCAGCACAGCCAGTTATTCCACCGGTACCGACAGAGCCATCTTCTAGCAGTGGGGCACCGGAAGCTATCCGGCCGTTGACCCCGGCGGAGGAGCAGGAGATTGCAGATAAGCTTACTCAGTTTTGCCAGAGGGGACCGCCTAGGTTTTCAGGGCGGAATACACACCCACGGGAGATTGGAGAGTGGCTGGCGACAATGGAGAAGTTATTTCGGGACTTCTTCATCGACCGGAGGTTCAGAGTGCACATGGCCGTGCACTGCCTAGACAGGGATGCAGACGCCTGGTGGCGTAGAGTGGAGCCCTTGGAGTTCCAAATTACTCGGCAGTTACCGTGGGCAGAGTTCAAGAGGATGATCCTGGATACCTACTTTTCTTCGAGCATGAAGAAGAAATTAGAGGATGACCTGAACAATTTACAGCAGGGCGACCGACCCGTGATTTCTTACTTTCAGGAGTTTACGCAGTTGCTCAACTGCGTACCATTTGTCGCCCTCGACGGACCCCATCAGGTGGAGCTGTTTGAGAGGAGCCTTCACCCTGAGATCTATACTCTAGTACATGCCGGACGACTACAGACCCTTGAGGAGGCGGCGGACCATGCACAGTGGATTGAGAGAGGAGATCACCTAGTGGCTAGACGTGGTGGCGTGGTCGCACAGAATTCTGAGAGGAAAAGACCAACGCCGGACGATGGGGGACAGGCCAGTTCCTGGAGGCCTCCCCGACCGCCACCGCCTCAGTTTACGGGCCGTGGGCGTTCAGAGGGGCGAGGGCCTGGGGGATCCCAGAGGCCCCCACAGCAGCAGCAGCAGGCCCAGCGACAGCAGCAGCACTCCCAGCAGCAGAGGTCACAGTAGCGACAGCAGGGGTCACAGCGGCAGAGGCAGCAGCAGCAGCAGTCGAGGCAGCCCCGGTCTACAGTTGGGTGTGTTTTCTGCAGGGGCCAGCACCCCTCCGATACTTGTGATTTGAGGCACGGTCGCTGTTTCAGATGCGGGCAGTCAGGTCATCTGCGAGCTACTTGCCCTTTTTCGGCATCGCCGGCTCCTTCTTCAGCATCAGTTCCTTCTGTGCCCCAGCAGCGGCCCTATGCTCCAGCGAGCAGGGCTCCTTCTTCCTACCCTGCAGATTACAGACCTCCGGCACAGAGCGGCCGAGTCTATGCCGCCCAGGTAGAGGACTCCTCGGCAGCCGACCACGTGGTGGCAGGTATCACTTTACTTTTTGGTACTAGAGCTCGCACTTTATTTGATACCGGTGCATCACATTCTTTGATCAGTAGATCATTTGCATCATCCCATGGACTAGAGTTAGGTCGGTTGCCACATGCATTAGTGGTACAGATTCCCGAGCATACATTGCATGTAGAGGAGTGTTGTCGGTCTTGTCCGGTACAGGTTGAGTCTTGGATTTTGCCAGCGGACCTGATGGTCCTTAGTCAGCTGTGAGATTTCGACATAGTACTCGGGATGGATTGGCTAGCTCGCGATTTCGCGACGATTGATTGCGCCGCGAGGACTGTGACTTTTAGCGAGCCAGGCCAGGAGGTGTTTGTTTATAGGGGGTGCCAGAGTGCTTTCTTCGCCTCAGTAGTCTCGACTTCTCGTGCGAGGCAAATGATGCGCAGTGGATGCGTGGCCTCCTTGGCATGTGTGGTTAAGGAGCCTACGGCGGCACCGGGACTCGTGGATATCCCTGTTGTCCACGAGTTCCCGGATGTGTTTCCACCAGAGCTGATTAGCATGCCGCCGGATAGGGAGATTGAGCTTTTGATTGACGTAGTCCCAGGAACTGCGCCAATCTCTAAGGCTCCTTACCGAATGGCACCGGCTGAGCTGCGAGAGTTAAAGGCGCAACTTCAGGACTTAATGGATAAAGGTTTGTGAGACCAAGTGTATCGCCTTGGGAAGCGCCGGTGCTATTTGTGAAAAAGAAGGATGGTTCACTTCGGCTTTGTGTGGATTACCGAGAATTGAATAAAGTGACCATCAAGAACAAGTACCCTTTGCCGCGCATTGATGACTTATTTGATCAGCTGCAAGGGTCTTGTGTCTTCTCCAAGATAAATCTACAGTCGGGTTACCACCAATTGAAGGTGAAGGCCGAGGACATTCCCAAGACAGCATTCAGGACACGGTACGGGCATTATGAGTTCACCGTCATGCCTTTTGGATTGACAAATGCCCCTGCTGCTTTTATGGATTTAATGAACAGGATCTTTCGACCATACCTGGATCGGTTCGTCGTTGTATTTATTGATGATATCCTGATCTATTCCCGGAGTGATGTGGAGCACAAGGAGCACCTGAGGATTGTGCTGCAACTTCTCAGAGAGATGAAGTTGTATGCCAAATTATCTAAGTGCGAATTTTGGCTTCGGGAGGTTGCCTTTTTGGGCCATGTGATCTTAGCCGCAGGAGTGACAGTAGACCCGGCGAAGATTGAGGCAGTCCGGGATTGGCCCCGACCGACGACGGTATCAGAGGTTCGCAGTTTTATGGGCCTAGCTGGATATTACCGTCGGTTTGTGGAAGGTTTTGCGAAACTTTCCACACCCCTCACTCGCCTGACTCGTAAAGGGATTAAGTTCATTTGGAGTGAGGATTGCCAGAGGAGCTTTGAGGAATTAAAGAACGGATTGATGTCGGCTCCTATCCTTTCCCTCCCTATTATGGGGAAAGGATATGTGATTTACAGTGATGCATCGCAAAGTGGACTTGGTTGCGTGCTGATGCAGGAGGGTAGGGTAATCGCTTATGCCTCTCGGCAACTAAAGGATAATGAAAAGAATTACCCTACCCATGACTTAGAGCTAGCTGCAGTGATTTTCGCATTGAAGTTGTGGCGCCATTACCTGTATGGGGAGCACTACGAGATTTATACCGACCACAAGAGCTTGAAATACCTGTTTACACAGAAGGAGCTCAACTTGAGGCAACGCAGATGGTTAGAATTGTTAAAGGACTATGATGTGGACATACTCTACCATCCTGGAAAGGCCAACGTGGTTGCTGATGCCCTAAGCAGGAGAGCAGTACAGAGCCTATCTTTGATGATCACCGATCAGGCGCCATTACTTGAGCAGATGAGGCGGTTAGAGCTCGAGGTTGTGTCCCCTGGGGTCTCTGCTAGACTTATGTCTCTAGTCGTGCAGCCCACTCTGTTGGACAGGATTCGAGAGAGACAGAGTGAGGACCCCCACTTGATGAGGATTCGAGAGCAGATTCAGACTGGTTTGACAGGGGATTTCTCAGTTGATGCATCGGGAGTACTGCGGTACAGGGACCGAGCTTGTGTGCCCATGGATACAGAGATTCGAGAGCAGATCTTGAGAGAGGCCCACTATACGCCTTATACCATCCATCCTGGTGGGACTAAGATGTATAGGGACCTCAAGGTACAGTTTTGGTGGAACGGGATGAAAAGATACATTGGGAGATTTGTGGCACACTGTTTAACTTGTCAGCAAGTAAAGGCTGAGCATCGTGTACCTGCTGGCAAGTTGCAGAGCCTCCCAATCCCGCAGTGGAAATGAGATCATATTACGATGGATTTTGTGGTTGGTCTACCGAGGGCACAGAGTGGAGCAGATGCCATTTGGGTGATTGTCGACAGGCTTACTAAGTCCGCTCACTTCTTGCCGATGCAGACGACATGGTCACTTGAGCGACTGGCGCAATTGTATCTGGATGAGATAGTGAGGCTTCACGGTGTACCCGCCTCCATTGTGTCGGACCGAGACCCGAGATTTGTTTCGCGCTTTTGGAGGAGTTTACAGGATACTTTGGGGACTCAGCTCAGCTTTAGCACAGCATTTCACCCACAGACAGACGGGCAGTCAGAGCGCACCATACAGATTCTTGAGGACATGCTCAGAGCTTGCACTTTGGATTTTGGAGGAGGTTGGGTGCGACACTTATCATTGGCAGAGTTTGCGTATAACAATAGCTTTCAGGCGAGCATCCAGATGGCTCCGTTTGAGGCATTGTATGGACGCAAGTGCCGTTCCCCGCTTTATTGGAGTGATTTGGGTGAAAGGCGCACTTTGGGGCCGGAGATACTGCGAGAGGCAAAGGAAAAGGTCAGGATAATCAGGCAGCATCTTCAGACTGCTCAGAGTAGGCAGAGGAGCTACGCAGATGTGCGGAGACGAGACCTTGAGTTCTTGGTTGGAGATCATGTCTTTCTGAAGGTCTCGTCGTCCAAGGGAATTAGAAGATTTGGCGTTCGTGGAAAGCTGAGCCCTCGTTATATTGGACCTTTCGAGGTATTGGAGCGCATAGGGCCAGTTGCCTACAGACTTGCACTTCCTCCCAGACTTGCCGGTGTTCACGATGTATTTCATGTATCCACCCTGAGGATGTATGTTTATGATCCGTCGCACATCATCGACTTCACCCCATTGGAGATTTCTAAGGACTTGAGCTATGTTGAGCGGCCACTGTGGATTATAGACCGAGAGGTGAGACAGTTGCGCACCCGAACCATCCCATATGTGAGGATTCTGTGGAGTCACCATGGCGAGCGCGAGGCGACTTGGGAGCTGGAGTCAGCTATGATGGATGCCTACCCCGACTTGTTCGAGGCCCCGGCTTGAGGTACGGCTTTTGTTTCGAGGACGAAACTTTTTCTTGTGGGGAAGAATGTAGTGGTCCTGGTTCCCATGCAGTATTTTTCCGTGAATCCAAGGTGTGAAACACCTGTTGATGGTGTGTCTGGTCCACAGTGTATCAAAAGGGTATCACAGATGGATCTGTTGGGGTATTTTTGGTCAGTTTGGCCTTCGGCGGCTTTTTGCCAAATTTTAGAGAAAGTTTTGGGCCAAACAGAGGTTAGATTTGGATTCAGCGTGGAAAAACGCTTGAAAACGGCTATTTACTTGTTAAATTCGGAGTCCGGATGACCAAAAACGGACTCCCGGAAGTTCAACTGTGGTTTTCGGTGCATGGAGGGGCTGTGGACCGCCAGCACCACGTGGCACCCTCTAATTGGGCCGGTCCACGACATGCGGTCCACCGAAGCTGCGGAGCCTGCCTCGATCCGCATGCGCGACAGGCGCGGGCGGCGCTGCGCCCGCGCCTGGGCGGGCGCAGTGCGCGCCACGTGGCGCCCGCCTATTGGCGGGCGCCGAAATGGTTGACCGCGGATTGGGCCAGGTGGCGGCTTCCGAGCGGCCTTCTACGGGTGTCCCGTGTTCCAGGGACACCGGCGGTATTTCTTGAATTATTTTTTTGGTTATGTTGAGTTATTTAGCTACGAGAGAGCTAGTTGTGGGGTTTTCTTCCTCCTCTGCTTAGTTTCACACAGGGGGTGAAGAAGAGAAGTTCCTTCCCTACCAGTGCTGGTACCACCGGTGGATCGCCGGAATTTTCGGTGGTACGCTTTTTGAGATTTTCGTTTTACGGCGCAGGCGCGACGCTCGTTCATTTGGGATCTTTTTTCGTCGCGTTTCGGTGCAAGGACTCCCCCGGCCTACTCCGACCTCCGTTTTTGTCCATTCTTACGCCGTTGGATTCACAACAGGTAGGACTACAACTTTGGTGTTTTAAGATTTCCCTAGTTTTGACTCTATCTTGGTGATTCCGAGCTTTCTTTTGACCCTTTTTCTGTGGCGGAGTTTTTGGACAGCACCACAGTATTTTGGCGATATCTTCGTGCTCAGGCATCGGATTGAGGAGTTCCAAAAGTCTATTTGCATCTACATTTCGCAAGGAATCTCCTGTATTTTTCTCAGATTTTTCTGGATATTTCCCAAAGGTGAATATCCCCTTTTTCTGTAGTCCTTTGGCACAGAATTCCTGTACAGTTTTTGTTGGGGTGTTTCCCTTGCCGAATTTGTATCTCAGCGTAGGAAAATCGGTTTTGAACGTACAGGTACTAGTTTCGACCGGTTCGTCGCGAGGATCGTGACAGTATTTTTCTTGGAATTTTCTGAGCATATTTCGCAGGTAAAAAGCGGGAAACTTTGGACTGATAAGTTCTGGACAGATTTTGTGAACATTGTGAGCTTAAATTATGTAAGTTCTTCTTGGGTATGTTGTGCAGTGTTGTGGTGACTGTTTGGACCGAGCGCGGGTGTAATAATCAGGATTTTTATTTTAAATAAATAAAAGAAAAGAATGAAATTCAAGTTGACTTAGAATTTAAAAGATCACAAATAGCCAATTGACCTTTTTCTATTGCACAAATTGCACAGTTTACGAGGCAAAAATATCGCCTTTCAATCCGAGCCTAATCTCGAAAATCCGAGATCACCAGTGCGACCGTCTCGCCGAACTGATCGAAAATGATATTGATCAAATTCAGATCCGACGGTCAGATCTCCCAGAAATCAGCGAAAAAGCGGACGGGACCCTCGACTTAAATTGAATGGTGGGATGAATAGTAACCCCTAATTCTAAATCCCCCTTGTGCCAACATTGGCCAATTCACTGTCTGGATTCCGATCGTAGCACTCCAGGTAGTCGTTTCAAACGGTTTCGTCGATCTGAACGCAATGGCGCTGACGGAATTTCCGTTTGACGACCCTAGAGTCTCGAAAAGCGCGATAAACTGTATTTTGTACAGTATTTATGGACCAAGTTTTTTACCCGGGCATTTCGTCGAAAAACAAAAATCGCTACCTGATAGGTTTCGTCGAGCCGGACGTCGTGGCGAAGTCCGTTTTTCGACCTGACGACTAAAATGCCTCGAAAAGCATGAAATACGGCTTTTTGCACAATAAACCCTAGTATTTTATGCTCCGTTTTGCGTGCCGCCTTTTGGAGAGGGACCTAAGTGTGAATTAAGTTTTCTGGGAGGGACTGGGCTCTAAATTCCAAGAGAAAAGGGGGTGATATGCTATTGCGCAATTACACTATATATACATGCTTAGGGCTAGGGTTCCCCTAAACCCTAACCCCGTAGCCTCTGCTCCAGCCGCTAGCCCAACCACTTTCCCTCCCTCTGCCGCACTCCTCGGGAGCAGCACACCGGCCGCCGCCGCCACCTCGTCGCCGGAGAAGAAGATAAAGCAAAGTGAACCCCTTGACCTCAAGTTGGGGGTTACCCCGAGGACCTGGGTTGCGCCAAGCCTCACCTGAAGGCACCTCTATGCCTAGGAGGCCCGAGCCGAGCAGCCCCGGCGCCTCGCCGCCGCCGTGAGCAATATTCTCCTTCCCTCTCCTTTCCGACGAGGTGAGCCACCCCCTTCTTTGGTTTTTCTCATAACTTGGACCCCACCAGCCTTCATCTGACATCAAGAGGAACTCCCCAGGTGCGGTCCCGGGGTCTGCGGGCCACCGGTTACCGGCGGGAGAGAGAGGGCCGCCGGAAACCTGTTATCGGCCAGATCCGCGGCCGAGCTCCATCCGGCCGTCAAACCCAAGATCAGAGACGTTGAGTCTGATCTCCTCCTCGACTGCAACCCCTCCACCAAATTTGAGGACGATCGGATAAAGATCCGAGACACACGAGCCAACCCTAGAACCGAAATTTTGACACCTTGGCCGAACTCCGCCGCCCGGCGCCGCCGTGCACCCGCGCCGCCGGCCATCGCCACCTGAAGCTTCCTGGTACCCAGGGGAGCATTTTTGTCCAAGTTGGTGGGACGCTGGTGAAGCCGGCCGGAATCCGCCATTAAAGCTCCTCGAGTTGGCCGAGCTTTGCCTCCGTGCGCCGCCGTCGCTTCCCGTCGCCGGCCGACCACCCAGGTGAGCGTGTATGGAACGTAGAAAGCCTCCCATCGTGTTGCATGCAGAACCTAACGTGGGCGTTTTTCCCTCTGTAGTTGCACCGGTTGTTGGAACCAAGCTCGGGCTCCGGCCGCAGCCGCCGCACCTGGTCGCCGGCCAACCGCGCAGGTAAGCCCTAAGTATTATTATAAAGGTTCTGGATGCATTAGCTTAGCCCGAGAGCCCTGTAATTGTAACCTGCCCCAACCTTGAATGTTAAATGATAATTAAGGGACTTTTCCCGGCCGCCGTCGCCTCCGGCCGCCGGCGTTGGGCCAGACCCGACTCAACTGAGTTTTGCAGGGGTCATTGATCACGTGCTCACCTCTGTTCCAGGTTTGAACCAAGTTTGGTGCAAGTTGTCCCAAACCGAGCTCCTTGCGATTTTGGGTGTTGCCCCGGCGACTCCTCCGGCCACCCTCCGGCGCGCCTTAGGTGAGCACCACTATTCTCTGTCCCTGAGTAATACCATGCCCCAGTTATCTTCTTATTTGGTCAAGTAGAGGTTAAGTTGTAGCATGGTCGCATTTGAACCAAAATAGTTTATGGACCAACTTTGCCCTCGGATCCCGTGCCAGCCCAAACCTGTGAGCACGAGCTTCGTCTCGTCGTAGCGTGCGCGCTGAAACTTACGGCACCGCCGTTGGGTTCCCGGATTGCGAGAACGAGTCAAAACAGTTAACCAATTTAATGTTTTATGCAAAATTAAGATTTATTGTGGACCTAAATGCAATTAAGACACGCCGACTGTCTTCAGACAGTATTTGTATGCCTGCTAGGCATTTTGTTAGAGCCCCGAGGGCTCTCGTTGAGCGGGTATTGGACCTCGTTCCGTGGGTCGGCTAAATTAACCCGCGTTAGCTCGGTATTGTCGCAGTGCGTCGGGATGGGTATGTGTGAGTCCGTCACTGACTACAGTTTTTATACAGGGCCCAGTTGTTCAGCACCAGCCTCCCAGTAGCTGAGCGGGAGTTCGGGGATCTGCCTACATTCAGGTGGGTTATCTTCGGTCCGGGCTTTATCTTTTCGGCCCTCTGGTTGCTTTAGTCCAGTCGGACACCTGTTCTTGATTTAGTCCTGATGATTTTGCCTGTTCTTGATTTAGTCCTGATGATTTTTCCTATTCTTGATTTAGTCTTGATGATTTTGCCTATTCTTGATTTAGTCCTGATGATTTTGCCTGTTCTTGATTTAGTCCTGATGATTTTGCCTGTTCTTGATTTAGTCCTGATGATTTTGCCTATTCTTGATTTAGTCCTGATGATTTTGCCTATTCTTGATTTAGTCCTGATGATTTTGCCTATTCTTGATTTAGTCCTGATGATTTTGCCTATCTGCCATATACTCCACATGATTGACAATGATCTCCTTGGACATATCCTGTATACATGCTTGTCAGTTCATATCTGAGTACAGTAGATTTTCATGGTCTGATCATGCTTGTTGATTCCTGCCATTGGTTATATTCTGCATTTATATCCAGAGATATTTGCCCTTATATTCATATGTGCATGATAGACCCTTGATCGATATATACATATAGTTGATTCCCTGTTGGGATCTCGGCTTGTTGCCGACTACCCGGTCATTAGACCACGAGCTTGAGCATAGCATGATGATTGCCACGCACTGCTGTACTTCACGTACACTGACGGTTTGGCCACCGTCGTAGTGTTCTTTACCGGTAAAGTGGTCTAGAGGAAAGACCCATGAGCCCCCGATAGCATCTGTGAGTGCAGGGTTATGTCAGCAGATGGGGTGCGGATCAGTGGCTTTTGCCTGAGGTTCTGTGAGACCAATAGTGGCATATGATTGGGTACTTGGGTTTCTATTTTTGACGCATCATTCTTAGTTCGCACTGTCATTTGTAGCTATTTACCTGGTACCATTGCTGCTCAGTTCTATGCTTGATTATTTCAGTTATATCCTGATTTCTAGCATTTATTATCTGCAGTTATCTTATGCTTGATTATTACCGTTATATCCTGATTCCCAGTAGACATTATCTGTTATTTCAGCTTTACCCATCGATTATTACTATCCGCAGATTTTAGTATCCAGTAGGTACGATTAGCTATTTCTCGGCTCGTCGTGCCCACTGGGATACACTGTCGTTGTATCTCACACCCCCTGGGTGACCATTTTTTAGGTCCGTCGGGTGGAGGGATGTCGGGACGATCGAGTGAGGCTGTCACGATAGAGCTGTCCCCCTGATGATATACCTGTGATTGAGATTTGGATTATTAGCAGTAGTTGGTTTTCATATCATAGTATTTCAGTTCCTGCTTAATTTAGACATTTAAAACTGATGTTAGTAAGTTGCTTTAGCACGTTTTATTTCAGATTATTCTTGATGATTAGTTTATTGTTTAGTTAAGATAATTATTGCTCTCTGATTGATGACCATTGTACTTGCCTAGCCGTGCATGTATAGGGAAGACTTTGTCCATTTGGGTAGAGGGTTTCCTATCTGTGTGGCGGTCTGTTACGCCCAGTTTGCAAACTCTGATTTCAAAAAAAAAAAAAAAAAAATTCAGACCTGATTTTTAAAACTCAAGGCGTGACAGCGGGTTTCACATTTGGGACAGGGATTTAGCGCTCCAGGTGGGTACCGTTGTTAACGCCTTACTTGTGATAACCCACTAGGCATAATGGGGCTAGTCCTAGGTTATAATGCTAGTATACTAGTGGATTGGATATAGCATGCATAATTGGACTTATGGGTAGCTCTTACATCTCTAGAGAGCCAAATATGAATTGAATGTTAATTCTTGCAAAGGATACTTTGTCTAAACTCATTGGGAATATTTTGCTAAACCATTTCATGTGATCTGTATATTGGGACATCTTTTGCATGAATAGGGATCGGCTTATGGCAACTTGTTACAATTGATATTCATGAAATAGAATACTCTAAATTTTGTAAGAACTAGTATACCTGAAAATCATGTTGTTAAGTAAAGGACTTTTGCATGCTTGTATGGTCACCTAGTTAGGCCACCTTTTTCTGCTACACTATCATGCTGGAATTGACTTAGGAGAAACCATGATTTTATTTTCTCCAGTTATTTAGTCTTAGGGGATTTTATGCTCAGGTTAGAGCAGGGGCTGGGATAGTGTAGTCATGGATTGGGGATTTGGGACAGGCAGGCTTCGTGACAGGGTGTTTGCGGCAACCGCGGATCTTGAGCGGTTGACCGGATTATTACTAATGCATCAGATTGGGGGAAAAGGGGATCAGGTTTTCTTATAGTGGAGGGTTTTTCCCACTTGGTTAGAGTCTTGATCCAGTCCTATTATATCAGGCTACTTTGGCGACTTATTTGCTCGTGAGGGTCGCTCCCCTCGAGTGCCACTCCGGAGTGTGTGTTTGTGCGACCGTGCCGGTCAGGAGCCGGTCTGTTGCCCTTGGGATGGGACCGTGCCGGTCAGGAGCCGGTCTGCATCCCGCAGCTGAGTTGTGAGTTAGTAGGCATAGCAGGCAGTGCCGGTGTCCACCGGGGTCTAGATTGGGTTACCCAGGCAGGCATATATACATTCTGATGCATACATTTAGCTATCTTTTTAGCTGGGCATTTTAGAGGCATATTAGTGGTAGCTTTCTTTATCAGTAGTTATACTTATAGCTTAACCACCTTTGTTCCTGTTTCGCCTCTGGTAGTCCTAGTGGGCATGTCTGAGTTTGAGGTTTACCCACTAGGGGAGGCTACTGTTTTTATAGTAGTTCTCACCCCTACGGTTTTCCCTTTTCTTTTCCCCTTTGTTTTGCAGAGTCCTCTGCTTGAGTTGCGGGACCCTCTTCCCAGGACCGAGGTAAGAGGTTCGTTGACTAGTTAGCTGCTTCCCTGATCCAGAGTTCAGTAGTTTTGATGTATCCCCTGTACACTCAGACGGTTGTATTTTTATTTTATTTTGGGTCTGGCTTCGGTCAGCTGGATGTATTTATTTTGTGAGCTGGGAGAGATACATGTATATTTATGAGAGCTATGTTGTACCTTCTTTTTCAGTATTTGTCTGAGATGTACTAGTTTCAGTTTAGCTCTGTTTTATGCTCCTTTATTATATCTTTATATTTGAGCAGGTTACCAGCGCTTCGTGTACACGGGAAATCCCGTGTGCCCGGCGGATCTGTGGACGAGCCCGGGTTCTGGTTTACACCCGGGGAGTGACAATAGGTTGGTTCCGATTGTGGGTTTTCTACTCCTGCTATTATGGGTTTCGTCGGATGGCGCATGTGTTCGGGACCCCGTGCCACGGTTCTCCTTTCTCTTTCTTGCTAACCCGGGCGCTGAAGTGCTCTGCTCTCTTCCTCTGAGATACTGCTATTGTGAGATTCGTTCGTCTCTCGCCGGTCGACAAAAAAAGGAAGCTCTCTCTCACTCTCTCTCTGAGGTTATTCTGCTGTATAGGTTGGTTCCGGCTGTGGGTTTTCTACTCCTGCTATTATGGGTTTCGTCGGATGGCGCATGTGTTCGGGACCCCGTGCCGCGGTCCTCCTTTGTCTTTCTTGCTAATCCGGGCGCTGAAGCGCTCTGGTCTCTTCCTCTGAGGTACTGCGATTGTGGGTTTCGTTCGTCTCTCGCCGGTCGACAAAAAAAGGAAGCTCTCTCTCTCTCTCTGAGGTTCTTCTGCTGTATAGGTTGGTTCCGACTGTGGGTTTTCTACTCCTGCTATTATGGGTTTCGTCTGGCTCTCGCCGGTGGAGAAAAAAATAAAGCGCTCTCTGTCTCTCTCTCTCTCTGTGAGGAATTATACTTTATTTTTTTTTTATATATATATATATATATATATATATATATATATATATATATATATATATATATATATATATATATATATATATATATATATATATATATATATATATATATATATATATATATATATATATATATATATATCTCGGTTTTCCTCATTGTGGGTTTTCTTCGTTGGGAGGAACTTATGCTTTGATCAGTAATCGGCATGAGGGAAAACCCACAATGAGGCAAAAATCGAGGTTGAGCTACCTGTTTGATCAGTAAGGTATCTGTTCATGCGCATGTGGCCCAAAGCTTTTAAGTGGAAAACCACCATTTATGCCACTATTATTGCCCGAGCTCCTTCTCCACGGCCAACAACCGTGCATGGTTGCCCGACCTTGGTTGGGAGCAGTTTGTGCCGCCTTCTCGAAGGTTTTCCAAAAAAGTTTTACGTCCTCCAACTTGACTTCGGTGGTTGGTACAACCGTGCATGGTTGCTGTGTTGAGTTCGGTTGTTGGTACAACGTGTTCGGAGAAATGTCTGAGAGAGGCTAAATCGAATATTCCTACACAGCCTCTCTATTTTTTACATGTGAGCTAGAGTTATATATGTATCTCTCTCTCTCTCTCTCTCTCTCTCTCTCTCTCTCTCTCTCGGTTTTCCTCATTGTGGGTTTTCTTTATATATATATATATATATATATATATATATATATATATATATATATATATATATATATATATATATATATATATACTGTCTCGGTTTTCCTCATTGTGGGTATATTCATACTGAGTTCATTTTTATCTCTCCCTATTTGAAGTTTGGTAATCATCGAATTCATGAGGGATCATGGTTTTGTATGAAACGAGGGGTCGGTTTGTAATTTCAAAGGATTAAAAGTGCATTATTATAAATTCACATACATGAGATATGTAAACAGATTTTTTCCTATGGGGGCTGAGTATATATGCATTTCGAGCCGACTATCTGTGATGACCCGGATTCCCACAGGGACTTTCGCAGCATTAACAGTGACTTCTGGAAGCTTACACGGTGTAATGAAGCTTATAGGATCGAAATCGGACCTCAGAAATGAACCCGGCGCGAAAATCGGATCAAATGGGCTTTTTCGGGGGCTTCCGGCAAAATTTCGGATGAGAATTTGGAAAAACGGATAGCGGATTTGGACTCAGCGCGCGAAAACGATCAAAACGGACTATTTACTTGAATTTTTGGCCAAAAGTTACTGTTCACGCCGGAACAGTAACTCCGGCGACCGGCGGACGGCGGCGCGGCGGCGGCGCGCGGAGGAGCGCGGCGGAGCGCAGCGGCGCAGCGGCGGAGCAGGGCCGCGGGCAGCGCGGGCAGGCGCGGGCAGGCACGCAAGCGGGCTGGTCCACAGGCGAGGTGTGCACCGGGAGCACCGAGAACGGGGTTTGCCACGTGGCATCTCCTGATTGGTTGGGCGGCGTCAATGAAGTCGGCTGGTCGGTGACACGTGGCGCCTCCTGATTGGTGGACATTTTCCGGAAGACCCGGCGCATTGGCCGGGCGCGTGCGCCGCGTGAACCACGTGGGGACACGTGGCACCATTTCAGTGGCGGGCTCACGCCGCCCACGTGCGCGCGGTGTGCGGAGCGTTGACGGCGGGGACACATGGCGCATTCTTGTGATTTCGGGCGCGCACAGTAACGGGCCGGCCCGTTACTGTAGCCGCCCGAAATATTCGGGCGCCCGGTTTTGGGCCCAAAAGCCCAATTCACTCTTTTCTTGTGTTTGGGCCTATAAATAGGCCCTTTGCTTGGGCTTTTTCACCCTTTTCCCGAACTCTCTTGCCCTTGGACCCTTTAGCAAAGTTGGAGATCCTCGTGTTGCGCATCTTCTGGCAGAGGCCCAGAATTTTTGGAAGCTGCGGCGTCGATGATTTGGGCATCGTAGCGCGGAGCGACGATCTTTCATCGGAGGCCCGTTATCGTCGTGTTTCAGTCTGAGAGGTCCACAGAGCTACTCCGATAGTATTTTTGGACGATTTTTGCGGCGCTGGATTTACGAGAGGTATGTCTTCGTTTTCCGTGTTGACCACCTTGCTTGATTCAGAGTTTATGGCACGGTTTTCGAGACATTTCTAAGCCACTGTTTTGCTGGTGGAGTTTTTGGACAGCAGCCCATTGTCAGATTTTTATCTTTGCAACCGGACATCGGAATTCGACGATTAAGGACTCTATCGACATCTACTCTTCGCGAGGATCGCCGTCATATTTTTACTGGAATTTTTGAAAATTATTTTACAGGTGAAAATTTCAGATGAAGAGGACTGTTCACAGCAGAATTATAAAACTTGGATTTTATGGAATTAAGTGTAACTTTAGAATGTATTTTGTACCCAGGAGGATTTGCAGATAGTCCTGGACCTGTTGGAATTGGAGTTATTATTTTTTTGGTATTCTCAGCTGTCGTACCTTGGATAGTTAGCACCATCAGGTGGGTGGCCTTGTCTTCAAGATTGATGGACTGGACATTAATTCTATCATAATAGGACCATGCATGATTGTGAGAATTGATATTCTTAGTGATATTTATCTAGCATGTGATCTTTTGCGTCCTACCATCGGTTAAATTATTGTTATCTTGGAACTTGACTTAGCACCCCGTCATATGCTGCATGTGTAACCAAACCAGTAGAAAACTCCAACTTGGGCTAGGTTTATTCTCCTTTAAACATCCACACTTCTTATTTCTTTCCTGGACATAGTGTTATACTCGCCCGGATAGTGGGCCGAGGGGTCGGATTTCTTTTAGTGTAGAATGTATTTTACACTCGTGCTTGGGAGCAGAGTGGAGTCTGGTAGTTGTAGTTGGTGTTGTATCTGTGGCGGGAGTCGTTTGGGTAAACGACGGTCCCGAGATGTCTTGTTTCCTTGTTTTATTCGTCGCCACTGTGTTAGCGACAGTTGTATATCCGTGTTAGTAGGACCTAGGACCCGGACTGCTTTTAGACACACATGATTTCTGTAAATTAATATTTTCTCTTCCAAATCTCGAGGGGCCGCCGGAGCCTGTTCTTGTTTGATTTGGGTGATGGCAATAGCCCTTCGGGGTTTGGAAAATAATACTGATTTAAACGGATTTTCTTAAAAGAACTAAAATATATTAAATTGGGTTTCTCAAATTTAAAATAGTTTTCAGTAATAACTGTCATCTTTTTATTACCACTTCCTCACCCGAGAGAGTTTGGGTGATCTGGGTTCTAGAGGCCGTTCCTTTTTGGGACGAAAGCTACGGGGGTCGTGCCTGGAACCTGTTCTTGTTTGATAGGGTTGTAGGTGTAGGTCTTCCGGAACTTTCGGACCCTGGTTGGTGTTTTCCGCATGTTGTACCGAGGTTGTCGTGTTCCCGAACTGTAAGGGGGTCGGGAACCTCGATAGGCGGAGCCTGGAGTCTGTTCTTGTTTGATTGGGGTTCTAGGCGCCGACCTATCAGGGTTTTCGAACCCTTATGGTGTCGGTTCTTTCTGTGTTATTTGTGAGTTTAGTGTTTTGACGTGGGAACCGTTGGGTTGACGGTGGTCCCGGCTGTGAGTATTTCTAGCCAGTGAGTTGAGAGCTGATGTTAGTTACTGTCGGCCTTGTTGATCGTGGATTTGGACTACAGCCTGCATGAGCCATATTGAGCTCGACAGAGATGCGCGGATACTTTCCTCGGTGGGGTCGCGCCCCTCGAGTGCCACTCCGGAGTTGGGCCTGTTACTTGCTATCGCGACTTGTCGACGCCGTCCCTCTGGCTGGCCCAGTTGTGGCAGTCACGGACACCCTACGGTAGACCCGTCCTGTTGAGGATGTGCGGCAGTAGGTGGGCGCAGGTTTGACTGGACCCTATGAGGCAGTCAGTGTAGATTGGGTGACTGTATTTGAGAGCTAGTAGATGCATCATGTTCCATCTGTTCCACTTCTTGAGCATTTAGATAGAGGCATAGTAGCTGTAGAGTTATTCTTTTCCAGCCCCTTTCTTTCAGTATCACATTGTTACTTTATGCCTCTAGTAGACTTAGTGGGCAGACCGTCGGGCTTGTTGGCGGCACCCACTGAGAACTACTGTGGGATGTAATTCTCTCACCCGTCGTGGTGTATTTTTCCCCAGGGACTTCTACTCCTGTTCCTGCTACTCTTGTTGCTGCTCCGGCTGATCGAGGTAAGGGAGTCGCGAGATAGATCCCTACCAGTCGTCGTCCAGAGAGTAGATGTACCCCTTACTATTTTGAGAGTTACATTTTGAGAGACCTTTATAGTGAGGTTCACTTGTACTTTCCTTTTTATTGAGAGACTTATGTATTTGTGTGAGGACTTGGGTTGTATTATTTATTTCAGTAGTTTACTTTTCAGCTCTGATATCTGTATAGCTGTAGTATTATTCTTATTGCAGGATAGACGCTTCGTCCATACGGGGTTCACCGTATGGGCGGCGGATCTGTTGGCGGGCCCGGGGTTGCAGTTTCGACCCCGAGGCGTGACACTATCCATCTTTCTTTTTTGTTTAAATAATTTTCTGGTTGGAGGATTAGAATCAAATTTGTTTTGGAGCAGATTGGTGCCTTCAAAATTTTAACATTTCCACTTCTTCTGCTTAAATATTTTCTGATCCCATTTCCTTTCTTTTTTATATTTGTCTTCTGTTTTGTTGTGGTTGTAGGCAAGCTTTTTCATCATCTCTGCAAATATTTGGGTTCTTATGTGTCACGCCCCGAGTTTCAAAACAGCGGTAGAATTTTTTTTTTTTTATCAGAGTTCAAACTTTAAACTCAGGACGTGAGCAGACCGCCACATGCATAGGAAATCCTCTGTCCACACGGACAGAGTCTCCCCTATACATGCTCGGCTAGGCAAGTGCAGTGATACAATCAGAGAGCAATAATCAACAGCTAAAACCAAAGCATAAACTCTACAACTAATATATCCATCATGACATAATCCACAAATACTCCAACTCAAAATACAGAGACAACTACGATAATACTGTAACTGAAAATACTAGCACTGGACCACCATGGCCAAAAGCAGGGGACAACTCTAGCGCGACAGCTCCCTGGATCGTCCCAAACTCCCAGCACCCGACTGACCTGAAAAATGGTCACCCAGGGGGTGTGAGATACATCGTCAGTGTATCCCAGTGGGCACGACGGGCCGAGAAATAGCAAGTCGTACCTACCGGATACAATGATAAGCGGATAGCAAAAGCAGGATATACTAAAAGCTGAAAGGTAAGATGCAGATATAAATCTAAGTATGCTGAAATGGAAGCAAGGGTGCTCATATATCAAACTAATCATGCTGTAACTGGCAAATCAGACAAGCAAGAGCTAATCATGCTGTAGAGCAGAGCTAGTATGATAATCAATGATATCAATGCTGTAAACAGGAAATGCTGATAATCACAGAAGGGAAGCAGGGTATTCATGACTGTAATTGATCATGCTATAACTGATAAATCTGACAAGCAGGAAATAATCATGCTATAAACAAAACTGATATATAACAATGCTGTAAACGGAAAGAGCTGAATAATAATAACTGTAGGTACCCAATCAGTGCCGTCATCGGTCCCGAGGACCTAGGCCAATGCCAAAGCTGGCACGTTCGGCTGACATATAACCCGGCACCATCAGTGCACTCAGGAGCACACGTGTCGCCACTCTCGTCCACTATGTGCATCCTGGGGCTCACAGGTCGCCACTATCGACCACTTCACCGGTAAAGAACGCGTTGTGGGGGATCAATCCCACTGCGTACGTGAAATGAGCAGCTAGTGCTATGGCGATCATAAGGTTGATGCTCAAGCTCATGGTCTAAAGACCACACACACGGCAATAAGCCGAGAAATCCCTATCGGGATGCTGAAGGCTGTAACAATCACGGATGCTGTATAAACAAATCTGAACAACAGGAGCTGAATATCTGAGCTGTAACTGAAACTGAATAGCAGAACTGTACTCCTATTCTATCATGCATCATAGAACAGGAAATGCTGACATAACTAGGCTGATAATCACTCTAGCTAATGTCCAATCAGGCATGGCATATGTCCAGATGTATATCACTATACATACTAAGTGCTGAGAATGAAAGCATATAAAAAGCTCAACTGTAAGATCAAGGCAAACATAGCTGTAATGACTGAATGCTGGAATGGAAGCAAATAGAAAGGCTCAAACATAGGTTCACGGCTACACCAAAAAAACAGGGGTCCGACCTACCACGGCACCCCATAGGGCCAACCTGATAAAGCTCGGACCGAAGATAACCCACCTCAATGTAGATGATCACGGTGGCTGCTGGATGGCTCGCACGCTAGCGGCTGACTGCTGGGACCTGAATCATATGCACAGGTCAGAAAATCGACTCTCACACATACCCAACCCACTAACACACTGTGTGCAGACATGCTAAACAGGAAGCTTCGCTGAAGTTTTGGGATCTCCAACGAAGGGTTTAGAGATCATGTATACGCTACCTGAAGCAGCCCAAGTGGTCACAATTGCAACTAGGCCCCTAGGGTTTCTAGAAATCGCACTTTTATAACTTTTTGAGAGCCGTTTTCGCTCGTTCTCTTAACTGGGACATTATTTTTATGAACCGTCACTTCCAGTAGGTGACATTCGACTTGCTGAACACCGTGCTCACCCATTTACGGCAGCACGGAACCCGAGGAAAACTTCAGGCCATAAAATACCTTGCTAACATAGCCTAAATGAATTTTTGTTTCTCCGGCTCATCAAAACCTAATTTAAACGCGAGCATCGCGTCCAGTGACCCCAAATTAGCCAGGAGCTCACTGTCGCGGCTTCGCAAACAGCCCGGAATAGACTTTGGGCCAAAACATCTTGTCTAGAGCTCGACAACATTAAATCTTAACCTCTACTGTGCCAAATTAAATTCTGATTTTACCACATGTTCAAAATGCCTCAAGAATCATAGGGCTTTCCCTAGTGCAGCCCAGCAACTGCTGGTTCAACCAGAACCAACACCAAGCTCTCAAACAACCTTCACAATGCTCCAAACATCAATCCACACAGATCAACTTTGATCTGAAGTGAGAATAAAGCTCAGGGGACCATTTGAAGCATCTTTCATATTTACATCGAAGCCTAATTCCATCTTAATCTTCTCTGTGGCATTTAATCGAACACCTGGCATACATCTTATATACACAATTACACACAGCACTTGCCCGAGTTGGTTCTCAGCCTACACTGCACCAAATGCTATCAAACTTGAAAGGAATTGTTCTAAATAGTTTCCTCTATAATTCCTACAAGTTTGGGCCAAGATTGCATGAATGGGTTGGCCGGAGTAATCGAAGAAGATGAAGTCCCTTGCTTTGAAAATCGTGACCATCCAACCAATGCATCTGGGACCCAACCACTTGGCCAAATGAATGCTAAAGCATATCCCAAACTCACCTGTACCCGTTCCCGGCGACAGGACACGGCGGCGACGGCGGCGGAGCAAAAGCTCGGTTTGGAGCTTCCACCATTAATGGCGGATTTTTACTAAGGCATTATGGAGTCTTCCAACTTGGATGGAAAACTTCTACTGGACCACAGGAAGCTTCCCGACCAAACCATCCCGGCCAGAGTTGGCCGGAACGCCGGCGGCCGCAACTTGGTTGAGAATCGGGTCATCCATGGCCGCCACCATTTCGGGCTGCATGTGTCACGCCCCGAGACCGCCAATTTGTACGGTTCGGGCACGCCAACAGACCCGCCAATCGGGTAAGACCTTTTTCTACCCGAAAGGAACGGTAATATCCATAATAACACAACAAGTGTATGCGGAAGTTCAATATCAGAGTATTAAAAATCACTATAAATTTAGAACTTTCATTCAATAACATACAGTTAATGCGGAAATGAAAGCATACCAGAGTGAACCATGCATTAAGTTTATTACACTTTACATTTCTGAACTTGCAAATAAATTATTACAATTCTTTTACATAAATTCCTCACCATACAAAGTTCACTCAAGAAATATACAAAAGGGATACCTCTGCTAGACCCTCTAGGTCTCTATGCTGCTGGGCTCTTGCCCCTAACGTATACCTCGCCGTCTGCATCTGAACCGTCTCGACCGCTACATCCAAAGCTGAACCTGTGGGGGGGGGGGGGGGGGGGGGGGTCACCCAAGGGGTGTGAGAACTACAACTGAGTTCCCAGTGGGTTCAACCACCGAGAAAAAGTGTCCTACACCACTTGGTCCAATGGAAGCAATAATAATAGTGCTAGGAAACTAAAATCCTCAATATCAAATGCAGCTATGCAAAATAATACATCACTGTCTGTATATACTCATCGACCCAGCACTACACTGTCTAGCCACACTAGGCTGCTAAGCACCAACTCGGCCACTATGCCGCTGTATACAGGGTCCAACTAACCCGGCCACCTTGGCCACTCTATTTTTCTTTATTCTTTAGATTCTGGTGCTTTAGTTCAAGTTAACCCTCATAAATTTCTTATCCAACGGGCCCCAGCCCGGTAGTCCTGCTACCATAAGATAAGATTTCTAAGGTTGCCGATAACACCCGTAAGTGTTACCCCGTCCTACGGCTGAAGCGTCCCGAACGGGTCACTGCCCGGGAGAGGGATTACTGCCCGTACCTCCAACCTGGGCTGGCTTCACCGTAGGTCCGCCCGTTTTATCTTTATATTTCCTTTCGGCCCCGTCCTACGGAAGAAACGTCCCGAACGGGTCACTGCCCGGGAGAGGGATTACTGCCCGTACCTCCAACCTGGGCTGGTTTCTCCGTAGGTCTGCCGGTTTTATTTTTATATTTTCTTTCTTTTCTTTTTACTTTAGTTCTTAGCCTCTTTGCTTTTGAACACTTGCTTTCCTTTCTTATTCGAGCTCATAGCTCCCATTTTGCCACTGGCAATCTCTTTCTCTTTTCTTTGAGCATTTGGCTCTTTACTTTCACTTTTAGCCCTTCGAAAGTACCTCGTCCGACGGGTCACTGCCCAGGGAGTCCTGCTCCACATGACGAGTCTCAAATTCGAAGGCGTCATTTACATTCTCTTTATGCTATTAAGCCACTTTTAGCTTGCTCTTAACTTTAAGCCTTTCGAAAGTACCTCGTCCGACGGGTCACTGCCCAGGGAGTCCTGCTCCACTTGACGAGTCTCAAATTCGAAGGCGCCATTTACATTCTCTTTACGCTTTTTATCTTAAGCAATTTGCTTGTCTTGCTTATTAACCATTTTTCATCCCTTACCCTAGGTCTTGCCACACGGGTAACCAGAGAGTCTCCTGGACTCTTACACATTTCACGTTCTTTGTTTAACTCAAATTGAAGTTAAAGTTATTGTCCATTTGCCCAGACACCCTATGACTTTCTAGGGTTATATTTGTTTAATTCTTTAACCTTGGGATCTTATCCCGCTTTCCTGATTCCTTACTGAATCCTAGAGTTAACTTAACTCTATTTTTCGATTTCACTTTTAACTTAGAGTTACACTGACTCTAATTCCTTATCTGTGAGTTTAAACTCCTCTGGATCACTTTAGGTTCCCTTTACCTAAGTTCCATATCATACTCATCCTAGAGTCCCTTGACTCTATGTTGATCACTAGTTCACCTTAGGTTCTCTTTACCTAAGTTCCATGTCATGCTCATCCTAGAGTCCCTTGACTCTATGTTGATCACTCTATCCAGTGTCCTTAGGTTATTACCTAAGACCATGCCACTCATCCACCCTAGGATAACTCCTAAGTTTTGATGTCACTCAGTGAACCCTGAAACTAGGTTTTCTCCTAGTCTTACTACCAACATGTTCCCTTTCCTTATGTCACATGATTCCTAGGGTTATACCCTAACATGATCACAATCATAAATGGCTAGTAACTTTCATGCATGCAATTATTTTCACATCCAACATAAAAATAATGTTTATCCTCTACGCATGCAAATCTATCATCTATCTTTGGCAACCAACAGTTGCACCTTTCATCTGTGTCATCACACATGCACATTTATCATCTGTTATTGGCAACTAACAGTTGCACCTTTCACCTGTGTTCCTCTAAACATGTAATCTTAATCATAATTACCTAACGCCTCTAACAGGCTACTATCATGCTTCGAAATCGAAAAGCAAAGGAGCAAGGGGAGAGGTCACCCAATTTCGGCAGAATTCCCCACCTTGTGACGCACCCAATTGCTTGTAGACACTTGCAATTGGTCTCCGCGCGATTCCACTTGTCTCCTCGAGCTTGCACGCAAAACGATGCACATCCCTCGAGTCCGTACGCAAAACTGTGCGCGACAACACGAACTGCACGCGAAACGGTGCACGTACTTCGAAACTGCACGCAAAACGGTGCACATCTGACTGTAGGGTTGCACGTAAAACGATGCACGACTTTCCTAACCCTGCACGCAAAACGGTGCACACTATTAGTGACGGCACGCTAAACGGTGCGCGACAACACGACCTGCACGCAAAACGGTGCACGTACCTCAATCTGCACGCAAAACGGTGCACGTCTGACTGTAGGGTTGCACGCAAAACGGTGCACATCTTTTTCCTAGCCTGCACGAAAAACGATGCAAACCATTAGATTCTACACGCAAAACGGCGCGCATTGGTCCAACCCGCACGCAAAACGGAGCACGTACCCCGTATTGGCACGCAAAACGGTGGACGCTCCACTGTAGGGTTGCACGCGAAATGGTGCACCTTCATCCAGTCCTGTACGCAAAACGAGATGCATTGTTAGAACATGCACGCAAAACGGTGTCCGTTAGTCCAACCTGCGCGCAAAACGGAGCACATACCTCGCACTGACACGCAAAACGGTGCACTTTCCTTTTTCAACGTTGCACGCAAAACGGTGTATATTTTCCGGGTTTGCGCCCAAAACTGCGCATATTTTCTGCGCGCGCAGAATGGAGCACGGTGCCAGAACCCGCGCGCAAAACGGAGCCCGCACGCAAAACGGTACATATCGTCGGGGTCCGCACGCAAAACGGTGCAGCAAAATACGGTCCCTAACACAGATGAGAGCGAGGGGTTTAAACCAAGGTCACAAAACGTCCCCCAATACTGTGCAAAAATACCGTAAAATAAAAATGCGGGACTTACCCGACCGCGCCGCCGCCGCCAAATCGCTTCCATCGGAAGCCTCGCGCGCTCCACGAGGCCCGCGACGCAAAACGGCATCTCCCACAACCTCCTCCCTCACTCTCCCTCTCACTCGGTTGGAGAAGGAAACGAAAGAAGGGAAAAAAATGGAGGTGCGGGGGGAGAAAGAAGAAGAAGAAGAAAAAGGGAGAGAGGGTGGGTCCACGGTCCGGGGGTCCACGGTGCACCCGCCGGTCCACCGCACCCATGCGGGTGCACCCGGTCCAGGCAGCGAAACGGCGGGCCACGTGGCCGCGCCCCTGCGCGCCACGCGGCCACGCAGTCCCGACGCCGCATGCGCGGCGTGACACCGCGCTGCCCACAGGCGCGGGACACACGCCCGTGACACGGGCGTGCGCCCCCGCGCCCGCGCGGGCGCCAACGGGGGCCCGCCACGTGGCGGCCCCCACGTGGCCCGCGCAGGAGGCGCGCCTCCCTGCGCACCTAACGCGCCTGCTGCGCGTACCTCGAGCCCCGTGCCGTCTACCTCGGGATTCGTGCCGCGACAACGTCTCGTTTTGCGTGCCGCGTTGTCTCGAAAAACGCGCACGCCTACCGGGCTCCAAATCCAACAAATAAATAGTCCATTCTTAGCGATTTCGCGCGCCGAGTCCAAAAACGATGTCTGTTTCTCCAAATTCTCATCCAAAAATTTGCCGAATGGCTCCGGATAGCTCACTGATCCGGTTTTTCGCACCGGGTCCAATTCTGGAGCCCGATTTGCCAAATTTCAACTCTAAAATTCTCCGGAGGTGCCCGGAGAGGAAATTTTCAATCCAAACTCCGCCCGGGGGCCAAATTTGACATCCACGACACGCGAAACCACTTCTGAACACTCGACGGGTCCTCCAACGACCCACGCGATCTCTTTTTAAGCCCGGTTTCCAACGCTTGTGTCCAAATTGCACCACAATTCCATTTCTTGGGCCCGACACGCGTTCAATCACGCCCAAAGGCCACCGAAAGCTGCCGAACAACCAGCAAACCCTACGCTGGAAATTCTGAAACCTCACACGGAGCCCGAACTCACTACCCGGCATCCGATCAACGCGAAACCCATTCTGGGGCCTTTAAAACATATCTACGGGGCACCCGTAATTTTCTCGGAATTTTCCGACACTGTGAATTTTGCACTTACAATCTGGGCCCACTTTCTCACATAAGATTCTAGATATCTTATTTTAGTCCCGATTTGGGCCCAATTCACTTCCAGTTCATCCTGTACTTTTCTAACTCAATAAAAATAGTATTTCATACCATTTTTATTTACATTTTGTTTATGTACCAAGTTCCGGTTCACTACATTCTACCCCCCTTAAAATAAGTTTCGTCCTCGAAACTTGAATCACATCTCGACTCCTACTTGATCGAGAGGGAGGAATCTTGCCCTCACTGCTGGGCTCACTGAACCTCACGTCCGGCATCACATTGCCTGCTCGCCCAAAATTACCCGAGCGACCCATTCCTGGATCCCTAACTCTTTTTAGGGACAAACTCAAACCTGGTGTCTGGCCACATTCACCAAATAGGTGAGAGACCCATTTGAGCACTTGCTCTCTCAATTGCCACGAATGACCAAGTCTTCTCCTGCAAAATATTCACTTTAATTCCGCGGTCATTTTATCTTTCACAAGGAGGTTGCATCTGCAACTAATTACATTTACCGCATTTTTCGGTCACTCCGCTGCCTAGTGTGGAATGCAAAAGCCAATCCACCAGTCCTCAGCTATCGCACACGCTGCTAGCGCTCTAAGTGCGCGGGTTATCAGCTAACCCGATATCTCGGACTACTAATAGGTTCACAGACCACGGTCCAATAGGGGCCTATAGCCCAACCAGTCCAACTCTGTATAATGGCTCTCACTAGCACGTAGGCCTGATCATCAAACGGGTAGATCCTCACTTAGGATTACTACACCAACACTCCCACTAGGAGCTACAGTACCTCAATCACCACTAGCTCTATGGCCTGGTCATAACACACTCTCAGTGTACTAATAGCCTCAATGCTCACACGTGGCATTCCACGTTCCCGGGTCATCGCTCGGACTACCGTCCCGACCAAATCTCTATCATGCCCCGCCCTCAGGTCTCGGGCCGCTGTCTCTCACAGCTGACTGCGCCTGCCCACTGGGCTACAGGCCCACAGTCCACAAACATGGTCCAGGCACGGATCGTCCCCAAGCGAACCCGCTAATCGTCGCCACGCGACCACTATGCTCACTGAGCAAAACCAACTAACTAGTCGTCAATCCACGACCCAAACTCTCTATCAACTCTGGCCACACTGGCATAAGCTAATACGCCACCTAATCAGCCCTCTCTGGCTAAACGGTACTTGTGCTCCGTGAGCACCCAAACAGTTGGGCGTCCTACGCCCCCACAAACAGTTGGGCGTCCTACGCACCCACGCTAACTCGCGAAAATCCAGTGCTAAGCGATTTGCTTCAACACACCACGGCTCTCGTGCAACTCTCCCAACTAGGTCGAGGCACCACGATAACTGTTTCACCAACTCTGGTGATTAACACGCAAACCCTGTGGTGGCAACCCTTGCCATTATGCCGATCCCTCAGACCGGCGCCATAAAACTCCCGCTTACTTGCGAGGTTTTCGAATCTCGAACCCTATCCTGGGTCTTACCAGCCCCACTATGCGGCACTCAGCCATGAAGACATGCCACACAGTCACTACCGTCATTAGGGCGAACTTTCGCCACTAGGCCCGTAAGTCTTTCTTGCCCTAACCTTTAGGACACAGCAACTTGGCTCTCGCAACAAAGCGATCACCAGCGTTTCATGAGTCGGTCTCTCACTGGACCTCATCAACTATACTTTGCCGGCAAACCAGCTGACACAAGCTTACGGCATCTTTTACAGAAGGTGCAGGGTGCGCCGACAAAGGTTCGGCGGCCACCTGCCACACTCTCTACTGTTGCCTCTTAGCTTGATCTATTTCCCATTTTTCTTGAGATAATGACACTCGCCCATCTAGGCGTCGTAATCCGCTTCCCTGCCGGCGGGAAACCTCCGTTTATCGGCAAGGAGCATCGGTCTGCAGCTGGACCACATCAACAAGAGCGGTCACCTGACATCGCAGCTCGCGTACCTTGTTCGACCCAGAGCCCTCTCGTGGCTCGAGCCGAGACAAGCGCGTCTCCCTATGTGGTGTCATCGCTGATACGCACACCTCAACGAAACAATTAGCCCAAATTCAGCCATTTGAGCATCGCGCAGTCCATATACCGACAAAAGGCTCGTCGTCCAAATCGTGCGAAAGTATAAGAGGGTACTCCATTTCATCTCCAACATTACGTTGTCGGCCGCCCAACGTAATATCCGAAGAATGAAAGCTCGTCGCCCTCGATCAGTCCCAACATCCTTTTTGGGGACAACAATAACCAATCAAATACTTTCGCCCAATACTCGGCGCACTCTCTCGTGCTAATCCCTAGGGTCTCCCTAAGGTTGCTAACCACCTAAGACTATTCCTAGGCTCTGATACCACTCTTATCTGTCACGCCCCGAGACCGCCAATTTGTACGGTTCGGGCACGCCAACAGACCCGCCAATCGGGTAAGACCTTTTTCTACCCGAAAGGAACGGTAATATCCATAATAACACAACAAGTGTATGCGGAAGTTCAATATCAGAGTATTAAAAATCACTATAAATTTAGAACTTTCATTCAATAACATACAGTTAATGCGGAAATGAAAGCATACCAGAGTGAACCATGCATTAAGTTTATTACACTTTACATTTCTGAACTTGCAAATAAATTATTACAATTCTTTTACATAAATTCCTCACCATACAAAGTTCACTCAAGAAATATACAAAAGAGATACCTCTGCTAGACCCTCTAGGTCTCTATGCTGCTGGGCTCTTGCCCCTGACGTATACCTCGCCGTCTGCATCTGAACCGTCTCGACCGCTACATCCAAAGCTGAACCTGTGGGGGGGGGGTCACCCAAGGGGTGTGAGAACTACAACTGAGTTCCCAGTGGGTTCAACCACCGAGAAAAAGTATCCTACACCACTTGGTCCAATGGAAGCAATAATAATAGTGCTAGGAAACTAAAATCCTCAATATCAAATGCAGCTATGCAAAATAATACATCACTGTCTGTATATACTCATCGACCCAGCACTACACTGTCTAGCCACACTAGGCTGCTAAGCACCAACTCGGCCACTATGCCGCTGTATACAGGGTCCAACTAACCCGGCCACCTTGGCCACTCTATTTTTCTTTATTCTTTAGATTCTGGTGCTTTAGTTCAAGTTAACCCTCAGAAATTTCTTATCCAACGGGCCCCAGCCCGGTAGTCCTGCTACCATAAGATAAGATTTCTAAGGTTGCCGATAACACCCGTAAGTGTTACCCCGTCCTACGGCTGAAGCGTCCCGAACGGGTCACTGCCCGGGAGAGGGATTACTGCCCGTACCTCCAACCTGGGCTGGCTTCACCGTAGGTCCGCCCGTTTTATCTTTATATTTCCTTTCGGCCCCGTCCTACGGAAGAAACGTCCCGAACGGGTCACTGCCCGGGAGAGGGATTACTGCCCGTACCTCCAACCTGGGCTGGTTTCTTCGTAGGTCTGCCGGCTTTATTTTTATATTTTCTTTCTTTTCTTTTTACTTTAGTTCTTAGCCTCTTTGCTTTTGAACACTTGCTTTCCTTTCTTATTCGAGCTCATAGCTCCCATTTTGCCACTGGCAATCTCTTTCTCTTTTCTTTGAGCATTTGGCTCTTTACTTTTACTTTTAGCCCTTCGAAAGTACCTCGTCCGACGGGTCACTGCCCAGGGAGTCCTGCTCCACATGACGAGTCTCAAATTCGAAGGCGTCATTTACATTCTCTTTATGCTCTTAAGCCACTTTTAGCTTGCTCTTAACTTTAAGCCTTTCGAAAGTACCTCGTCCGACGGGTCACTGCCCAGGGAGTCCTGCTCCACTTGACGAGTCTCAAATTCGAAGGCGCCATTTACATTCTCTTTACGCTTTTTATCTTAAGCAATTTGCTTGTCTTGCTTATTAACCATTTTTCATCCCTTACCCTAGGTCTTGCCACACGGGTAACCAGAGAGTCTCCTGGACTCTTACACATTTCACGTTCTTTGTTTAACTCAAATTGAAGTTAAAGTTATTGTCCATTTGCCCAGACACCCTATGACTTTCTAGGGTTATATTTGTTTAATTCTTTAACCTTGGGATCTTATCCCGCTTTCCTGATTCCTTACTGAATCCTAGAGTTAACTTAACTCTATTTTTCGATTTCACTTTTAACTTAGAGTTACACTGACTCTAATTCCTTATCTGTGAGTTTAAACTCCTCTGGATCACTTTAGGTTCCCTTTACCTAAGTTCCATATCATACTCATCCTAGAGTCCCTTGACTCTATGTTGATCACTAGTTCACCTTAGGTTCTCTTTACCTAAGTTCCATGTCATGCTCATCCTAGAGTCCCTTGACTCTATGTTGATCACTCTATCCAGTGTCCTTAGGTTATTACCTAAGACCATGCCACTCATCCACCCTAGGATAACTCCTAAGTTTTGATGTCACTCAGTGAACCCTGAAACTAGGTTTTCTCCTAGTCTTACTACCAACATGTTCCCTTTCCTTATGTCACATGATTCCTAGGGTTATACCCTAACATGATCACAATCATAAATGGCTAGTAACTTTCATGCATGCAATTATTTTCACATCCAACATAAAAATAATGTTTATCCTCTACGCATGCAAATCTATCATCTATCTTTGGCAACCAACAGTTGCACCTTTCATCTGTGTCATCACACATGCACATTTATCATCTGTTATTGGCAACTAACAGTTGCACCTTTCACCTGTGTTCCTCTAAACATGTAATCTTAATCATAATTACCTAACGCCTCTAACAGGCTACTATCATGCTTCGAAATCGAAAAGCAAAGGAGCAAGGGGAGAGGTCACCCAATTTCGGCAGAATTCCCCACCTTGTGACGCACCCAATTGCTTGTAGACACTTGCAATTGGTCTCCGCGCGATTCCACTTGTCTCCTCGAGCTTGCACGCAAAACGATGCACATCCCTCGAGTCTGCACGCAAAACGGTGCACGTCCACCATACCTGCACGCAAAACGGTGCACGTCATTACAAACCCACACGTAAAATGGTGCGCGCCACTTCTACCGGCACGCAAAACGATGCGCGACAACACGGTCTGCACGCGAAACGGTGCACGTCTGACTGTAGGGTTGCACGCAAAACGGTGCATATTTTTCCTAGCCCTGCACGAGAAATGACGAACAATATTAGGGTCGGCACGCAAAACTGTGCGCGACAACACGAACTGCACGCGAAACGGTGCACGTACTTCGAAACTGCACGCAAAACGGTGCACATCTGACTGTAGGGTTGCACGTAAAACGGTGCGCGACTTTCCTAACCCTGCACGCAAAACGGTGCACACTATTAGTGACGGCACGCTAAACGATGCGCGACAACACGACCTGCACGCAAAACGGTGCACGTACCTCAAATCTGCACGCAAAACGGTGCACGTTTGACTGTAGGGTTGCACGCAAAACGGTGCACATCTTTTTCCTAGCCTGCACGAAAAACGATGCAAACCATTAGATTCTACACGCAAAACGGCACGCATTGGCTCAACCCGCACGCAAAACGGAGCACGTACCCCGTATTGGCACGCAAAACGGTGCACGCTCCACTGTAGGGTTGCACGCGAAACGGTGCACCTTCATCCAGTCCTGTACGCAAAACGAGATACATTGTTAGAACATGCACGCAAAACGGTGTCCGTTAGTCCAACCTGCGCGCAAAACGGAGCACATACCTCGCACTGACACGCAAAACGGTGTACTTTCCTTTTTCAACGTTGCACGCAAAACGGTGTATATTTTCCCGGTTTGCGCCCAAAACTGCGCATATTTTCTGCATCCGCGCGCAGAACGGAGCACGGTGCCAGAACCCGCGCGCAAAACGGTGCCCGCACGCAAAACGGTACATATCGTCGGGGTCCGCACGCAAAACGGTGCAGCAAAATACGGTCCCTAACACAGATGAGAGCGAGGGGTTTAAACCAAGGTCACAAAACGTCCCCCAATACTGTGCAAAAATACCGTAAAATAAAAATGCGGGACTTACCCGACCGCGCCGCCGCCGCCAAATCGCTTCCATCGGAAGCCTCGCGCGCTCCACGAGGCCCGCGACGCAAAACAGCATCTCCCACAACCTCCTCCCTCACTCTCCCTCTCACTCGGTTGGAGAAGGAAACGAAAGAAGGGAAAAAAATGGCGGTGCGGGGGAGAAAGAAGTAGAAGAAGAAAAAGGGAGAGAGGGTGGGTCCACGGTCCGGGGGTCCACGGTGCACCCGCCGGTCCACCGCACCCATGCGGGTGCACCCGGTCCAGGCAGCGAAACGGCGGGCCACGTGGCCGCGCCCCTGCGCGCCACGCGGCCACGCAGTCCCGACGCCGCATGCGCGGCGTGACACCGCGCTGCCCACAGGCGCGGGACACACGCCCGTGACACGGGCGTGTGCCCCCGCGCCCGCGCGGGCGCCAACGGGGGCCCGCCACGTGGCGGCCCCCACGTGGCCCGCGCAGGAGGCGCGCCTCCCTGCGCACCTAACGCGCCTGCTGCGCGTACCTCGAGCCCCGTGCCGTCTACCTCGGGATTCGTGCCGCGACAACGTCTCGTTTTGCGTGCCGCGTTGTCTCGAAAAACGCGCACGCCTACTGGGCTCCAAATCCAACAAATAAATAGTCCATTCTTAGCGATTTCGCGCGCCGAGTCCAAAAACGATGTCTGTTTCTCCAAATTCTCATCCAAAAATTTGCCGAATGGCTCCGGATAGCTCACTGATCCGGTTTTTTCGCACCGGGTCCAATTCTGGAGCCCGATTTGCCAAATTTCAACTCTAAAATTCTCCGGAGGTGCCCGGAGAGGAAATTTTCAATCCAAACTCCGCCCGGGGGCCAAATTTGACATCCACGACACGCGAAACCACTTCTGAACACTCGACGGGTCCTCCAACGACCCACGCGATCTCTTTTTAAGCCCGGTTTCCAACGCTTGTGTCCAAATTGCACCACAATTCCATTTCTTGGGCCCGACACGCGTTCAATCACGCCCAAAGGCCACCGAAAGCTGCCGAACAACCAGCAAACCCTACGCTGGAAATTCTGAAACCTCACACTGAGCCCGAACTCACTACCCGGCATCCGATCAACGCGAAACCCATTCTGGGGCCTTTAAAACATATCTACGGGGCACCCGTAATTTTCTCGGAATTTTCCGACACTGTGAATTTTGCACTTACAATCTGGGCCCACTTTCTCACATAAGATTCTAGATATCTTATTTTAGTCCCGATTTGGGCCCAATTCACTTCCAGTTCATCCTGTACTTTTCTAACTCAATAAAAATAGTATTTCATACCATTTTTATTTACATTTTGTTTATGTACCAAGTTCCGGTTCACTACAGCATGGATGCCATGCAAAGGCATGGATGGACTCCCCCCGCTCCCAGGAAGAAGTCGGGGTAGGTGTCCGGCGGTGGGGAGCGTCGCCGGCGCCGGAGCAACGAGCTGGGCCTAAGTGCAAAATACCCGAAAACTAGGGTTTTAATTTTCTTCGTGAATACTCAACCATCTTTGCTCAAACTTTGCAGAAATGACCTAAAGGTCCTACAGTCCAAACCCTCCAACTTTGGCCCGTTTTTATCCATTGGTTGAAGAGAAACATCGCGGCGGAGCTACCTTAGGTTTCCGGCGAGAACTTGCTCCTGCCGGCCAACCGTTGTGCATGGGGAGCTCGGGCTTGGTACGAAGCATTCCTAGGTCCTAATTAGGCTACTGCTAAGGGTCTAGGGCTCAATCAAACCGTGGTTTAAAAACCTTACCTTCGCCGGAGTCGAGGAAGATAGGATGAAGCCGGTTTTCTTCCTCCCTCTTCGCGCGGCCTCAGCAAACTCCAGAAGTGTCCTCTGGTGCAAGGGAACACCACAGGTTACTCCAGATTCAACTTGGGAGAGATTGAGCCCAACTTCTTCTCCCTCACTCTCTCTCGGGTTGCCTATCAATGGGGTTGTGTCCACGGCCACTCCAGCACTCGGGACTAGGTCTGGAAGAATCAGAGAACCCAAGTGATGCTTTGATTCCTTCCCAGACCCCTCGGGCATCCCCCACAGGTAGACCAAGAGACAACAACACTTAATGCAAGAATTTTGCATTTTTTTGCAAATTAATCCTTGTACAAGCAACCCTAGACTCTAAGGTCCCTCCCGTAGGTTGCTTAGGCTGACAGGTCCCTCCCCTATTTATCTCTAAATTTTTGGTCCACGAATACTTAGGGTTTCTTCACAAATACACCCTTTTTCGGTGTTTTTCACGCATTTCAAGACAATCCGTTCATCAATTTGCGAAACGACTTCGCCACGACGTCCGGCTCGTCGAGACCTATCAAGTAGCGTATTTGCTTGCTTGATTTGGCGCTCGTATAAAATCTCGGGCCAACTAGTTCGACAAGTCGCGATACTACGCACGCACTTCGATGCACCCGGAGCGCCAAACGCGAATTCCGTCAGTGCCATTGTGCTCAGAACGTCAAAAATAGCTAGGATTGACTACTCATACCCCTATGTTTGGTGTCCAGACGGCTAAACGGCCAACGATGATCAAAAGGGGATTTAAAATAGGGGTTACTATTCACAACTTAAGTTGTGGGGCCCGCTTTTTCTTCGCTGTTCTGCGGAAGATCCGACCTTCGGATCGAGGACATGTGAATATAAATTTTTCATGTTTCGATGAGACGGTCGCAATGGTGATCTCAGATTTTCGAGATCAGGCTCCGATCAAAAGTCGATATTTTAGGGCCACTATTGCACTACTAATTTCCCCATTTTTGCCATTTAAATAATTCAGGAAATTATTTAAACCTAAATTTGGATTTTAAAAATTACGGTTACTACATTATGCAGATTTTTGTTCCTCTCTCTGTATTTCTTTACTTGCTATTTATTTTGTTATATTTATGTGGGGCGAAGACCGAGGTTGAGCGAGCTGTTTGATCAGTAAGCTATCTGTGCTTTCACATGTCACCCAAAAGTTTTAAGTGGAAATCCACCATTGATGCCATCATGCATGGTTTCCTGACCTTCTACTACCTTCTCGAAGATTTAGCAACAAAGTTTTTGGTCCTCTGACTATGTGTTGAGTTGGGTGGTTGGTGTATTACGCTTTGATGCAGACCAAATTCAGTTTTCGCCATGAATCTGAAGGTCCTTCTTTCTCTCTCTGTATTTCTTTATTTGTTATTATTTTGTTATACCTATTTTTGTTAATTTATTTAAAAATACCGATATTTTTTTGTTACAAAATTAAAATTGTATACTTTATTTCAATTTATTTATATTGTAAATTTTCAAGTTAAATTATAAATTTCAAAATTATAATTTAAATAGTAATATTTTTAATTATATATTGTAAATTTTATGAATTATATTTGGAAAAGTGAATGCATTTATATTTTAATTCGAATTGAAAGTAGAGTTTTAGTTTGACATAAGTTTTGAAAGGTTTTGATTAATTCTGCATACAGCGAGACCTTCTCGAAGCTTTTTTCTAAGGAAGTTTTTAGTCCTCCAACTTGACCTTGGTTGGGAGGAGCTTATGTCACGCCCCGGGTGTAAACCAGAACCCGGGCCCGTCTACAGATCCGCCGTGCATGCGGTATTTCCCACATACACGAAGCGTCGGTAACCTGCTCAGATAAGAAATAATAATAAAAGAGCATGATAAACAGAGCTAAACTAAAACTACTGTATCTCAGACAGAAGCTGGAAGTAAAAGAGTACAACAGTGGAATAAAAATACAGATGTCTCTCCCAGCTCACCACTAAATATACAAACAGCTGGCAGAAGCCAGACCCAAAAAGAAATAAACAAAAGCTGTCTGAGAAGACCAGGTACCCAAAAGCCCCAGCTACGTGCTACAACCCTCGGATGGCTCTCTATCTAGTCTGCAATCCGCTTACCTCGATCAGTTGCTGACGGCCCAGCAACTCCCGCAGGGGACTCTGCAAAACAAGGGGAAGAAAGAAACAAGAAAAGAAAATGGGGGTAAGTACTACTATAAACAGTAGCCTCCCCTAGTGGGTAAAGCCTCAGCTCAAATATGCCCACCAGGTAATCAGAGGCAAAAGGGGAAGAAGAGAAAGGGGGGGGGGGGGTGAAGCTATGAATGACAACTGAAGAAGTGCTACCCCTAATATGCCTCTACATGATAAACTAATAAGTATGGAAAAGTATGCATCGGTATCAAGAAGCCTGTCAAAACGACCCAATCTAACGCCAGTGGATACTGGCACTGCCTGCTAATCTCATCTGTGGGGATACTGACCGACTACTGCCTGATACGGTCATGTCCCCAACGTAAGTAACAGATCGGCATCGGCCCGTCCGATCAAGCTCGAAAGTAATAACAGACCGGCATCGAACCGTCCGGTCGCACACTCCGGAGTGGCACTCGAGGGGAGCGACCCACACGAGTGAGGAAATCACTGTAACAAGCATCTCTGTAACCACTGTCTCATAATAGCAGGACTGGATCATGACTATGATCAAAGTGGAAAACTCCATCCACTAAAGAAAGCCCGATCCCCAAAACCCCCAATCTGATGCAACAGTAACAACCCGGTCAACCACCCAAGATCCGTGGTCGCCGCAACACCCTGTCAAAAGCCCAACCTGTCCCAAATCCCCAATACCTGGCTACACTGTCCAACACACGCTCGAACCTGAGCGACTATGCCGCAAGTCTATCGATAATAGGAGAAGAAAAGAATAAATGCATGGTTTCTCCTAAGTCAAGTCCCAAAAGATAGTGTAGCAATAAAAAGATGTCAATATTTAAGTGACCCGTTTAATCATGCATTGTCTCAATATGTTGTCCACTTTCCAAGAGTAATCAGTTCAGAGTGACATAAGCTAAAGTGACAGTCTCATAGAATATTTAGCAATTTTATAATCCTCAACTATTATTTTAACCCTAAACATGCAGTCCAACAATTTCCACATGGATCAAATAACAATTTATCAAAGATCGATCAACCAATAATTAATTTCCTAGAGCATGCAAGGTTACAATAATACTTTGGGCCTCAAAAATGAGGGAACACTCTGATGTTCCTAGTGGGCATACCAAAGGAGAGGAGTACAACAACCACCCACCTGAAGTGCTAACTGTCCGGATCCGTACAGCAAGAAAATACCAAAACTCCAAATCCTTGCTCCCACAAGTTCAGCACACCCGTAACTCTCCTGGCACAATACAAAGCTCACTAATTACACTAAGGCTCCCAAATATAACTCTTATAATCCCATACAACAACAGTCCCGAAACTGTTAAATTATCACCTGCAGAAAGTGCCCAGAAAATTCCAAGAAAAATACCACAGCGATCCTCGCGTCGATAGCTTCGCAACGGTACCTTGCACGCCCAAATCCGAGTTCGGTAAGTCAAGATAAAAATTCGGCAAGGTGGTACACTCAAAAGATTTCAGCACAAAAGACTGTAGCACTGTACACAGAGAAACAGTGATTCTCACCTCTGATGAAATCTCAGAAAAATCCAATAAAAATACGAACGCGTTCCTTGCGATCCGTAGATGAAAAAGTTGTATAAGCTCGTTTCCGTCAGATGCTCGTGCACAAAGATATGGCCAAAATACCCCGCTGCTGTCAAGGAAGTCCACACAGAAAATGGGGTCACTGTTTGCCTCGGGATCCGTGCCAAAACCTCGAAAAGAGAAAGCGCGACCAAAACGAAAGATGAAGTCCTACCTCTTAGGAGTCTACTGGCGCAAGAATCACAGCAAAATGATCTCGGAGTAGCCCAGGGGAGCTAAAACACTGTCGCTGCGCCGAAGAAGAACCCAGGAATGCAACGTCGCGCCGCGCCGTAAAATGGGGAACCTCGGGATTCGAGCCTCCAAAAATCCTAGAACTTGGCAGGAAGATCAAGCACTTGAAGATGAAAATCTTCCAAGAAGGGAGCTCGGGGAGATCAAGCTTGGGCTGAGAGGAAAAAGCCAAAGAAGAGGGCTCGGGCTGCCTATTTATAGGCTGAGAAAAACATTTGGAGAAATACCCAATGTGTCCCAAGTTCCGGGCGCGCACAGTGCGGCCCGGCCCAGCCCGCAGGTTTCGGGCGCGCACAGTGCGGCCCGGCCCGCCAAGATTCGGGCGCGCACAGTGCGGCCCGGTCCACCACACAGCCCAGTCCGCTAACACCCCGGGCCCCACTGCACCCGGTGCACCTGTGCCCGCCAATGGCGACGCGACACGTGGCCCGGCCACCCGTGCACCGCGCACGTCGCGCCGTGGACCGCGCACGTCGCGGCTGACCCGGGCCCGTACGGCCACCTGCCCCGCCGTACGGCCACCTGCCCCGGTCAACGACTCCACCGATTGCGTGGACCGGGAGCACAACACCGGACCAACTACCTCCCGCCACGTGTCCACCCGGTCTACCATGCACCACCGGCCTGCTCCGTGAACCCAGACCACAACACCGCCCAGTGAAAACCTGCCACGTGTCCCTTCCTCGGGTGCACGACGGCCGCGTGGACCGCGCACCTGACCGCGCCCCCGCGCGCCTGCCCGCGCCCCTGTGCGCCTGCCCGCGGCCGCGCGCCGCCTGCCCGAGCGCCCTCCGCCGCCTTCCGCCGCTGCCCGCCGCCGCCAACCGCCTCCGGCGATCGCCGGAAACACTGTTCCGGCGATGAACAGTAACCGCAGCCCAAAAACATCAAGTAAATAGCCCATCTTGACCGTTTTCGCGCGCTGATTCCAAAAACGACGTCCATTTTGCCAAATTCCAAACCTATAATTTGCCGGAGGCTCCCGCAAACCCCAAAAACTGCCAAAACTTCCGGGAGCCCGCTTTTGGGTATCCGGACTCAGAATTAAGCAAACAAAAAGCCATTTCCAAGCGTTTTTCCGCACCGAACCCAAATCCACCCTCTGTTTGGCCAAAATCCTTTCCTAAAATTCGGCAAAAGCAGCCGAAGGCCAATACAGCCAACCAAAGCTCACAGGGTCCATCTCTTGTGTCCAAATAGGCGCGCGAACACCGCCGACAAGCCACGTAGGCTTCCAGAAGCTGCTGGTGACACTGTAGAAGCCCTGCAAAGATCCGGGTCACCACATCCTCCCCCACTAAAAGAAAGTTTCGTCCTCGAAACAAAAATAGTGCAGGGCAGGCGTACCTCAACCAGAAGTCTTGAACAGAAAAGAGTAGGCATCTCTCATCTCTGTCTCCAGCTCCCAAGTGGCCTCTCGCTCCTCGTGATTGCTCCACAGGATCTTCACATACGAAAATGGCCCGATTGCGCAATTCCCTCACCTCACGAGCAAGAATTCGCAAGGGGCGCTCCTCGTAGACCAAGTCCTCGCCGATCTCCAACAAAGGGAAGTCAATCACGTGCGACGGGTCAAAGACATATCTCCTCAGAGCTGAGACATGGAAGACATCATGAACTCCGGCCAGGCGCGGGGGTAAAGCAACCTGTATGCCACAGGACCAACTCTGTCAAGTACCTCAAAGGGTCCATTAAAGCGGGGACTGAGCTTTCCCCGTACTCCAAATCTCCGGACCCTTTTCGAGGGCGAGACCTTCAAGAAGACATGATCACCAACCTGAAACTCCAGGTCTCGCCGTCGAGTATCGGCGTAGCTCTTCTGACGACTCTGGGCTGCTCCAAGATGCCGGCGAATAATCCTGACTTTTTCCTCTGCCTCCAAAAGTAAATCCGGTCCCAAAGTCCTCCTCTCACCCACGTCACTCCAATATAAGGGAGACCGACACTTGCGTCCATACAACGCTTCAAACGGAGCCATCTGGATGCTCGCCTGATAGCTGTTGTTGTACGCGAACTCAACCAAAGACAAGTGCCGGTACCACCCTCCTCCAAAATCCATAACGCACGCTCTCAGCATATCCTCAAGGGTCTGTATGGTGCGTTCTGACTGTCCATCAGTCTGTGGGTGGAAAGCGGTGCTAAACCGGAGCTGAGTCCCCAATGCGGAATGCACACTCCCCCAAAAACGTGCTACGAATCTCGGGTCTCGATCTGACACAATCGAAGCAGGTATGCCGTGAAGCCTCACTATCTCATCCAGATATAACTGTGCCAAACGCTCCGGTGACCAGGTCATCTGAACCGGTAAGAAGTGCGCCGACTTGGTGAGTCTGTCAACAAAACCCAGATCGCATCAGCCCCGCTCTGCGCCCTCGGCAATCCAGCGACGAAATCCATAGTGACGTGGTCCCATTTCCACTCGGGAATTGGAAGACTCTGCAACTTACCAGCAGGAACGCGATGCTCTGCTTTCACTTGCTGGCAAGTTAAACAATGAGCTACGAATCTCCCAATGTCCCGCTTCATCCCGGGCCACCAAAACTGTGCCTTGAGGTCCTTATACATCTTAGTACCTCCAGGATGGATGGTATAAGGTGTAAAATGGGCCTCCCCCAAAATCTGATCTCTAATCTCCTGATCCATAGGCACACACACTCGGTTCCTGTACCGCAGTATTCCCGAGCTATCCACAGAAAAATCCCCTGTCTGATCCTCCTGAAGCTGCGTCCTGATCCTCATCAAGTGGGGGTCCTCACTCTGAGTGTCCCTGATCCTCTCCAACAGAGTGGGCTGCAAGACCATAGACATGAGTCTAGCAGAGACCCCAGGGAATACTACCTCCAACTGTAACCGCCTCATCTGCTCGACCAACGGCGCCTGCTGCGAGATCAATAAGCTCAGACTCGTCCTCCTACTCAAAACATCTGCCACGACATTGGCCTTGCCGGGATGGTAAAGGATACTCAGATCGTAATCCTTTAACAACTCCAACCACCGGCGTTGCCTCAAATTCAGCTCCTTTAGGGTGAACAGATATTTCAAGCTCTTGTGATCAGTATATATCTCGCAATGCTCTCCATACAGATAATGCCGCCACAGCTTCAGAGCAAACACCACCACTGCCAACTCCAGATCATGAGTAGGGTAATTTTTTCTCATAGTCCTTTAATTGCCGCGAAGCATAGGCAATTACCCTACCATGCCGCATCAACACACACCCCAGACCACTATGTGAGGCATCACTGTAGATCACAAATCCTTCCCCCATAACTGGGAGGGCAAGGATTGGAGCGGTCATCAACCTCTGCTTCAGCTCCTCAAAATAGCTCTGGCAAGTCTCGCTCCAAACAAACTTAACCCCTTTTCTGGTCAGACGAGTGAGGGGAGAGGAAAGCTTCGCAAAGCCTTCCACAAAGCGCCAATAGTAGCCCGCCAATCCAAGAAAGCTCCGCACCTCGGTGATAGTCGTCGGCCTCGGCCAATCTCTAATAGCATCCACCTCGGCCGGATCCACCGCCACTCCATCAGCTGAAACCACATGACCCAGAAAGGCAACCTCCCGGAGCCAAAACTCGCACTTTTTGAACTTAGCATACAGCTTGCAGAAGCTGTAGCACGGTCCTCAAGTGCTCCTCGTGCTCCAGATCATTCCGGGAGTAGATCAAAATATCATCAATGAACACCACCACAAACCGATCCAAAAACGGCTGAAAAATCCTGTTCATCAAGTCCATGAATGCGGCAGGGGCATTAGTCAGCCCAAAAGGCATCACCGTGAACTCATAATGCCCGTACCGCGATCTGAAAGCCGTCTTGGAGATGTCCTCGGCCCTCACCCTAAGCTGGTGGTAACCGGACTGCAGATCAATCTTCGAGAACACAGATGCTCCCTGTAACTGATCAAACAAATCATCTATCCTGGGGAGTGTAGGGTCACGTATATAATACGGATCTAAATAGGTACTATCAAACAACTAGAGGGGGGGTGAATAGGTGTAATACTTAAAAACTCAATCTCAGTGCAAAATAAAAACCAATGCGGAAAATAAAAACAGCACACCGAGATATACGTGGAAACTCCAATCCAGGAGAAAAACCACGGGACCAACACGCAATAACAATCCACTAAGAATAGAAGAATAACAAGGTGATTACCGACTCCACGGACTCAAACCCCTCCTTCAGCTTCTTCGGACCTTGCGCTGACCGGTTGGATATCCACGCAATAACAATCCCTAAGAAAAGAAGAATAACAAGGTGATTACCGTCTCCACGGATTTAACCCCTCCTTCAATTTCTTGGACCTCGCGCTCCACCGTTTTGCCCGTCCACTGCTCACGTTCGAATCCACGAACGCACGCTTCGAATCCACGAAACGCCTTTAGCACACCGAATCCACGATGCCACGTCGAATCCACGACGCAAACTCAGTCGATAAGAATATTGACTTCGATGGTGATCCTCTGCTTAGATTCTCATTGAGGAACCGTAGAAGAAATCTCTAAGCAAAGATTAGATCAATTCGACAAAAGATATGTTCTTGAAAGAACCATCGAATTGACCTAAAAGAGGCTATAAAGAAGAACGATAAAAACCTAGCCTCTAGGGTTGCTCTCAAGTGTTTTATAAATTGATCGGCCGTAGCTCCCACGTTTTTGAGAAACCCTAAGTGTCTATTTATAGTTTAGAAACCTTTGGAAAGAGATAAGAATCAAAAACTTACCTTATCTGGAAATTTTCAGGACGGCGATCCGGATCGGATTTACTGCGATCCGGATCGTCGTAACGAGATTGACGATTCCAGAAAACCAAGGGTTCGGGATCCGGATCGCAAGGTCCGATCCGGATCGTTCATGCAATTCAGCAAAGTCCCATGTTCGGGATCCGGATCGGAATGGCCTAGGATCCGGATTGAAATTGCCAATGAACAAGTACCCTTCGGGATCCGGATTGCAAGATCTGATCCGGATCCTGAACATGTCCCATGTCCAGTTTTTGATTTTTATGCAAATAAAAGTTCATCCAAGTGTTTCTACACTATAAGAAAGTATTCGGATCACCACAATTATTTAGTTAAACATACCTGATCCTCTTGAATACTTTCTTCTTGAGATTGATGTAACTGATCCACAATTCTTCAACTTCAATCTTCAAGACTCAAGACACTGAGTGTCAACTTGAGCTCTTGTTGAGTCTTCTCTAAGTCTTTGATTGCTGATTGACAATTTTATCCCTTTAAGACTCCGACTCAACTCACTGACTTGACTCACGAAATATGCCAACACCAAAATGCCGTAACAATCTCCCCCTTTGGCAATTTCGTGACAAAACCCAAAAATACATAAAAGCTCAAAACACTCATCTTAAACCAAAAAATCGAAACTCAATGTCATCACCAAAACATTGATTTTCTTTGCGTGAAAGATCCAATAAATACAAAATTACATTTGAACCAAACAGTCCTAGAACATACTCTATGACTTAGGACTTGGAGTCTTAAAGTGATGTAATTCCTGCAAAACCAAAACTCCAAACAAAATCAAACGTTAGTCGTTAGAAATTAGAATCCTACATTTGATCCGTCTTCCATTTGGTTCTTTTGTTTTTTCTTTGTCTCCCCCTATCTTGAGCATCTCTAACATGTTCTCCATGTTCTTCCCCTTTGTGATACGATCATCATTTTCCGTTCTCCCCCTATCTCGATGATCTTATCTCTGTCTCCCCCTATTTCTCTTCTCCCCCTTTTTGTCACAAATTGTCAAACAGTGAACATACTAGACAAAAGGAAATCACTAACAGCATTAGTTCATAGAGAAAGAGAGATAAAAGCTCAGTTCCGGTATATAACAGAAATGCAGATTGCGTACCTGTACCAGAAAGCAAAAATCAAATAATTTCTTGAAACAAATCCAGATTTTGGAATCTTTTCAAATACCGATTTGTATTCCATCAAGAAATCCATTTAAGTGCTTTGAACAACAATGAATTCACATAGATGCCATTCAATCCAATTAATTTCACGAAATTAAAAAGATTTACTCCAAACTCATGAAAAATAAAGGTAAAACATTATAAACCGTTTTTCATGTTATATTCATCAAACACAAGTCATCAAAAATAATCTTGAGATCCAAACTCTATCAAGATGTAACGGATTTACAAAGATGACTTACGGAGATTTCCAAATGACATCAATTCTGAATTTTTACCCTTTCAAATTTGAGATAAGCACTAAAATACCTAAGGGTGGCTCTTTGAGCATCTTTCAACTATCCCACCTTATACCAACCAGGAGATTATTCAAAATATAAGAGCTTTGCATATAAATCTCCAAATGCTTCAACTAAAAATTTCAAGAAAATATTTTTCAAGCATCAAAACATGTGGTAGCTTCACACACAGACCGGACGACCGGGGTGGCAGCTCTTTCCAACATGTGGTGGTAGTTTTCACACTCCTTTCGGATGTAACTCTTTCCACATCTTTTGCAAATCATTTCAATACCCTTGTAAGAATGCAATCTCTTACGTGAAAGAATTAAATCCCAAATTTTAGCCTATCGGTTGTCTCACGTTTATCACAATGAATTCACACAACCGAGATAGATTAAGCATCTAAAGATCACACATGATTTCTAAAATTTGATGCTTATAATATCAAAAACTCCTATAATGAAGTATCTTCAAGATTATGATTAAGGAGTAAAGTTGATAATCCATATAAAATTAATTTGGAGTGAATGAAAGTGAAAACCCCTTTTTTTTTTTTTTTTTTTTTTTTATTCAATGCACTTGTTCGTTAAAAACCTTTTGTTTAAAAACAAAACATAAAAACGAAGAGCATTGAAAACATGTAATGCAAAGATCAAGAACAATATGAAAGAAAAACCGATCAAAGCATTACATACAGTCATAAGCTAATTAGAACTTAAGACAAGGAAAGATATCACCTTTCCGAATCCAAAATCGCTGGATTTTGGGTTGTCTTGATTCGTTGTGGCCGGGGGTTGTCCGCTTTGACTGTTGATCCACCTTAGGTCTTTCCCTCGCAGTGATCCACTTGTATGATTGATGATGTGGCTCGGACCTTTGGTGGGTTGAGTGAACTCCTTTGACTTGATGTGTCTTTTGATTCCGTTGAGTTCGCTCCGTAGATGAAGTTGCCGAAGAATTTTTCTTTCTCTTTTTCGGGCAATCCTTCACCAAATGTCCTTCAAGTCCACATAGGTGACAAGTTCTTCCTTTCAATTTAGTTGTGGAACTTGAAGCCTTCACAGTTTGGTTCTTTTTGAATCCCAAACCAACCTTGCTTGTTTGACCTAATCCGGACATACATTCAAGTTTCTTGGAATCGGTTGAGATCCTTTGTATGTCGGATTTAAGTTGATGAACTTGTTTGGTCAATGCTTGGTTGGTGACATGAATCTCCTCAAACTGTTTTTCTAGAAAACCAATCTTGTCCGTATATGATTTAGCGTTTGTCTCCGATTGGTTTAGCTTTTCTTGGAGGATTTTATTGTTATTCAATAAACGTCCTTGTTCCTCCTCGAGATCATGAAGTTTTATCTTTAAAGCATGATTCTCGTCTTGATTCTCTAGCCGTTGCTTCCTCAACTTCTTGATATGCTTGGCCATCTTCTTAGATTCCGCAAGAAGTTGTTGATATGCCTCAACGAGTTCTTCCTCGTCCGACTCCCCCTCACTTGATGACTCTCCGCCGGATGTTGATGTTTCATGCAAAATCAAAGGAATAGAGTCAGTGATTAAAGATGATAAGCAACCATTAGAAGAGGGAATATAAGAGGCATGAGAGGCAACAACTTTTTCCCTTTTACTTGAGGTCGATTCATTAGAAGTAGAATCATCCCAAGTTTTTGCTTGCAAAGCCCTCTTTTTATATGATTTCGGAGAAGGACAATCCGTTGAAAAATGGCCGTAGCCTTTGCATCGATAGCATTGGATTTCCCCTTCGAAATCATCTTTCTCTTTTTCTTTAGAGGGTTTTGCAAAGCTTTTGAGATTAGAGGATTTAGAACCCGATGATCCTTTAGAAGATTTCGTGGATGAAGATCCATCGGTTCGATTCTTCCAAAACTTCCGACGAAATTTCTTTACTATCCGCGCCAATTGTTCTTCAAAATCGGCAAAAGAGATTTCATCGTCGGAACTTGATTCGCTATCTTCTTCCTTTGTTGATTTGAATGCAATACCTGTAAGCTTAGAAGAAGACTTGGAAGAAACTTGATTAGTAGGAAAAGTCATTTCATAAGTTTGCAAAGCACCTACTAATTCCTCTATACTCATCTCATCCGGATGACTAACGGTTTCAATGGCGGTTACCTTTGCCCTAAACCGTTCCGGAAGAGTCCGAAGTATCTTTCTTACAATTTTCGACTCCGGGATCTTTTCTCCTAAATTAGCACATGTATTTATTACATCTTGAAGTCTAGTGTAATAATCTGTAAACAATTCATGCTCTTCCATATGAATAGAGTCAAATTGACTTGTAAGCATCTGGAGCTTTTGAATTTTTACAAGATTAGTACCCTCATGTGTAATTTTGAGAATATCCCAAATTTCCTTTGCGGTTTCACACGCGGAAATTCGTGTGAACTCAGTCGAGGAAAGAGAATTAAATAAAGCGTTCATACCTTTCCCATTGTAAGAAGATCTTTCAAATTTCTCTTTGGACCATCTAGAGCGAGGTTTTGGGGTAGTAGAATTTCCTACTTCCTCAACAGGATGCACCCAACCGTATTCCACGGATTGCCATACCCGCTCATCAATTGCGATGAGAAAAGCTCTCATCCGCACTTTCCAATAAGCATAATTAGTCCCATCAAAAAGAGGAGGTCTATAAATATTACCACTTTCACCCATCATGATAGATAAACCTAAAACCCTCTCTGATACCAATTGTAGGGTCACGTATATAATACGGATCTAAATAGGTACTATCAAACAACTAGAGGGGGGGTGAATAGGTGTAATACTTAAAAACTCAATCTCAGTGCAAAATAAAAACCAATGCGGAAAATAAAAACAGCACACCGAGATATACGTGGAAACTCCAATCCAGGAGAAAAACCACGGGACCAACACGCAATAACAATCCACTAAGAATAGAAGAATAACAAGGTGATTACCGACTCCACGGACTCAAACCCCTCCTTCAGCTTCTTCGGACCTTGCGCTGACCGGTTGGATATCCACGCAATAACAATCCCTAAGAAAAGAAGAATAACAAGGTGATTACCGTCTCCACGGATTTAACCCCTCCTTCAATTTCTTGGACCTCGCGCTCCACCGTTTTGCCCGTCCACTGCTCACGTTCGAATCCACGAACGCACGCTTCGAATCCACGAAACGCCTTTAGCACACCGAATCCACGATGCCACGTCGAATCCACGACGCAAACTCAGTCGATAAGAATATTGACTTCGATGGTGATCCTCTGCTTAGATTCTCATTGAGGAACCGTAGAAGAAATCTCTAAGCAAAGATTAGATCAATTCGACAAAAGATATGTTCTTGAAAGAACCATCGAATTGACCTAAAAGAGGCTATAAAGAAGAACGATAAAAACCTAGCCTCTAGGGTTGCTCTCAAGTGTTTTATAAATTGATCGGCCGTAGCTCCCACGTTTTTGAGAAACCCTAAGTGTCTATTTATAGTTTAGAAACCTTTGGAAAGAGATAAGAATCAAAAACTTACCTTATCTGGAAATTTTCAGGACGGCGATCCGGATCGGATTTACTGCGATCCGGATCGTCGTAACGAGATTGACGATTCCAGAAAACCAAGGGTTCGGGATCCGGATCGCAAGGTCCGATCCGGATCGTTCATGCAATTCAGCAAAGTCCCATGTTCGGGATCCGGATCGGAATGGCCTAGGATCCGGATTGAAATTGCCAATGAACAAGTACCCTTCGGGATCCGGATTGCAAGATCTGATCCGGATCCTGAACATGTCCCATGTCCAGTTTTTGATTTTTATGCAAATAAAAGTTCATCCAAGTGTTTCTACACTATAAGAAAGTATTCGGATCACCACAATTATTTAGTTAAACATACCTGATCCTCTTGAATACTTTCTTCTTGAGATTGATGTAACTGATCCACAATTCTTCAACTTCAATCTTCAAGACTCAAGACACTGAGTGTCAACTTGAGCTCTTGTTGAGTCTTCTCTAAGTCTTTGATTGCTGATTGACAATTTTATCCCTTTAAGACTCCGACTCAACTCACTGACTTGACTCACGAAATATGCCAACACCAAAATGCCGTAACAGGGAGGGGATACTTGTTCCGGATGGTCACTTTGTTCAATTCCCTATAATCCACGCACAATCGAAGTAACCCATCCTTCTTCTTAACAAACAACACAGGCGCTCCCCACGGAGAAACACTGGGTCGGACGAAGCCCCTATCCAAAAGATCCTGAAGCTGGGCTTTCAACTCCCTTAACTCGGCTGGCGCCATCCTATAGGGTGCCTTTGAGATTGGTGCAGTCCCAGGGACCACATCAATCACGAACTCAATCTCCCTCTCCGGCGGCATCGTCGTCAGCTCTGGGGGAAACACATCTGGGAACTCTCGGACAATAGGGATATCCTCGAGTCCCAGTGCCGCCGTAGGCACCTCCACAACCGTGGCCAAAAAGGCAGTACAACATCTGCTCAACATCCTCCTAGCCCTCGCCGAGGAAAATGGTCGCTGCGAATAGCGTGCTCTGGCAACCTCTGAAGATAAACTCCTCCTGTCCTGGCTCGCGGAGAGTCACCGTCCTCTCTCGGCAGTTGATAGAGGCGGAATACCGTGACAGCTAATCCATCCCTAACACCAGGTCGAAATCCTGGAGCTGCTGCAAGACAAGCAAGTCTGCAAGCAATATCTAAGGTCCCATCTGCACTGGGCAAGCCACACAATACTCCTCGACATGCAAAACGTAATCAGGAATCCGCACCTCTAATGCATGCGACCAGGACTCTATCTCTAAACCATGCAGGGATGCAAATGCTCGACTAATGAAAGAAAGAGATGCTCCTGCAACAATAAGATACGAATCCTACCGCCAGAAATAAAACATACCTGCCACAACTCGGTCGGCGACAGTAGAATCCTCCATCTGTGCTAGGCAATCCTGGCCGCTCGACAACGGCCGTCTCTCACCAGATAAGCAGGGCGGCGAAGATCGGTCTACCTGGAGATCCGTCGGTGGAGTTCCCGGTCGTAGTTGGGAAGTAGTAGGAACAAACGCTGAAGTGGGTGCTGCAGCTGTCCCTGCGGGGCACGTCGCTCGCAAGTGCCCAGGCTGTCCACACGTAAAACAGCGACCCCACCTCAGCTCACAAGTACCGGCGGGATGCTGGTCCCCGCAAAAGATGCACCTGACAGCCTGCTGGGGCTGCCTCAGCTGCTGCTGTCGCCTCTGATGTCGTGACCGCGACCTCTGCTGGGATGCGATAGGGGCCGACGCCGAAGAAGGTGCTACAGAGGTCGGGAAGGGGCAAGTAGCTCGGATGTGGCCCGGCTGCCCACACTTAAAACAACGACCGTGCCTAAGATCGCAGGTATCTGATGGATGCTGCCCTCTACAGAAAATACACTTGCTGCGAGGCCGCGGCCGTCTCCGAGAACTGGCCTGTCCATCAACATCCGGGGCTGGGCGTTTCCTTTCAAACTGCTGCTCTGGAGCCCTGGCCCTCACCCCGACTGCCGGATCACTCCTCCGAGCCAACAGTTGCTCCAAGCGCTGATCCTGTCGAAAGCTCCTCGCCACCAAATGGGTCACTAAGGCCCGCAGTTCCCCCAACTCGGCGGATACCGCCAGTCTAGGCTCCACAGGGGGAGTGGGGGTACCCTCGGCGGGAAAACGACGCCGGGGCGACATCCTGTAACAAGAAACCACAAATCAGAAACAAATCCCCACACGACCCAATCTGGCGAAAGTCAAAGACATCCCCCTATTTCTGTAACGTTATGTTGTCTGCAGCCAACATAACTGTCCAACAGAAATAAGATATGTCGATCCCTCTTTCCTCACAGGAAGAGTAAACTACAAAAATCACCGACTTTCGCATAATGTCACGTCACTCACGCCCTATCATCCTAGGGTCTGTCCAAAAGCCTAGGGTTTCCTAAGTCCCAACTGACCTATCCCTAAGCTCTGATACCAACTTAATCTGTCACGCCCCGGGTGTAAACCAGAACCCGGGCCCGTCTACAGATCCGCCGTGCATGCGGTATTTCCCACATACACGAAGCGTCGGTAACCTGCTCAGATAAGAAATAATAATAAAAGAGCATGATAAACAGAGCTAAACTAAAACTACTGTATCTCAGACAGAAGCTGGAAGTAAAAGAGTACAACAGTGGAATAAAAATACAGATGTCTCTCCCAGCTCACCACTAAATATACAAACAGCTGGCAGAAGCCAGACCCAAAAAGAAATAAACAAAAGCTGTCTGAGAAGACCAGGTACCCAAAAGCCCCAGCTACGTGCTACAACCCTCGGATGGCTCTCTATCTAGTCTGCAATCCGCTTACCTCGATCAGTTGCTGACGGCCCAGCAACTCCCGCAGGGGACTCTGCAAAACAAGGGGAAGAAAGAAACAAGAAAAGAAAATGGGGGTAAGTACTACTATAAACAGTAGCCTCCCCTAGTGGGTAAAGCCTCAGCTCAAATATGCCCACCAGGTAATCAGAGGCAAAAGGGGAAGAAGAGAAAGGGGGGGGGGGGTGAAGCTATGAATGACAACTGAAGAAGTGCTACCCCTAATATGCCTCTACATGATAAACTAATAAGTATGGAAAAGTATGCATCGGTATCAAGAAGCCTGTCAAAACGACCCAATCTAACGCCAGTGGATACTGGCACTGCCTGCTAATCTCATCTGTGGGGATACTGACCGACTACTGCCTGATACGGTCATGTCCCCAACGTAAGTAACAGATCGGCATCGGCCCGTCCGATCAAGCTCGAAAGTAATAACAGACCGGCATCGAACCGTCCGGTCGCACACTCCGGAGTGGCACTCGAGGGGAGCGACCCACACGAGTGAGGAAATCACTGTAACAAGCATCTCTGTAACCACTGTCTCATAATAGCAGGACTGGATCATGACTATGATCAAAGTGGAAAACTCCATCCACTAAAGAAAGCCCGATCCCCAAAACCCCCAATCTGATGCAACAGTAACAACCCGGTCAACCACCCAAGATCCGTGGTCGCCGCAACACCCTGTCAAAAGCCCAACCTGTCCCAAATCCCCAATACCTGGCTACACTGTCCAACACACGCTCGAACCTGAGCGACTATGCCGCAAGTCTATCGATAATAGGAGAAGAAAAGAATAAATGCATGGTTTCTCCTAAGTCAAGTCCCAAAAGATAGTGTAGCAATAAAAAGATGTCAATATTTAAGTGACCCGTTTAATCATGCATTGTCTCAATATGTTGTCCACTTTCCAAGAGTAATCAGTTCAGAGTGACATAAGCTAAAGTGACAGTCTCATAGAATATTTAGCAATTTTATAATCCTCAACTATTATTTTAACCCTAAACATGCAGTCCAACAATTTCCACATGGATCAAATAACAATTTATCAAAGATCGATCAACCAATAATTAATTTCCTAGAGCATGCAAGGTTACAATAATACTTTGGGCCTCAAAAATGAGGGAACACTCTGATGTTCCTAGTGGGCATACCAAAGGAGAGGAGTACAACAACCACCCACCTGAAGTGCTAACTGTCCGGATCCGTACAGCAAGAAAATACCAAAACTCCAAATCCTTGCTCCCACAAGTTCAGCACACCCGTAACTCTCCTGGCACAATACAAAGCTCACTAATTACACTAAGGCTCCCAAATATAACTCTTATAATCCCATACAACAACAGTCCCGAAACTGTTAAATTATCACCTGCAGAAAGTGCCCAGAAAATTCCAAGAAAAATACCACAGCGATCCTCGCGTCGATAGCTTCGCAACGGTACCTTGCACGCCCAAATCCGAGTTCGGTAAGTCAAGATAAAAATTCGGCAAGGTGGTACACTCAAAAGATTTCAGCACAAAAGACTGTAGCACTGTACACAGAGAAAGTGATTCTCACCTCTGATGAAATCTCAGAAAAATCCAATAAAAATACGAGCGCGTTCCTTGCGATCCTTAGATGAAAAAGTTGTATAAGCTCGTTTCCGTCAGATGCTCGTGCACAAAGATATGGCCAAAATACCCCGCTGCTGTCAAGGAAGTCCACACAGAAAATGGGGTCACTGTTTGCCTCGGGATCCGTGCCAAAACCTCGAAAAGAGAAAGCGCGACCAAAACGAAAGATGAAGTCCTACCTCTTAGGAGTCTACTGGCGCAAGAATCACAGCAAAATGATCTCGGAGTAGCCCAGGGGAGCTAAAACACTGTCGCTGCGCCGAAGAAGAACCCAGGAATGCAACGTCGCGCCGCGCCGTAAAATGGGGAACCTCGGGATTCGAGCCTCCAAAAATCCTAGAACTTGGCAGGAAGATCAAGCACTTGAAGATGAAAATCTTCCAAGAAGGGAGCTCGGGGAGATCAAGCTTGGGCTGAGAGGAAAAAGCCAAAGAAGAGGGCTCGGGCTGCCTATTTATAGGCTGAGAAAAACATTTGGAGAAATACCCAATGTGTCCCAAGTTCCGGGCGCGCACAGTGCGGCCCGGCCCAGCCCGCAGGTTTCGGGCGCGCACAGTGCGGCCCGGCCCGCCAAGATTCGGGCGCGCACAGTGCGGCCCGGTCCACCACACAGCCCAGTCCGCTAACACCCCGGGCCCCACTGCACCCGGTGCACCTGTGCCCGCCAATGGCGACGCGACACGTGGCCCGGCCACCCGTGCACCGCGCACGTCGCGCCGTGGACCGCGCACGTCGCGGCTGACCCGGGCCCGTACGGCCACCTGCCCCGCCGTACGGCCACCTGCCCCGGTCAACGACTCCACCGATTGCGTGGACCGGGAGCACAACACCGGACCAACTACCTCCCGCCACGTGTCCACCCGGTCTACCGTGCACCACCGGCCTGCTCCGTGAACCCAGACCACAACACCGCCCAGTGAAAACCTGCCACGTGTCCCTTCCTCGGGTGCACGACGGCCGCGTGGACCGCGCACCTGACCGCGCCCCCGCGCGCCTGCCCGCGCCCCTGTGCGCCTGCCCGCGGCCGCGCGCCGCCTGCCCGAGCGCCCTCCGCCGCCTTCCGCCGCTGCCCGCCGCCGCCAACCGCCTCCGGCGATCGCCGGAAACACTGTTCCGGCGATGAACAGTAACCGCAGCCCAAAAACATCAAGTAAATAGCCCATCTTGACCGTTTTCGCGCGCTGATTCCAAAAACGACGTCCATTTTGCCAAATTCCAAACCTATAATTTGCCGGAGGCTCCCGCAAACCCCAAAAACTGCCAAAACTTCCGGGAGCCCGCTTTTGGGTATCCGGACTCAGAATTAAGCAAACAAAAAGCCATTTCCAAGCGTTTTTCCGCACCGAACCCAAATCCACCCTCTGTTTGGCCAAAATCCTTTCCTAAAATTCGGCAAAAGCAGCCGAAGGCCAATACAGCCAACCAAAGCTCACAGGGTCCATCTCTTGTGTCCAAATAGGCGCGCGAACACCGCCGACAAGCCACGTAGGCTTCCAGAAGCTGCTGGTGACACTGTAGAAGCCCTGCAAAGATCCGGGTCACCACAGCTTAAACCGAGGTTGACCTACCTGTTTGATCAGTAAGGTATCTGTGATTTTGCATGAGAGTTTTCAGTTCTCGCTATCAATTTACATGTGACCCAAAAGTTTTAAGTGGAAATCCACCATTAATGCATATATAGGTAATTATTACATATTATAAATATGTAATAATTTGAACTATGAGAGATACCAACTCATTAAGAGAGAGAGAGAGAGATGACTCACTGAAGTAGTCATATGTAAGATTCTTATATGTTAAATATTTGGGGATTACACTTTGCTTTAAACAACAGTTGAATTGCACATGGAAGAAGGAAGCAAAGTTAACTAAAAACAAGCAATAAATAATGAGGAAATAATATGATATTAGGAGATTTGCTTATTAAATTTGAATCTTATATTTACTAATCCCTAAATATAATATGATATTAGGAGATTTGCTTATTAAATTTGAATCTTATATTTACTAATCTCTAAATATTTTTCATAGGAAAATGTGTCACATTCTCTTTGTTTTTTACCGTAATTTTTTTACTCATATTTTTTCATAGCAAATCTCCTAATATCACATTAGAGTGGTTGTATTAATTAGCTATCATGTTGCTATCATGTGCCAAATTTCCTATGATTTAAGGGTGATGTGATATTCGTAGATTTGTTTCCTATCATTTGAGGGTATATCTTTTTAGGATATGCATAAGATTTGCCATCATATCCTCATTTGAGGATGATGTGATATTTGTAGATTTGCTATCAATCCCTAAATATTTTGCATATATTAATATATAATAATATATTGGTATGATATTAATATTTTATTCAAAATAATTAGAAATTAATTTCTATCATATTTGTAGTGTTTACTAATTCCTACTTTACCTATAATATAATAGTAAATCTCTAAATATAAAAATTGTATATATTTTTAGAATTCTTACATTTGGGCGATTGTAATAATTATTGCTATCATGTGCCAGATTTGATCTCATTTAAGGGTGATGTGATATTAATAGATTTGTTTGCTATCATTTCAGTAGTTGTTTGCTATCATTTGAGGTATATCTTTTTAGGATATTCATAAGATTTGCTACCATGTTGTCATTTAAGAGTGATGTGATGTGATATTTGTAAATTTGTTATCATTAGAGAGTATATTATGATGTAAATCTACTAATAAGATTTGCTATCATTTCTTAGAATTCTTACATAATAATTATTGCTATTATGTGCCAGATTTGATCTTATTTAAATTGGAAATTAATTTCTATCATATCTGTAGTGTTTACTAATTCCCACTTCACCTATAATATAATAGTAAATCTCATCATATCTAAATATAAAAATTGTTTTTTAGAAATCTTACATTTGGGTGATTGTAATAATTATTGCTATCATGTGCCAGATTTGATCTCATTTAAGGGTGATGTGATATTAATATATTTGTTTGCTATCATTTGGGGTATATTTTTTAGGATATTCATAAGATTTGTTATCATGTTGTCATTTGAGGGTAGTGTGATGTGATATTTGAAGATTTGTTATCATTAGAGGGTATATTATGATGTAAATCTACTAATAAGATTTGCTATCATTTTCTTAGAATTCTTATATTAAGGTAATTGTAATAATTATTGTACCAGATTTGATCTCATTTAAGGGTTATGTGATATTAATAGATTTGTTTACTTTCATTTTAGTAAATTCGTTTCCTATCATTTGGGGTATATCTTTTTAGGATATTCATAAGATTTGCTATCATGTTGTCATTTGAGGGTGATGTGATGTGATATTTGTAGATTTGTTATCATTAGAGGGTATATTATGATGGAAATCTACTAATTATATTTGCTATCATTTCACCAGATCATTCCATCCCATCATGCAATAATATTTTGGAATCATAGTAATATTTTATTCAAAATATAATTGGGGATTAAGGAGGTTTCCACTAATTCCTTTCTCACTTATAATAGTAGAGTAAATCTCATAATATCTAAATATAAAAATTGTGTCAATCTCATAATTATTAAGGAGATTTTCTACAAAATTGTGTCAATCTCATAATATCTAAATATAAAACTGTATATATTTTTAAGATTGTTACATTAGGGTGATTGTAATAATTACCTATTATGTTGCTATCATGTGCCACATTTACTCTCATTTGGGGATATATCTTTTTAGGATATATCCATAAGATTTGCTATCATGTTGTCATTTAAGGCTGATGTGATGTGCCAGACTTGCTCTCATTTAAAGGTGATGTGATATTTGTAGATTTATTTGCTATGGATTTGAGGATATATCTTTTTAGGATATTCATAGATTTGTTATTATGTTGTCAGCTGAGGGTGATGTGATATGATGTTTGTAGATTTTTTATCATTAGAGTATATATTATGATATAAATCTATTAATAAGATTTTGCTATTATTTCACTTAACCATTCCATCACATCATGTAATAATCTATTAATATTTTATTCAAAATAATAGGGGATTGAGACACTAATTCCTACCTCACTTATAATAGTATAGTAAATCTCATAATATCTAAAATATAAAAATTGTATCCATTTTTTATCATATATCATATAGATATATCATATAGATTTCCTATCATGTATATTTATAATTCGTTCCATCTTATAGTTACTAACTTCGAGAATGATGTGACATAGGGAGATTTCCTACAAATTTGAAAGTGATGTTTGTATATTCATAATTATTAGGTTTGGGTGTGATGTGATATTAGGATATTTGCTATCATGTTGTACTGAAAAATATGTCAGATTCTTTTACCTATCATACCTACTCCTCTCTTCATATGCTTTTTCTATAAATATTCATTTTCGAGAATGATGTGACATAGGGAGATTTCCTACAAATTTGAAAGTAATGTTTGTATATTCATAATTATTAGGTTTGGGTGTGATGTGATATATATTAGGATATTTGCTATCATGTTGTACTGAAAAATGTGTCAGATTCTTTTACCTATCATACCTACTCCTTTCTTCATATGCTTTTCCTATAAATATTCATTTATTTTGTGTACTATGGCATTAACTCTTTCTATTTTCAATCCATTATAGGTAATATGTACTCTCTCTCTAGAATTTAAAGAGAGATAATAAAGAATATATGTTAATAGTAACTTCACTGTTCCCTTATTCCATTTCTAGAATGACCATCATTAATTCTTTATTAACTGCTCTACTATTTCCTATGTGTCCTTTTGCTTTTGTACTATTTCCTAGGGGTACTGTGCTCAGCTTATTATAAGGTATGGCTCTTTCTATGCATGGTTTATAACTCGCTATCTTTGATTTCCTTCGCTATTTTGGTTTTTTGCTATTTGGGTTTTTGGTATTAGTTTTACTGCACTTTGGTTTCTTTTGCTTTCCGTGTACTGTTGGCTTCCTCTTTTCGTTCCCGCGTGGGTTCTCTTTGCAGTTTTCTTTCATGTTTGGTTTTTTGCCACGGACTTTTAACGTTTACATTCAATTTTACATTATCCATTTGGCTATGATGCTAAGAAGAAATGGTCTTGGGTTTGATTATCCTTTCACTGGCAACCAACCCCTGCTTAATTGCTGGTGGTGGTATGGATGGCCTTTGATTGACGACTACCTACTACCGTTCGTCCCGTTGGCTTGATATCTCTTTTGCTTTCCGTGTACTGTTGCCTTCCCCTTTTGGTTCCCGCGTGGGTTCTCTTTGCAGTTTTTTCCCATGTTTTGTTTTTTTTGCCTCGGGCTTTTAACGTTTTCATTCAATTTTACCTTATCCATTTGGCTGCGATGCTAAGAAGAAATGGTCTTGGGTTTGATTGTGCTTTCACTGGCAACCAACCCCTGCTTAATTGTTGGTGGTGTTTGGATGGCCTTTGCTAGCACATTGTTTGCCTTTTTTTTCATGGCTCTTTGATTTATTTTTTACGTGCTGCTTTCCCTTATCCATGTGCTTGGCTTCCTTCTTTGTCATTGTTCAGTTTCCTTTTCTTATCTGTATACTACAACTTTTGCCTTGCGGTTGCTAGCCTCCTGCGTTTTCCTTGCACTTTCTGTTATGCCGACCATAGTAATTTCCAAGGTTTTTGCTTACTTTTTTTTATCTTTTCTCCACACTGCTGCGGCCTCTTGCAGTTGCTGTTATGACGAATATAGTGATTTCATTTGCACGCCTGCTCCGCGACATTTGCGAGCAGGTTCATATGGACGTCCCACCATGTATTGTTTCGGTCAATCCGGACGGTCAATACGTAGCATATATAGATGTCCACGTGATGCGAAATGAGTCTATAGTTGAGCTTATGCGTTGTTGGAGCGGGCCAGCTTCCACCTCCCACCTCGCTGAGGAAGAAGCATTCCGTAATGCTGTCAGGCGTCTGACTCAAGAGTTGGACTTGCATATTAGAGATGCCAACTATGATGATGCTCTGTTTTATAAAAACATGAATGACCAGCTTACTGTGAATCTGTCCAATCTCGCAAGCCAGTACAACAAGCTGGTGTGGGATTATAATTTTCTGAAGGATTGTTACGTCGTGACTGCTAGCCAGAAGAACGAGCTTGTTGCTGATCGCCTTAAGATCCAACAGGCTATCGAAGAATGCAACACTGTTCTCAATGCTCAGCCCCCCGTTCCGAGTCAACCCTCCCTACCGACTGCTGAATCCTCTTTCCCTGTTTAGCGTTTCTACTTAGTACAGATAATTTACGTGTTTTTGTAATAAATACACACTAACCTTTTTTGCTACAGTCAGCTCCGTGTATCGGAGCTGTCCTGTGGAACAGTATTAACAAATAGCTTCCCTTTCGTTTCCTTTACCAACAACATTGTGTATGCTGCATCCAATTCATACCATCTAACGGGTCTATTAAGGTTAAGGGATATATGTTTTGGATGGTCTAATTGTTAGACAACCAACTGTAGTTTTGGATGGTCTAATTGTTAGGCAACCAACTTATTCCTATACTGGTTGTGTGAGAGGCGCGAGTACTCCTATTATAGTATGGTAGTATAATTCGTAGTAGTACTTGGGGTATAACTTTAGGGTCAACATTGCTTGCTTATGATTTCCATTACTTATACCACTTTTTACCATGGTCCTATTTATTAGATATGTTTATTACAGGTATTAGAATATATATTTGCCTTTATTGTAAATTTTGCATTGGAAACTTAAGAGTAGATGTACATAGTGGCTCCTAACATTTTGATTAATTACAGCGCAATCTGTTGATTTTAAATTAAAATTGTAATTTCTATTATGAGTTAGCTATGGTTTACGTTATTGAATTTGAACTAACTACTAACAAATTTCATGTCCTGTTACTTAATTCTAACTATGTGCCTAGCTCCTTCCCTCTGCCGTGGGTTTCGTGTGCCATATTCCTTCACCTGTATGTGGCTACCTCCTTCCCGTTTCTGCTATGGGTTTCGTGTGCCAGTTGCCTTCGCGTACTGAGGTTCCCTCCATATTCCTCCTTTGATGTCTGATTGCGGTCTCCTTCTCTCCCATCTCTATATTTTTACTTCGCTATTTATTTGGTTGGTTATATTTGTTTAGTTTTAACTATATGCCTCCTTCGTTCTGCAACCGCGGGATTCATGTGAGATTCATTGGCTTGTTAGGGTTCTCTCGGCGATGCTCCTTTGCTGCTCGATTGTTCGGACTATCTCCGTGTTGCCCCTCCGCTGCTCGATTATATTGTAATCACGAAATTTAAAATGTAGAATTTCACTTTACATTATAATTTTTTAACTCCAACTTTGAATACTAATGTTTTCAAACGTAAATTATAAACTTTTAAATTAAATACCTGTTTCTTCCTTTCCGTAAAAATATTTAATTACTGCTATTTAAATTACTGATAATATTTGAAAATTTAGTTTATAAAAAAATATATTCAACTGCGAATATAATTTCCGTTCTAATGTAAATTTTAAAATTACTATTTCACTTCTCATATTTTGAAATTTACATCATAAATTTTGCAAATTATGTAAGTGAATACCGAAATTTGATTTCCCATTTGTACTTAAACTTTATTTTGGGCTAGCCTTTCAGTTTGCGATCACTTTTGAAAGGTTTTGATTAATTCTGCTTACAAGTTGTACTAAAATTGAGTTTTGTACTTTATTAACAATTTGATTCAACTGCAAGATAATTCGAAGTCTCAATTATATTATAATATCTATATTTATATGTATAAATTCCAAGTGCTATTCCTTAATTTTCACAGTGGAATTCTCAAGTTCAAATAGTAATCTCTGAAAATTTTAATATCTATATATCGAGAGCAATGTTGTGGGCTAATACTTGAGGGATGATAATCTGATGTTACAGTTGATGAAATCCTCTTATCTGAGCCCCCATCCCCTCAATTTTTACCTACAATTGTTTTTTCAGAATTAAATAACCTTTCGAACCTTGGATTTCCCTTATTTGCATTTTCTATTTGTTTTCGTCTCATTTTTTCCCTTCCCAATGTTTTCACGTACTTTCAGATTTTAAGGTTTCTATGCGTGCTCAGCTTTTTTGTTTTTTTACATTTGGGATGTTCCAACTTTTCTACTTGAAATTTTTCACAACAAAATTGAAAGTCTTATTGTCACTGACATTGGCAAAAAAAAAAAAAAAAAAAAAAAACTATATTATATATGTTCCTTGCTGTGATTTAATAAATGTCAGTTAATGCATTTGCCATGTGAAATTTTAAAATGGTGTTGTTATTCTGGATTTTCAGTTTACACATATGTGATTTTGGTACTTTATTATTACTTGAAATTGTTCTTGATTTACTTTGTTGAATTCTTTGGGTCCCCTCCCTCCCCTTTCTTCTTTTTGGTCCTTTTTACCGCCTCTGTTTTTTCTACTCCCCCCCCCCCCCCCCTCCCCTACCATTTTTTTTTTTTTCTTCTTGGGCAGTGATGATAAAAAAAGAAGGATAAAATTTCCTCGCAGTAAAGCTTATGCAATAAATTCACCTCGATTCGGATACTCTAACCTACATATATATTTATACAAATAATTGATTATTTGGATTTAATTTTAAAACTTGTTTTCTGTTTCACTTTGCAGTTTACTTCTCAGTTCTAAAGTAGTTTTTTTAAAAAAAAAAACCTCTTATTGTAACATCTTTGTGCTTAGAAATATTTTAAAAAACAATTACTACTGATTCATTACATAAATGACAAATATACATTTCAACAAAGTTAACAACCTAGCTTGGATGCCTTGAGGTTTCAACTTATTTCTTCCTTTCTTTTCCCCGGATGGCGAGATCCGGTTGCAACCCACAATCGGGCGGCGAAGTAACCAACCAATACACCAGCAGAACCTTCTGTGAATTTGGAATGCAGGTAAGTTGGTCAATAATAAGAGATGCACTAAAATAGCACACAATGAGTACTTTGTGGATTGCAACTCCTTCCTTCCATTGTTGTCCATATGTACAGAAAAAGGCTTGGTGTGTTCTGTTGTTGTCTACATCTTCAGAGAAGGACTTGGTGGGCTTCTCTTTTGTTCCTTTTGGTGGTCTTGTGGTGACCCGGATCTCTGCAGGGCTTCTACAGTGTGACCGGCAGCTTCTGGAGGCCTATGTAGCATGTCGGTGGTGTTTGTGCGCCAATTTGGACACAAGTGATGGACTTCAGGCTTAAAATGGATCACGAGAATAGTCAGATGACTCCGCAGAACGTTTAGAAGCGGTTTCGCGTAAAACGGATATCAAATTTAGACTCAGCGCGAAATTCGGATTAAAAACACCTTTTCGGATGCCTTCGGCAATTTTTAGGAATGGAATTTGGCAAATCGGACACCGGATTTGGACTCAGCGCGCGAAAATGGTGAAAATGGACTATTTACTTGTATTTTTCGGAGTCCAGACGCGAAAACACGCTTTTCGAGGCATGGGACACTATTCCGGCGGCCGGAGGGCGGCGCCGGCGGCGCGGGCAGCGGCGGAGCGCGGCGGCGGGCAGCGGCGCTGGGCGCTCGGTCCATGGGGCAGGCGTGCACCGGGGATGGGACGGGTGGCGGCACGGGAGTGGCGGGCGCACGCGCGCGCGGTCCATGGGACGCGCGGCCTGGTGCAAGGACCGGCGGGGAACAGGTGGCAGCTTGTGGTTGGAGCAGTGTAGCGCGCGCGGTCCACGCGAGGAGCGGAGTTGGTGGCCGGGGCAGGTGGCCGTACCGGCGGGCAGGTGGCCGTACACGCAGGTCAGCCGGGCGACGTGCGCGGGGCAGGCGCGGGGGTCCCATACGGCGCGGCCGGGGTGGCCAGCGCCGCTGGTTGCTGTTCGGGCGCGGGTGACGTGGCGCAGCACGGTTGGCGGTTCTTGCTGTTGGCTGTTTTGGGGTGACGTAGCTGCATCTGGTGGATTCGGGCACTGATGGACGGCCCAGATTGGGCGCACTGTGTGCGCCCGAATCTTTCCGGGCGCCCGAAAAATGGGATATGGGGGGAATTTTGTGATTTGTTCAGTTTTAGCTATAAATACCTCCCTTTGGCCTGCAGTTTGAGGCTTTTCCCGAGCTCCTCTCTCTCTGCAACCTTAAGCAAAGTTGTTCATCCTCTTGTGGAGCATTTCGTGGAGAAGTTTGGGAATTTTTGGTGGCACACACTTCGAGGTATGTGGCATTTCGGCGCAGTGCGACTTTCCTTCACCGATGATCCCCTTCGTCGTGTTTCGGTGCGCAGGCTCCCTTGGCTTACTCAGACCTTCGTTTTTGACAATTTTTGTGGCAACGCGTTCATGAGAGGTACGGCTTCGTTTTCCGTGTTGATTGTTTCGCCTTATTTTGGCTTTTTGGCACAGTTCCCGAGGTACCTTGTAACCCCTATTTTTCTGTGGAGATTTTGGACAGCATGGGCTTGTTGGATTTATTTCTCAGCCTACGGGCATCGGAATGAGGTGTTTCAGGAGTCGATCGATATCTACTATTCGAGAGAAACGCACCCGTATTTTTATTGGATTTTTTTGAGGTCATCTCGAGGGTGAGAATTAAGCTTTTTGCTGTTATTATTTTCAGCTGAACTGTGTTCTTGAGGGAATGGCTTCCAATCTTGTCCGAATTGTTTCTTGGCCTACAGGTATCAGAACGGGGCGTTTAAATAGTCGATTTGGGGCTACTCGTCGCGAGGATCGCAACCGTGATTTTTTTGGGATTTTTAGAGGACTGTATACAGGTGAAAATCCCCCTCCTCTCCGCTGGTTGGTAAAAATAACGAGTGCTGTTTTGGGGAATTTGTGGTGTTGGTTATTATTGATTGTTGGTGATGTTGTTGATTGGAACAGGGGCTTGTGCGGCTGTTTACCGAGGGTGCGATTTTGGCAGATTTTGGTTAGCGTGTGACTTCGCACTTCACCGACTTCGGCTTTACCTGCGGAATGCGTTTCAGGTGGGTGCTTTGTTCCGAGAACCGGTGGACGGTTCTCTAATCCTTTATGTTAGAAGTGCATGCAGGTGAAGGGTACAATATCTGGGATTGATCGGTAAGCTTAACAATGTTGATTTTATGGGAATGGCAAGATAATTAGTCATATTATGATAATGGTATTAATCGAATATTTATGTTCATGATTAGTGGAAGCTTACCTAAGGCAAGGTTACCCTATATGATTAATTATCATGCCATGTTAGCACATAACCTTTTATGAGGCTGGTTTATGCAATGGAATAGGATTATGTAGTTATGCGCAGGTTCTACTCTGAGGAGCGATTATGGTTCGAGGGTTATGGACAGGTATAGTCATTGATAATTTTGGCATGAGGTTTATTTTTCTTTTTCTTCTTTGAGGACAAATGCATGCTTGTATGGACATATAGCTAGGCCATCTTTTACTGCTACACTATCCTATTGGAACTTGACTTAGGAGAAACCATGTTTTGCTTCTTTTCTCCTTATTGTTTAGTCTTGTGGTTCATGTTGCTCGGGTTCGAGCAGGGGTTGGGGATAGTGTAGTTGAGGCTTCGAGTCTGGAACAGGTTGATCTCGATTGTGGACTTGTGGGGTTTTACGGCGACCGCGGATATTGGGCGGTTGACCGGATATATGCTTGTGCATCAGATTGGGTATCAGATTTTCTCCAGTGGATGGGGTTTTCCACTTATTGTTGACTGTTGCTTCAGTTTGGGGATCGGGTTCCCCTTTAGTGGATGAGTTTTTTCACTTTGATCAGAGTCGTGATCCAGTCCTGCTATACAGAGATACTTGTTACAGAGATACTTTACTCGTGTGGGTCGCTCCCCTCGAGTGCCACTCCGGAGTAGGCTTTAGACCGTGACAGGTGCCGGTCGATTGATGATTTTGGGATGCGAGCTATGTGTGCCGATCCCGCGGTTTCGAGCCTTGTGTGCAGATTCCGCTGAGCAGGCAGTACCAGTCTTACTGGTGGCACTAGATTGGGTTTATTACAGGCGATTACTTGTTGCACTCGTGTCAGGGGGACTGAGTGGAGTCTGGTAGCTATGTTTAGACCAGTGCTAGTGTTGTTGGGAGCCGTTTGGTTTGACAGTGGTCCCGTATCGTTGTGAGTACTTGGATCGTTGTACGAGAGGTTTGGTGATCTGAGTCTATCCGTTCTGAGAGAGAGCGTGGATTTTGACTATAGCCTGCATGAGCCATTACTCGATAGCGAGTTAGTCCGTTTGGACGCCCTACGTAATTCCTGCCCGTCAGCGGGAGGTGGTTGTAGGTAGGCGCAGGTTTGACTGGACCCGATGTGGCAGTCAGCTCGATTGGGTCGATTGAGCACCTCGTGGGTGAGTGTTGTATACCATTATCAGAGTTTCCCCGTTTGAGTATTTAGATAGGGGCATGGTAGCTGTAGAGGGTCTCCAGCTTATTCTTTCTGTTTTACTGCATTGGTTATCTTTTTCCTCTAGTGGACTTGGTGGGCAGATCGTCGGGCCTGGTGGCGACACCCACTGAGAACTCCTTTTTGGTGTAGTTCTCACACCCGTTGGGGGTTTTCCCCCCTTTTGTCCTTTCTCTCCTTTGTTTTGCAGAGTCTTAGCGGGTGTTGCTGATTCTACGGTTGCTGTTCGAGGCGAGGGAGTCGCGAGCTAGATCCCTACCTATCTTTGGAGAGTAGCGGTACCCTTTCAGAGGAGATCTTCAGTACAGTCGGTAGATTAGTGTTGTATTTTCTCCTTGAGAGACTGATGTATAGTGAGGATCTGACTTGTACTGAGAGGCTATACTTTGATGTATCATTTATTTTATTTGAGTTACCTCCCTGTTGAGCTCTGGGTTTTGTATTTGAGGATATTGTATGATTATCATTTTGGGAGATGAACATTTTTATTTTTCAGTTGTACAGATGGATGGTTTTAACTTTACCGCACTTTTATAGTATAGCGCTGATATCTGTTTAGCTGTAGTACTTTTCTTGCAGGTAGGACGCTTCGCCTATGAGGGGTTTGGCATAGGTGGCGGATCTGTTGGCGAGCCCGGGTCGCAGTTTCGACCCCGGGGCGTGACAGATTAGAGTGGTATCAGAGCCTAGGTTGTAGGTCATGGTGGACTTAGAAACCCTAGGCTTGTGGTTGGACCCTAGGATGACTTCGAGAGAGTCGTGATTTGTAGCGAGAGTCCTGATTGTGTTGTACACCTCTCCCAAGGGACGGGATGAGTGATTGGCATGTTTATTCTCCTAAGTAGTTATGTTGGCTGCAGACAACATAACGCTGTGGAATGGGTGACATGCTCTAGACTTTCGCCGGATTGGGTCGAGCGTTGTCGTGTGCTGATTTGCGGTTTCGTCGTGGCGAGCGGTGTCTCCACGACGCTGGGTGTTGACCCGTGTGCAGCCTGTCTTAGCAGTTGAGCTTGAGCGGTTGGTTTTGGGGCCGGATACCCGGATCGAGGTCAGAGAGCTCCGGACCCAGATGACAGGATCGTCAGAGACTTATCAGCGGCAGAGTGAGCAGCTAGTTTTGGTGACACAGTTGTCGGAGCAGTGGGCAGCCTGACAGTGCTTTCTTTCCGAGACCACCAGGTTGCAGTATCCTCAGCGGCAATGATTTTGTGGCGCCAATGGAGTGAGTAGCCCCCTTCGTGCCAATGTTTAAGGCCAAGGCACTAAGGCAGGGTGGATAGTTGACAGCTGATGAGCTGTGGGACATCATCGATCGACGGAGCCAGTTTGGCAGATGAACCACCCCGATTCGTGGAATTGAGTTGGAGCCCTTAGAGGCAGAATCGTGGTTGGTGGTGATGGAGGGCAGATCGGCCGGCGGAGGCATTTTAGTTTTCCTTGCCAGGATGGTGGATATCCTTGTGGACGGTTAATGTAAAGCTTACCCAAGGGAGTGTCACCCTTTGTGATTGTTGACATGCATGTTTGGGGTATAATATATATGATGATTGAGGGGTGAGCTTAGTAAGGATAATTGTAGAAGGAATAGCTTGGATTAATTGTGTTTCTTTGATGATGGTTGCTATAATGGATTTCTGAGATGTCGGAGATCGGGTGGACCCCGATGGCAGCATTAGCATCTCTATCAGAGTGGCACAGCGGTAGCGTGGTTTTGTGGTCTGCGGAGGGCCGCATTCGTCACCGCAGTGTAAGCAGAGACAGAGGTCGTGCTCCCTTTGTGATTGGTTTGGATATTTTCTGGCAGACTAAGCGACAACCGCTTGCATCGTGTGGGTGAGTTTGTGTCGCCTGGTTGGAGGGCGCCACGGCAGTGGATCGGGTTGTTGCAGGTGTGATTTCATCGCAGCAGTCGGAGTTAGTGCACTTTGCATTCCGGCATGGACTAGAGGCAGAGTTGTTACCACGCGCACTAGATGTACAGGTTACCATCAATGTTGTGCATGTGAAGGAGGCTTGTGGATCATGTCCCGTGCCGTTGAGATCATGAGTTATACCGGCAAACTTATTAGTATGGGTGGCAGTTCGGTGTTTTGACCCAGTGCGTGGGATTAGTTGGCATAGTACCACTGGATGGTTAAGTGCGGAGAGTGATGACTGTGATATTCTGCGAGGCAAACAAAAGAAGGCTTGTTATTGGAGACTGTTCGAGCACACAGATTATAGCGACAGTGTTAGAGGAGTTTATGGCGGCACCGGGACTAAAGGATATTTCTATCGCTGCGAGATCTCGGGTGTGAGTCCACTCGAGCCGATGATTATGCCGCCCGTTGGGGAGATTGAGATTGCGATTGACGTGGTTCTGGGAAACCGCGCCAACCTCAATAGCACCTCATGGTTATTATCTGTAAGAGCTGGGAGAGTTGAGGGCATAGGTACAGGGATTTGGTGGATCGAGGGTCTGTTTGACCTCGTGCCACGCCGTTGATATGCGGTGGTGTCGCCACGTTGTTGATATAGGACCGTGAGAGCTCTTCTGTGGTTTGAGCACGGGCAGGTCCGGGTATTATTCAGGACCTTTTGATGAAGTGTACTCCGGCAGTTGTTCGACTGATGCATGTACAGATTTTGGAATCATACAGTTGAGTATTTCACCAAGATGGTGTTCAGGACACGGTAGGGGCATTATGAGTACAGTGAGGCCAAATGGAATGACTAAAGCCTGTCGCCTTTAAGATTGAGAAATTTTTGGTCCCAGCTGGACTTGAACGGATTGATGATGGTAATCTCCAGGGATATTTTGATTGTACACCCCTTCCTATGTGAGTTAGAGCTCGTGGAGCACTTGTCGATGGTATGACAAGGTCGGTGAGGAAAAAGCTTTATGTCAAGTTGTTGTGGTACAAGTTTTAGCTTCGAGAGCGTACCTTCTTGGGTGACATATTCTAGTCGTAGGAGCGACGGTGGGAAACCTGGCCAAAATGGATGCTGATTGAGGTTGGCCGAGGCGGACATTTATGGTCGAGGTGAGAAGCTGCCTGGGCTGGGCAGTGCCAGCAGACCTGGACGAATGGATGATTAGACTGATACCGGTGCCGATTTTAGCATCGCCAGTGATAGGAGATGGATTTGCGAGATACAGAGATGCCTCTCATAGTGGCTATGGAGTTACAGTTGGGTTATTGATGAGCATCCAGTATCACCCTGACAGGGCCACTGTGATGGCGAATACCTGGAGCAGGAAAGCTGTCAGGGGTTAAGTTGTGGACTCCACAGCTGGCGCTGTGTGGACTGTTGGGGCCAACATGGCTTGTGGTTGTGTCCCTGAGGGTTCATTTGGATCATGGACCGCGGCTGAGTAGTTCACTCGGATGGTCAAGATTCGGGAGTGACCGAGTGAGGACCCCCCCCCCCCCCCCCCCCCCACTTAATCAGGATTAGAGATCAGATTCCGCATAATTGAGCCGAGAACTTTTAGTGGATACATCGGGTATACCGAGGTACAGGGACCGAGTGTGTGGGCTTTTGGATTCGACATTTGAGTGTTGCTTTGTGTCTTTGGGGCGAGATTGCAGTCAGATGTTGAGGCCGAGTTGTGGCGTGAGGCGTGCCAGCTGTAGACTTTGGATTGGGTAACTACTTGGGAGCTTGAGCTACGAATTGTGGATATCCCCTTATGATTGGATCACCGTGGGCCCGGGAAGTGGTTTGGTGCGTGTTGCACCGGTTGTTCTTTCTTTCCCCCAGCTTTTGTTGGAGCCCCTGGCGTTTTTCACGTCTCAACACAGGAGAGTTATGCTTTTGAACTCCTCGCCCGTGATTGACTCGTTTCGTTCGAGATCTGCGAGTATTTGTAGTGCGAGGAACGCCCGTTGCGAATTCTGGCTCGTGAGATGAGAGAATTACGCAATTGGGCCATGCCGTACTGGTTGTTGTTGCTGAGGAGTAATCACGGGGAGTGACAGGTGACTTGGGAGCTGGAGACGGCGGTGTTGAGTACCTAACCTGGGTTTTTGAGACTCCTTGTGAGTTGCTTTAGTTTCGTGGACGAAACTTTCTTTTAGTGGGGGAGGATGTGGTGACCCGGATCTCTGCAGGGCTTCTACAGTGTGACCGGCAGCTTCTGGAGGCCTATGTGGCATGTCGGCGGTGTTTGTGCGCCAATTTGGACACAAGTGATAGACTTCAGGCTTAAAATGGATCACGAGAATAGTCAGATGACTCCGCAGAACGTTTAGAAGTGGTTTCGCGTAAAACGGATATCAAATTTAGACTCAGCGCGAAATTCGGATTAAAAACACCTTTCCGGATGCCTTCGGCAATTTTTAGGAATGGAATTTGGCAAATCGGACACCGGATTTGGACTCAGCGCGCGAAAACGGTGAAAATGGACTATTTACTAGTATTTTTTGGAGTCCAGACGCGAAAACACGCTTTTCGAGGCATGGGACACTGTTCCGGCGGCCGGAGGGCGGCGCCAGCGGCGCGGGCAGCGGCGGAGCGCGACGGCGGGCAGCGGCGCTGGGCGCTCAGTCCACGGGGCAGGCGTGCACCGGGGATGGGACGTGTGGCGGCCCGGGAGTGGCGGGCGCATGCGCGCGCGGTCCATGCGACGCGCGGCCTGGTGCATGGACCGGCGGGGGATAGGTGGCAGCTTGTGGTTGGAGTGGTGTAGCGCGCGCGGTCCACGCGAGGAGCGGAGTTGGTGGCCGGGGCAGGTGGCCGTACCGGCGGGCAGGTGGCCGTACACGCAGGTCAGCCGGGCGACGTGCGCGGGGCAGGCGCGGGGGTGCCACGCGGCGCGGCCGGGGTGGCCGGCACCGCTGGTGTCTGTTCGGGCGCGGGCGACGTGGCGCAGCGCGGTTGGCGGTTCTTGCTGTTGGCTATTTTAGGGTGACATGGCTGCATCTGGTGGATTCGGGCGCTGATGGACGGCCCAGATCGGGCGCACTGTGTCCGCCCGAATCTTTCCGGGCGCCCGAAAAATGGGATATGGGGGGAATTTTGTGATTTGTTCAGTTTTAGCTATAAATACCTCCCTTTGGCCTGCAGTTTGAGGCTTTTCCCGAGCTCCTCTCTCTCTGCAACCTTAAGCAAAGTTGTTCATTTTCTTGTGGAGCATCTCTTGGAGAAGTTTGGGAATTTTTGGTGGCACGTACTTCGAGGTATGTGGCATTTCGGTGCAGTGCGACTTTCCTTCACCGATGATCCCCTTCAGCGCGTTTCGGTGCGCAGGCTACCTTGGCTTACTAAGACCTTATTTTTCGACGATTTTTGCCGCAGCGCGTTCACGAGAGGTACGGCTTCGTTTTCCGTGTTGATCGTTTTGCCTTATTTTGTCTTTTTGGCACAGTTCCCGAGGTACCTTGTGACCCCTATTTTTCTGTGGAGATTTTGGACAGCATGGGCTTGTTGGATTTATTTCTCAGCCTACGGGCAACGGAATGAGGTGTTTCAGGAGTCGATCGATATCTACTATTCGAGAGGAACGCACCCGTATTTTTATTGGATTTTTTTGAGGTCATCTCGAGGGTGAGAATTAAGCTTTTTGCTGTTATTATTTTCAGCTGAACTGTGTTCTTGAGGGAATGGCTTCCAACCTTGTCCGAATTGTTTCTTGGCCTACAGGTATCAGAACGGGGCGTTTAAATAGTCGATTTGGGGCTACTCATCGCGAGGATCGCAACCGTGATTTTTTTGGGATTTTTAGAGGACTGTATACAGGTGAAAATCCCCCTCCTCTCCGCTGGTTGGTAAAAATAGCGAGTGTTGTTTTGGGGAATTTGTGGTGTTGGTTATTATTGATTGTTGGTGATGTTGTTGATTGGAACAGGGGCTTGTGCGGCTGTTTACCGAGGGTGCGATTTTGGCAGATTTTGGTTAGCGTGTGACTTCGCACTTCACCGACTTCGGCTTTGCCTGCGGAATGCATTTCAGGTGGGTGCTTTGTTCCGAGAACCGGTGGACGGTTCTCTAATCCTTTATGTTAGAAGTGCATGCAGGTGAAGGGTACAATATCTGGGATTGATCGGTAAGCTTAACAATGTTGATTTTATGGGAATGGCAAGATAATTAGTCATATTATGATAATGGTATTAATTGAATATTTATGTTCATGATTAGTGGAAGCTTACCTAAGGCAAGGTTACCCTATATGATTAATTATCATGCCACGTTAGCACATAACCTTTTATGAGGCTGGTTTATGCAATGGAATAGGATTATGTAGTTATGTGCAGATTCTACTCTGAGGAGCGATTATGGTTCGAAGGTTATGGACAGGTATAGTCATTGATAATTTTGGCATGAGGTTTATTTTTCTTTTTTCTTCTTTGAGGACAAATGCATGCTTGTATGGACATATAGCTAGGCCATCTTTTACTGCTACACTATCCTATTGGAACTTGACTTAGGAGAAACCATGTTTTGCTTCTTTTCTCCTTATTGTTTAGTCTTGTGGTTCATGTTGCTCGGGTTCGAGCAGGGGTTGGGGATAGTGTAGTTGAGGCTTCGAGTCTGGGACAGGTTGGTCTCGATTGTGGACTTGTGGGGTTTTACGGCGACCGCGGATATTGGGCGGTTGACCGGATATATGCTTGTGCATCAGATTGGGTATCAGATTTTCTCCAGTGGATGGGGTTTTCCACTTATTGTTGACTGTTGCTTCAGTTTGGGGATCGGGTTCCCCTTTAGTGGATGAGTTTTCCCACTTTGATCAGAGTCGTGATCCAGTCCTGCTATACAGAGATATTTGTTACAGAGATACTTTACTCGTGTGGGTCGCTCCCCTCGAGTGCCACTCCGGAGTAGGCTTTAGACCGTGACGGGTGCCGGTCGATTGATGATTTTGGGATGCGAGCCATGTGTGCCGATCCCGCGGTTTCGAGCCTTGTGTGCAGATTCCGCTGAGCAGGCAATACCAGTCTTACTGGTGGCACTAGATTGGGTTTATTACAGGCGATTACTTGTTGCACTCGTGTCAGAGGGACTGAGTGGAGTCTGGTAGCTATGTTTAGACCAGTGCTAGTGTTGTTGGGAGCCGTTTGGTTTGACAGTGGTCCCGTATCGTTGTGAGTACTTGGACCGTTGTACGAGAGGTTTGGTGATCTGAGTCTATCCGTTCTGAGAGAGAGCGTGGATTTTGACTATAGCCTGCATGAGCCATTACTCGATAGCGAGTTAGTTCGTTTGGACGCCCTACGTAATTCCTGCCCGTCAGCGGGAGGTGGTGGTAGGTAGGCGCAGGTTTGACTGGACCTGATGTGGCAGTCAGCTCGATTGGGTCGATTGAGCACCTCGTGGGTGAGTGTTGTATACCATTATCAGAGTTTCCCCGTTTGAGCATTTAGATAGGGGCATGGTAGCTGTAGAGGGTCTCCAGCTTCTTCTTTCTGTTTTACTGCATTGGTTATCTTTTTCCTCTAGCGGACTTGGTGGGCAGATCGTCGGGCCTGGTGGCGACACCCACTGAGAACTCCTTTTTGGTGTAGTTCTCACACCCGTTGGGGGTTTTCCCCCCTTTTGTCCTTTCTCTCCTTTGTTTTGCAGAGTCTTAGCGGGTGTTGCTGATTCTGCGGTTGCTGTTCGAGGCGAGAGAGTGGCGAGCTAGATCCCTACCTATCTTTGGAGAGTAGCGGTACCCTTTCAGAGGAGATCTTCAGTACAGTCGGTAGATTAGTGTTTCTATTCTCTCCTTGAGAGACTGATGTATAGTGAGGATCTGACTTGTACTGAGAGGCTATACTTTGATGTATCATTTATTTTATTTGAGTTACCTCCCTGTTGAGCTCTGGGTTTTGTATTTGAGGATATTGTATGATTATCATTTTGGGAGATGAACATTTTTATTTTTCAGTTGTACAGATGGATGGTTTTAACTTTACCGCACTTTTATAGTATAGCGCTGATATCTGCTTAGCTGTAGTACTTTTCTTGCAGGTAGGACGCTTCGCCTATGCGGGGTTTGACATAGGTGGCGAATCTGTTGGCGAGCCCGGGTCGCAGTTTCGACCCCGGGGCGTGACAGGTCTACTATACAGGTTTCATGTTCCTAGCTTTTACTACTATACAGGTTTCATCTTCCTGCCTTTTTAATGTAGTTGACGTGATTGATTTTTAGACAGTTAGGTCCTTTGCTTTTCTTATCTATTATATATAATATGATATTAGACTCCATCTCTCTCTCTATATATATATAACAGTTCCCGGTTATGCATGTCTATATTACACCAAGGACATTTGTAGTTAATCAGCAAATTACAAAGCTCGAAAGACATTTGTAGTTAACCAGCAAATTACAAAGCTCTAAGGACATTTGTAGTTAACCAGCAAATTACAAACCTCCCCCTTCCTGAAAAGGTTACTTATTTTCTTCTTTTGGATGCTTCTTTTCCCTTTATGCTCTTTTTTCCTTTTAGCTTCATATACAGGATCACTTCTTTGTTCTTAGACATTCAAAACTGGCAAATCTATTCCTACATATATTATAAATTCCTTTTTTTTTTACTATCTATACCAATATATGATTTCTCTTATTTTTACCACGTGTCTTCATTTTTTTCATTGAAAACTTACATCCCATTATATACACTCTTCACCTCCCCTTATTAATTTCTTCTTACAACTTACACCCCATCACATTCTCTCATGTATTTCTAAAACGTACACCCCCTCACTTTCCCTCATCTCCTACTCATTATATACCCCCTCACCTATCCTCTTTTGCGTTTCCCCATGAGAGAGAGTATTTTTGTGTGTGTGAGAGAGTTGGGAGAGTCTTATATGTGATATGATACGATCATACGAGAGAGAGAGAGAGAGAGAGAGAGAGAGAGAGAGAGAGAGAGAGAGGGTGGGAGAGGGAGATGGAGAATCGTGACATGGACGTGGGAAGGATGAGCCACGCACGTGTCACGGACGGTGGCGAGGATCCTTCGGCACGTGTGAACCCCGGCATGTAACGGTACTCACTTCACTCTGCTCGCACAGTTAAATTCATCATTCAAAAATTTGATAGAAAAAATTATTTCTACGAAATCTTTATTGTAAAAACAGATAGAAAAAATTATTTTTTATGTTGATTACATATCATTTAGATTTAATCATATTTTTTTATTCTCAACAAAATCTTCTATATTAAGTAGTTTTGATGAGTTTGTATATTTAATACTTATTTTTTCTAACTATCATATATGTGATCTAAAAAAAATTATAAAAAAACATTTTAATAAAATCTACCCGCTGCATCGCGCGGGTAACTACACTAGTGTATATATATCCCTCTATCTCTCTGTGCCTGTGTGTGTGTCCCTGTGTGTGTGTGTGTGTGGACATATATTTTTTACCTCATACATCATTGAACCACAAATTTCTCATAAAGAATTTCTGGTCACAAACTTTCTTGCAAACACTTCTAAAAGATGGCAGAAGCTACTCCCAAGGAAGGTGGGGCAACCATGCACCATTGTTACTCATACATCACTGTGTGTGTGTGTGTCTATATATATATATATATATATATATATATATATATATATATATATATATATATATATATATATATATATATATAGGTAAACCTCTCTCTCTCTCTCTCTCTGAATGTTTGTGTATCTGTGTGTGTGTGTCACTGAGTGTGTGTGTCTATATATATTGTTTGTTCGTTGTGTGTCTGAGTATGTGCGCGTGTGTGTGTGTGGACATATATACGTGGTGATATATATATCTATGGTTCACTAGCTGACAGTACACCTGACTCTTACCTTCTACTGTAGTTGTGATGAGTGGTTCTTAGATTCTTCCTGGGCCCTTCTCATTTTTTACTGTACTTGTGTTGATTAATTTTTAGATACTTATGTTCTTCCTTTTTCTTCCCTGCTATGTAATATCATGTTAAGGTCCATTCAATTGCTCATCAGCTGAGCAGTTTCTAGCTACTTTTTTTTTTTTCTTGCCCCCCCCCCCCCCTCTCCCTTTTTTTTTTTGTTGTTGTCCTTATACATGCAGGACTGAAAAAAAAATATAAACCTATATATTTCCTACTTTTAAAATATGTTTATATAGCTCTCTCCCTCTGTGTGACTGTGTAACTGTGCCTCTGTGTGTTTGTGTGTGTGTGTGTGTGCCATCATATATATATATATATATATATATATACATATGCCTCCCTCTCTTTCTCTCTCTGTGTGTGTGTGTCTGAGTGTGGATATATATATATATATATATATATATATATATATATATATATATATATATATATATATATATATATATATATATATATATATATATATATATGTTGTGTGAGTGTGTCTGTCTATGTGTGTCTCTGTCTCTCTCTATATATATATATATATATATATATTTATTTTCTCTATACCCTCTCTCTCACTGCCTCTTCTGATTGGCTATTTGTTTTTTAAAGTGATCAAGAGTTTTCCAGAGGTACTTATTTTGATCTAACAAATAACCTTATTTCTTCCTGCAATACTGAAGAAAAAAAAGATGCAGTTTTAAAATCTAAATTAAAACCGAACCGGTTCCCCACCCCTATAAATAACCCCCCTTTTTCTCTTTCGCGAGCAACCTCGCTCCTCACCTCCCCTCATTACCATGGAAGCGCCGCCGCAGCAGAGCTTTTGCGGAAGCGCTTTTAGGCTCCGCACTTCTCCTTCTTCGTCGTCGTCGTCGCCGTTCCCTCGTCTCCTTGATCGGAAGCTCCACTTCCGCTCCCAAAATCGCTTCTCCGTGCGCGCCGCCGCCTTCGCCGCTTCCTCCGGCCATAGTAAGATCCCCGATCGCCTCGTTACGCTCGATTTCGCCATATCCGTTCTGTAATCCATGGTTCCTGCTGTTGTTCATGGCGGATTTAGCTGTTACGCTGCTCGATTACGGGGCCGGAAACGTTCGCAGCGTGCGGAATGCGATTCGGTACCTAGGGTTCGACATCAGAGACGTGAGATCCCGTTATGCTCTAATATTTTACTTCCTTTTGTTTTGTAACTTTAATTCTGCGGCAAATGATTTCAACTTTTGATCCATTTGATGGAGTCGAAGGTAGATGATGCTTGATTTTTTTGAAATTGTAGTTATAAATGCTTGAGAATTGATTTGAAACTTGAGTAGTGCTAGTTACTGGCTTGCTAAAATTTCTAGGTTAAAAAACCGGAAGATATCGTAAATGCTGATCGACTCGTGTTTCCGGGGGTTGGAGCCTTTGCGGCAGCAATGGAGGTGCTAAATCGGAATGGGTATACTTCCTTACTTTATGTACATACTGTTTACATCTGTAAAGCATCGCCTTTTGTTGTGTGCATTTGCTTATTTTTGTTGCTTGCAAAAGATACTTCAGTGTTATGAATCTGATGAGTTGGTTCGGCAAATGGCAATCTTTTCGGCTCAAGCAGACTTCGGAAATGAATTATGGCTCTTGCTTACTGTAACTTTATGTGGTCAATTAGCCATAATATCATTTTGAGGAATATGCACTAATAAAAGAAAACTTTTTATTTTCTTTTATTTATTAGACATTTAGAATTTGTGCTTTTGACCTATCAACTTGTTTGCATTAAGCTATAATGTCTATCTATAATAGCTGTCTTGAGCTTTATGATTCAGTGCTCAATTTCTTACTTGTTATTTTCTCATCTTGAATATAAATATATCTTCTTTTCATAATATTTACTAGTTTTGCTGTAATTATTATTATTTTTTTTTTTCATTTATTTAATCTGCAAGTAGAACCATTATGACTCACAATATGACCTTTCGTCAAAGCACCTACTCCCTCCACAACTTGTTCCTTGTCTGGATACGGTGTATATATCATCCTAATTTGCTATGTGGCAATCTTAGTTGGCTACTTTCTTCTTTTTCTCAAGTTACTCACCGTGACTTCGTGTGTAATTTTTTGTTGCAAAAGTGAACATTTTCTTGTTGGACTCAGATTATCTAAGTTCTGTTATAACTACTGCAGCATGGCAGAAGCACTCCGCATGTATGTCGAAAAGGATCGCCCCTTTTTAGGAATCTGTCTTGGACTTCAATTGCTTTTTGAGTCTAGCGAGGAGAATGGTCCAGGTAATATTCTTTTCGTTCCTTGTCAACTTTGATTAAATGTGCTGTCTAGGCGTGCAATATCAAAAAAGGAAAAAAATTAGTGAATTTTATTGAACTTCAATTATTAGCTTGATGGACGAACTCTTTTGGGGTAGATTAGTCAATAATCTTACAATATTTTTTTCATTACTTACAATGTATTTTTCATTATGTTTTCAACACCAGTTTGGCTTATGTCAATGGGGAAACTCTCACTTTCACAAATTATGATAAAAGTTTACTTGCCTCATGATTAGCTTTTTTTATTGGCAATTGCATATTCTCCTGTTTCCATAATTTATTTCATTGCTTAGAAGTTCATATGATTCAAAATATCCTCCAAAGGTTTTTAAGACAAAGTTTGCTTTACTGAAATATGAAAGCTTCCACCAAAACATACGGATGCTTTTAAGTTTGCTTCGCTTGGAGCATTGCGCACCGTCCACAGCTTGTTAATCATTTGGAATTTCTTGCTTAGTGCTGTCATATGTTTAGGAGAATAAGGTTGTTTCGCTGTTTTGTTTTGTACATTTAACTAGAGCTTTGCCAGCACTTATGGAGCTCATCAGTAAGAAAACCTGTGTTACTGCATATTTTCTCCTCCAGTTCCATCTATGCTGTGTACAGCAAATCCTACAAAACAAACACAGCTCAGATTTATTATCTTTTCTTTCTTTTGTAACACTATTTTTACAGTTATAGCATATTCTACACAGTTGAAGGTCTTGGGGTGATACCTGGTCGGGTTTCTCGCTTTGACTCTTCAAATGGTCTCATAGTACCTCACATTGGCTGGAATGCTGTGCAAATTACCAAAGAATCTGGGATTTTGGATGGCATTGAAGGCCACCATGTCTACTTTGTTCACTCATACCATGCAATGCCTGTATGTTCGTCCAACAACTTCTATTTTTGTAATTTAGCCCTATCATTTGCTTCCATGTAGCTTTTGGACCAAAATCATTTCTTTACATTTGGTTAGTCAGATGCTAATAAAGACTGGGTTTCGTCAATATGCAACTATGGTGAGAGTTTTATTTCTTCTATATCAAGGGGGAACATACATGCTGTCCAATTTCATCCAGAAAAAAGTGGAGGTAACCTTCTGTTGCATCAGTGGCAGATAAACTTGAAAATAAAGCTATAAGGAACGACACTAACTATAATTATTATGCAATTACCATATACACATATTTCATTTTTCATATTTTTCAAGTCGGATTTCAGTTTTATCTTTGTGGTGACATGAGGATTTTTCTGGGTGAAAATACTCCGACTTTCTGGAGCAAACCCTCGATGTTTGCATATTCCTAAGTAAATGTCACAAAGTAAGCCTTTGGATGTCGATGGCTCTTCTTGGAAAGAACTATCTTTTCATGGAGTTCCTCCATTTGAAGGCGGTCTCATATTCCAGCTCCCTGAGGAGCGGCATCGCTGCAATAACCTTTTGGGACTGGCCATGAGACAAACATGTACATGTTCTTTGATAGATTAGCATCTAAGTTCTCTATCGCTGCTGATGTGTTTTTGGGGCCAGTCTGAGAATAGCAGATTCATATATTTCCTAACTTTCGATTTATCAATCACAGCTTTTTTGTTATATAGTAAATGTTTTTTCCGGTCTTCTTTGTGTACGATAGACATGGTTTTTATTGAGGACGTGTAGTTTGCGACTCATTTGATCATCGGCAATGCTTGTGTGATGCTTTTTATCATGTTTGACGCTTTTTTAGAAGTTTTTTTCCTTTCTCTATGCTCTCTTACTTCATCAAACCAGTATTTGTAGGTTTTTTGTTTAGTGACGGGAGGATTTTCCGGGCGGAACTTCTCCAGCTTGCTGGAGCAAACCATCTTTGTTTGCATATTCCTGAGTAAACGTCGCAAAGTAAGCTTTTGTATGTCGTAGGCTCTTCTTGGAAAGATCTATCTTTTCAAGTAGTTCCTCCATCTGAAAGTGGTCTCATATTCCATTGCCTTGAGTAGTGGCATTGCCACATTTATCTTTTAGGACTGGCCATGAGACAAACATAATGTGTTTTTAGATATTTTTGAGTGATAAAATATTCGTGTGTTTTCAACTCTGAACTACCATTTTTCATGTCCTTTTGTATTGTGGATTCAATCGGTATTTTTTGGGGGAAAAAACTGGCATTAATCACTAATCAGACGTAAAAATAATCTTACCTCATCTGGTTTCATTCTAGTTGGAGTTCTATTTGCTGAATTTGACTATTGTAGTGACGGGAGGATTTTTCTGGGTGAAAATTCTCCAACTTGGTGGAGCAAACAATCCGTGTTTGCATATTCCGAAGTAAACGTCACAAAGTAAGCCTTTGGATGTTGATGGCTCTTCTTGGGAAGATCTATCTTTGCAAGGAGTTCCTCCATCTGAAAGTTTGTCTCATATTCCATCGCCTTGAGGAGCGGCGTTGCTGCAATTACCTTTTAGGATTGGCCATGAGACAAACATAAGTGTCTTCCTAATTGATTGATAATTGATATTATTGATATATTTGTTGTGAAAAGGTACAAATTAAATGTTGTTGTTGAAGATTCCACTGGTTCTGCTAATTTCACTATATTTGGGAAGACAGCACAAGATCTCATTCGTATTCCAGCTCAAATTTTGGCTGCCTCACCTGGTTCAGATCAATTTACGCTTTCTCCTGTAATTAAAGCTATTAGCGGACAAGAGCATATTTTTCAGATTACATCCGACACACAACGATTTAAATCAAGCTCTATATCTTTTAAAGTACTAAAAATTTTCCTCTTAATTATAATGCGAAAGGGAAGTCTCCTATGCTACAAAATTTACTCATCAAATGTGAAGAACCTAAAGATTTATTTACAGAAACACTACCAGATATGAAAATTTTCTTCTGCGTAGTTTTGCTATCATTTTATATAAAGTAATATTTTAGATAAATTTGTACAAATATATTTTTTCCTTGTTTTTAACTTTAGTAAATATTTTTATGACAAGCTCAAGGTATTTCATTGATGATATATCTGAAATACATCATCATAAAAAACTTCGCCTTACGTAAGATATCTAATCTTAAGTACTTTTGTTATTTAATTATTTATGATTATATATATATAATTATAATATATTTATAATATCAAATTATTTATATTAATTGTAGGTTTGATGAAGAAGAACGATCTGATAGAGAGACCAGATGAAGAATTGCATGCTACAAACAATTTACTAATATAATATTTATGTGTTGTATATAATATATGAAGTTTAATGTTTAATACTTAGTTTAATTTTCAGTATTTTCAAATTTTTTTTATAATTTTAAACTATGAATTATTTTAATTTCGGGGAGGGAAAATTTTGTTAGAAAAAATTAGAATAGTAAATTTTTATATTACTACGTTATTTGATCGGTAAGTAGTTTCAAGTAATATTTACAGCGTTATTTGATCGCTAATTATTTCTAACTTTCAAATATAATAATTTATTATGTGTTTTTTTTGAAAAATTAAGTAAAAATTAAATATAGTATGCCCGCATATTTTAAATTTTTAGATTTAATAAATTATGTCTAATATATTTAATTATTTTTTAGTTACCACAGCTTTATATTATTACTTGATTTGATCGTTAAGAAATTTAAAGTAATCTTTGATAATTCTCAAAAGAGCAATGCTACATGTACACCCCGAAGGGGTGTACATCATACATCTCCACCATTTTAATGGTGGCGATATTTTTTACGGGTCACATCAAGTGATCCATCATCACACCCCCACCCTTAGATGGGTGGGGGTGTGAGATGTACACCCCTTACGGTTTCCTTCTCAAAAATATTGTCAGGTTTTTATATTTCTAACTTCCAAAATATATTTATATATTTTTTAAGATTGTATGAGATTTTGATAATCCTTCTAAGAAAGTTTAAATTAAATATAGTACTAGTTTAATACACGCGCTTCGCTGCGGGAATTACAACCTAATTAAATATTAAATATTAAATTAATTAAGTATTAGACATTTAATATTATATATCTATAGCAATTTTGAAGAAAAGACATAATGTTAGAAAATCTCAGAGTATGAAGAACACTTTATCCAAATTTTATAACTGCTCCCAAAGAAATGCAAAGAAACCAAAAAAACCAAATAAGTAAATTTACGAATAAAATTACAGTAAATTAATATTAATAATTAGTAATTAATAAATAATAAATAATATTATTTATAAAGATAGAAATATTTCATTTCATTAATTTAATACAAATACAAAAAAACACAAAAGTATAATTAATACATATATCAATTGTTCATTAATTAATAGTATCATTTCAACTTTTAATCCAAAAAGATGCACGATTAATACGTAGAGTAGTTTAATTATTTGTTGTTAGCAGGAAATGGCTAATTATTTGTTGCTGCAGGATCGCCCTTCAACTTCTGTGAGCCTACAATATAAATAGATGAAAAGGGAACAAAAAATAAAAGATTTCATGGTGAAAAGCTCACTCAAAGTGTCAATATTAAGTATTGTATCAAATAATAAGGATGTATTAGCAATATACAAATGGTTGTCTACATTGTAGATCATCCAAATAATGTAAGAAAGAGAAAGAGATTCATGTATTAAATAAATAGGATTTGTAAGGCCAATGAGCAGATCATTCTTTGGTTCACTTTTTTAAAAAAAAAAGGAAAAAAAAAAAGAAAAGCGAACAAAAAAAAATAAACAGTGAGATAGGAGTAAACATAAAAGCAAAACATTCACAACAAAAAACATATTTCCTTAACCATTTTTTAGAGAACATCTTGCATAAAAAAGTAAGCAAAAACAGAGAGCATTAAAAACAAAGGAAGAAAAAAAGAGGGAAAAAGAGGAACTAAAAATTTTTTTTACCTCATTAAAGCAGCATTCTTTATCCTCTGTACTTACTTTAGAGCAGAATGTTAAAAAGTATCACCATTTCATGAGAAGGCGATATGTGAACTCCTATAATCCAACATTCATATTGGGGTTGATTTATGAAAAGATGATCACACCTACTGTTGATCAGTTCCTCGCTGTAGTTTCTTCTTAGTAGTCTGATTATGTCATTATCTTATCACAAATCAACCCCAACATGAATACATGTTGGAAGAAGTACTTTCATTCGCTGATCTTGTTAACAATAAATTAATCTTGCATTCAATTATGATTATTCAAATAGTATACAATCAATACTCCAAGCGAAAGACAGATAGAGAGAGAACACTGATCATTCAATTATAATTTATTCGTTGTATAAATCAAATTTAAAATCTTATTTTTTTTGTTTGAAATTTTAAAATATAAATATAAAATTTCAAATTTAAAATTTTAGATTTAAAATAAAAAAATTGAGATTTGAAATTCGTAACTTGAAATTTATAAGTTTATTATTTAAAATTTAAAATTTAATATTACAAATTTGAATATTTAAGATTTCAAATTTAAGAACTTAAATTTAATTTGAATATAGTGAATCTGCATCTCCATAATAGAGTAAAGAAGGGAAATATTCATCTTACCATGGTTGTAAGATATAATGCATCTCTAGCTGAATCCTGATTCACCAGATATATATATAAAAAATGGAGAGATAGAGAGATGCATAGAATACATAGGGATTCAAGTGTACACATATGTGCATATAAGCAAAATTTAGATACGATAAATCTGAACAGTAGGGGGGAAAAAAATAACGAATACATTAAGGAATCCACAGTAATTATGTGTTCATACATAGATCAATTAGACCATTCAAAATAGCCTTGGTGAGATGATTGGCTAAACATTAGAAAATGAGGAAGCCTTTATCTTCCTTTTGTATCATCATTGCCTCCAAACAAAACACAAATGAAAGGGAAAAGTCCAGCTAGTGAATTTGCTCAAGTAGAATCACAAGAAGGGTATTAAGTGAATTTTGGCAACAACCCAAAGAAGAAAAATTTCAGAATCACCGTCAAGTGAATTTGCTCAAGTAGAACCACAAGAAGGCTACCAAGTGAATTTCACCAACAAGAATCTAAAGTAGGGAAATTTCAAAACCACAAATCTGAACAGTGTAAGCCAAATAGCAACTACATTTTACTAAATACAACAAAAAGTTCACTCCCTGTTAGAAATAGGAAATAAAATGTTCAGATTTCAGCAGGGAGAAGGCAAATAACAACTAAGGAATCAAGATTTTGTCCTTAAATAGGAAAATTTTCAAATCACAAATGTAAAGAGTGTATACCAAATAGCAAGTACATTTTAGGAAATACAACTAAATCAATGAAGTGTTGGTTTTTGTAGTCAGCAACAACAAAATTCAACAGAGTGGTAGACAAATAGTAAGGAGTCGAGAGTTAGTTCTGTTAGGAAAATTTGAGAATAAAATCAAGTTTTATTTCATTTACTCAAACATGGAGAGAACAAATTTCACCAGTATGAAACAAATAGAAGCGGCATTGCTTTAAGAACCTCAGAGTGTATGAACAGACACCCGCAAGCATACTGAGGCGGCCGCTGAAGTGCAACCTGTTAAGAAACAGATTTGATTAGGTAATGCTTAAGTAATGTACCAACAAAATTATTGTTAATTAACTTGTGGCAATTTGATGAAGAAAGACCTACAAGGATTTTATTGCTCGATAGTATATACTTAAAATGGCGTAAAAACACAGCAACATCTAGAATATTAGAATGGGAGGAGAGGATCTCGCCCAACATTAAAAGCTCATCTTAGCATGGGAATCCACCGCTAAATTAAAAGCTCACTTTCAAATGTAATAACTAAGTCTTTAGATCTATATATTATATATATTTTATTTTATATCACTTTCAAATGTAGATCTATATATTATATATATTTTATATCACTTTCAAATATAACAACTAAGAATATATATATATATATATATTATATACTATATATGCGGGAATAAGTGAACATCACAAATATATATATAAGATATATATAAGATTAAGATTAATTTTATGAATTCATATTTTATATATATATATATATATATATATATATATATATATATATATATATATATATATATATATATATATCACTTTAAAATTTAATAATCTCCTAATATCACATTACTTCCTCTTTAGAATTAATGAACATCGCATCAAGTAAGGATAAAGAGTAGGTATACATATAAAGAAAAGAAAAGAGGAATTATATTATGAAAAAGGAGTAGGCATGATAGAAAATCTAAAAGAATTTGACACCTTCTTCTATGCAAGATATAAGATTGATATCAAATCCCTTAATATCACATCACTCACATCACTTACTCTTTAGGCATAAGAATCTGACACCTTCTATGCAAGATATAACATTGATATCAAATCTCTTAATATCACATCACTCACATCACTTACTCTTTAGGCATATATATATATAGGATTAATTGCATACATGTCCCTGCAAATATGTCGAATTGCAAATATATCCCTGCAAAATTCAATTTTTCATATTTATCCCTTCAAAAATCCAAAGTTCTTCAAATATGCCCCTCTGGTTAATCCCCGTTTGGAATCTGTTTATTTTTTAACAGATTCGATGTGAAATGACTTTTTTGCCCCCTTACAAATATATCCCTCCAAAAGCAATACCATTACAAAAATGCCCCTCTCCAAAAATCATAAAATTTTATCATCAAAATAATTCTTTTTTTTCTCTTTTTTTTTATTTTTTTTATTTTTTGAGGTATAATATGGAAAGGGTAAATATGTAAATTCAATTTTTAATCTAACCAAGGTTAAGTATTTAACCTAGGGTTAAATCAACTTTTTTAACAGAGATGGACGGTAGGGGCATATTTGAATAACGGTGGATTTTTGAAGGGATAAATATGAAAAGTTGAATTTTGTAGGGATATATTTGTAATTCGACATATTTGCAGGGACATGTATGCAATTAACTCATATATATATATATATATATATATATATATATATATATATATATATATATATATATATATATATATATATATGGGAATTAGTGAACACCACAAAGTAAGCTAGGACAAAGCTTAACTATAATAGCAAACTTGCTAAAAAAAAGATAATAGGAGTAAGGTAGGACAATGATTAGCTATAATAGCAAACTTGGTAAAAAAAATAATAGGTATAATTGTAAATCTAGGAAAATCTGACACGTTCTTCTATGAAAATATTTGGAAAATTAGAAAATATCATATATATATATATATATATATATATATATATATATATATATATATATATATATATATATATATATATATATATATATATATATATATATATATATATATATATATCACAGTAATTGCAAAATATGACATTACTTTTTCTTTAGATATAATAATATATTATATTTAATAACTACGATGATAAATCTACTAAATATGCTAATACACTGCATCTCTAGCTGAATCCTGATTCAACAGATATATATATAAAAAATGGAGAGATAGAGAGATGCATAGAATACATAGGGATTCAAGTGTACACATATGTGCATATAAGCAAAATTTAGATACGATAAATCTGAACAGTGGGGGGGGAATAACGAATACATTAAGGAATCCACAGTAATTATGTGTTCATACATAGATCAATTAGACCATTCAAAATAGCCTTGGTGAGATGATTGGCTAAACATTAGAAAATGAGGAAGCCTTTATCTTCCTTTTGTATCATCATTGCCTCCAAACAAAACACAAATGAAAGGGAAAAGTCCAGCTAGTGAATTTGCTCAAGTAGAACCACAAGAAGGGTATCAAGTGAATTTTTGAGCAACTTGTCTAATATGCACAATTAGATAATATATTTTATATCACTTTCAAATTATATTATAAAAAAGTAGGTGTGATAGGAAATCTATAAGAATGAGATACATTCTTCTATGCAAGATATAACACTGATATCAAATCTTCTAATATCACATTACTTTCAAATTTAGTAACTATGTTATCAAATCTCCTAATATCACATCACTTTCTCTTTAGTGATATATGGGAATTAGTGAACACCACATCAATTAAAGGTAGGACAATAGTTAGCTATAATAGCAAACTTGCTAAAAAAGATAATAGATATGATTGAAAATCTAGAAAAATCTGACACGTTCTCCTATGAAAATATTTGTGCTTCTATGAAAATAACTTGCAAAAAAAGATAATAGGTAACATTGAAAATGTAGCGGAATCTGACACGCTCTCCTATGAAAATATTTGTTCATAATATTTGGAGATTAGTAAATATTATATATATATATATATATATATATATATATATATATATATATATATATATATATATATATAATATTAGTACATTTGCTATCATAGTTATTAAATATAATATATTATATCTAAAGAGAATGTAATGTAATATTTTGCAATTCCTATATATATTAAGTAAAGCTAGGAGAATGATTAGCTATAATAGCAAACTTGCTAAAAAAAAGATAATAGGTATGATTAAAAATCTAGGAGAATCTGACACGTTCTCCTATGAAAATATTTAGGGATTAATAAATATGACATATATTTAGTAAGCTAATGCAAGTAAACCCAATAGGCGAGAGTAATTAATGCAAGTAAACTCTAAAATAGTAAATATCACATAGGGAAGGTAAGCTTAATTTGTTGTTAAAGTTAAATCTTTTCAACTGCTGCTGCTCTTGGAAGGATGACTAAGTTGATTGTAGTTCCAAGTTGCACCATCAATTTAGGCGTTGTTTCAACTATTATAGTTTTGAGCCTTTTTATACCGTTCTTATTGAATCAGTTGGATTCAAATATATCAAACCAAATATCTAATATGCATCTATATGCAATTAATATGCAACCAAACGGCACCTAATAGCATTTTTGGTAAAAAATTGGTACAAAATTTTTCTAATCCCCAAATATTAAGAACAAATATATATATATATATACCACAGGAATTGCAAAATATCACATTACTTTCTCTTTAGATATAATATATTATATTTCATAATTATGATAGCAAATCTTGTAAATATCCTAATATCACATCACTCTCTTTAGATATATATATTATATATATTTTATATCACTTTCAAATGTAATAACTAAGAAAAAAGAATTTTTATTTAGATATATATATTATATAACTAAGAAAAATGGAGGAGGAAGTAATATATATATATATATATATATATATATATATATATATATATGTGCTAGGACAAAGATTAGTTATGATAGTAAACTTGATAAAAAAAGATAATAGGAGAATCTGACTCGTTCTCCTATGAAAATATTTGGGGATTACTAAATATCACATATATATTTAATAGATAACTATGATAGAAAATTTAGTAAATATCCTAATGTCACATCACTTTGTATTTACATATATATATTATATATATTTTATATCACTTTAAAATGTAATAACTAAGTCTTTAGATCTATATATTATATATATATTATTTTATATCACTTTCAAATGTAGATCTATATATTATATATATTTTATATCACTTTCAAATGTAATAACTAAGAATATATATATATATATATATATATTATATACTATATATGCGGGAATAAGTGAGCATCACAAATATATATATAAGATATATATAAGATTAAGATTAATTTTATGAATTTAATAAAATATCTATATAAGATTGCTAAAATATAGTATGCTAATATATATATATAGTAAGCTAGAATTGTTTGATAACAAAACTAATATATATATCACTTTGTATTTACATATATATATTATATATAATTTATATCACTTTCAAATGTAATAACTAAGAAAATATATATATATATATATATATATATATATATATATATATATATATATATATATATATATATATATTATATACTATATATGCGGGAATAAGTGAGCATCACAAATATATATATAAGATATATATAATATTAAGATTAATTTTATGAATTTAATAAAATATCTATATAAGATTGCTAAAATATAGTATGCTAATATATATATATAGTAAGCTAGAATTGCTTGATAACAAAACTAATATATATATAGTAAGCCAAAATTGAGGTCAAACTAAAATTGAGGCCAAATTAGAAAGCAAAATTGAGGCCAATCTCTTTTTAGTCCAATTTTTTTTTTTTAAACCATTTTATTCAAATTATGCCAAAGCTAGCCAATCTCTTTTTAGTTCAAATTTCTTTTTTAAAACCATTTTATTCAAATTATGGCAAAGCTAATATATATATAGTAAGCCAAAATTGAGGTCAAACTAAAATTGAGGCCAAATTAGAAACCAAAATTGAGGCCAATCTCTTTTTAGTTCAAATTTCATTTTAGCCGAGGACCAAAAACTGAAACCGAAGCTGAGTTTTGCAGCCATCTCAAAAGCAAGACCTCCAACTTACATCATCCGTTTTTGTTACAGTTGAAAGATGTTGAGTGGATTTTAAAGAAAAAGTTCCCAGCGCTTCTACGAATAGCTACACTAAAATAGCACTACTGCAAAAGTTATAGATAGGCCAAACAGGTCCTCGGTCTAACATTAATTTGGCGGAGTTAAAAAGAATAATTTTATCAAATACCTTACCATAGAAGCGGCTTTGCTTTAAGAACCTCAGAGAGTATGAACAGACACCCGCAAGCATACTGAGGCGGCCGCTGAAGTGCAACCTGTTAAGAAACAGATTTGATTAGGGAATGCTTAAGTAATGTACCAACAAAATTATTGTTAATTAACTTGTGCCAATTTGATGAAGAAAGACCTACGAGGATTTTATTGCTCGATAGTATATACTTAAAATGGCATAAAAACACAGCAACATCTAGAATATTAGAATGGGAGGAGAGGATCTCGCCCAACATTAAAAGCTCATCTTAGCATGGCTATCCTTGTGTAGAATCCTGGCCTCAAAATTAATACCTGATAAACCTTGTATTTTATGAGCTCTTTGATCCTGTCGACAACATAGTTGAGCCTGTTTAATTCACCTTTTAAAACTTTACCTAATAATTATATTTATATATATATATATATATATATATATATATATATATATATATATATATATATATATATATATATATATATATATATATATATATATATATATATATATATATATATATATATATATATATATATATATATATATATATATATAAAGCTTATAATTAAGTTCTTAAATTTAATTTTCATAAATTTAGCTAATGCTGTAATAATTCGTTATTCAATCACCAGTTATATATATTTTAAAATTTTTTCATAAATAATAGATTTAAATTAATTTAAAAACTGGCTGTTTTTAAGAACGCAAAATTAGAGAATATATCGCAAAATTAGAGAATATATCTAGTCGGTATTTTATGATCAATAGTTGAATTTAATAGCTAAACAAAATTTAATCCACTATCCACTATGTATAATTAATTAATTCAAATATTTTCTGAATTTATTGTATGTTTTTATTCTCGCTTGACTTAGTTTACAACTGAATTATAATTAAACTAAGATAAACAAATAAATTGACGTCAAAAGGCAAATGAAATTAGAATCACTCGAAAACAATATTTCCCCTATCAATTTCACAACTTCAAAGAGTGATATACCCAGAAAAATTGGCCACAGGATGAGCAAGGTGAGAGAAAGATAAACCGGAGCTTAATTAGTTAACTAAGTAGGTGTCTAAATTATTATACATATTAAGCAAACATTAAACTAATGTTTTCTCCATTACTCAAAAGAGCCATGTATTGTGTTTCTTTAATCACCTTTCCCTCACTCTAATAAACATTTCACCTTCAGCCAAGCTCAAAGGCTCTAATATGAATATAGTGAAACTTACAGTGCAGAATTGTCTGTGTACGGATTGGAGTCCTTCCAGCCGTACCGGAAATTTGAGATCACGCGAGGCGACAATATTTTGAATCTCGAAGTCCTAACAAAGTAAAGAACAGAAGAATGGCACAAAGAGTTGGCAGGCTTAAGTGCAGAGTTCTGAGATTGGATATTATGTAGAAATATGATTACCATGAACTGTACTGGGAAACCAATCTTCTGAACAATACGGGCGAACTGAATAAGAAGGAACATATATCAGATGTGAAGCACAAATATTTCAAAGAAAAAAAAGAGAAAAATCTTAAGATATTACAAAAAGTTATTCTCAGAATTATTGAAGGAATTACTTAACTTTCTTGTTGCCGGTTTTGAAAGCTCCTCACTCTTCTTAGCTCCTGTGCACACCTGAGTAAAAACATTCATTGTTTCTGAGGGATTTTAATTTCCACCTTAATATCTTTTTTCCTCTTTTTTTTTTGGGTCTTTAAGGGACCTCAGAGAGAGAGAGATAGAGAGAGAGGGAGGGAGAGAGAGAGAGTTTCCCTTATTTTTTCTCGGCCGGCGAGGGCCGGACGAAACCCACAATCGCAGGATCTCAGAGAGAGAGGGAAAGAGAGCGCCTCGCCGCACCGGCGATCCGCGCTACGGGAGCGCTTCGCCGGTGAAGAGAGAGAGAAGGGAGCCAATTCGACGTTTCGAGAAAGAGAGAGAGAGAGAGAGAGAGAGCATCCCCACCTTAATCTCTTTTTTCCTTTTTTTTTGGGTCTTTAAGGGACCTCAGAGAGAGAGAGATAGAGAGAGAGAGAGAGAGAGCTTCCCTTATTTTTTCTCGGCCGGCAAGGGCTGGACGAAACCCACAATCACAGGATCTCAGAGAGAGAGAGGGAGAGAGAGCGGCTCGCCGCACCGGCGATCCGCGGTACGGGAGCGCTTCGCCGGTGAAGAGAGAGAGAAGGGAGGCGATTCGGCGCTTCGAGAGAGAGAGAGAGAGAGAGAGAGAGAAAGAGAGAGAGCTTCAGCGGTGAAGAGAGACAGAAGGGAAAAAGAGAGCGCTTCGGCAAAAGGTGTGGGGTAGGTTTGGGAAGAAAGAGCAGGGTAGGTTCGGGAAGAAAGAGAAAGAGGGAGGGCGGTTCGGCGCCAGGCTCGGAGCAACAAAGCGCGAGACAATGGCACGTCGGCGAAATGCGTGAGAGAATGCCACCTGTGCAATGGAGAACCGACAAATTATATATTGTATAGATACCTCATTATTTCTAACTTTCAAATATAATAATTTATTATATGTTTTTTCGAAAAATTAATTCACATTAGATATAGTATGCTTGCCTATTTTCAACTTTTAAATTTAATAAATTATGTCTAATATCTACTTATTTTTTAGTTACCGCAGCGAAGCACGGGTATTTAACTAGTTTTTGTATTAAAAGTAACAAGTTCCGGTCAACTATTCCAATCTGAAAAAAAAAAAGAACCACTTAATAGTTTGAATAGAAAATTGTTATTTTTATAAAATTTATTTTTTTACATTTATAATTTTAAAATTTATATATATATTTTTGTTAATATTTATTGGACATGATATTTTATTTATATTCGATTGAAAAAGATAAATAATAAGCTAACAAATCAGAGAGATATATATGAACAATATAAAATTTTTAAACGGACAAATATGAAAAATTAAATTTTATATGAATATATTTTATATATAAATTTTAAATTCAAATTTTTTTTTATTTTATTTTATATCTTTACTGATTTTAATAGGATTCGAATCCAAGTACTCTATTTATTATTTGAAACGAGTCCAAATTTTTAATATCATTAGTCGTACGGAAATAAATTATTATTATTTTTTATGATGTGATCGTAAATTTATATTTTAAAAATCAGTTATTTTTTTATAATATTTTTCATATATAATCCGACAATATTATTATATTCTTAAAATACATTTATTTTAAAACGCCCTTATAATTTTTGATGCACAATTTTAAATTTTAATTTAATTTGTTTTTTAATTATAAAATGATTTTTAAATAAGCTAATTATAATTTTTACTATTCTCTGTCCAATTAGATAATTATAGCCATATAAATTTAATTAATTTATTATAATTTAGAAAAATATTTTTAAATATTTTTTTTTTTTTTATATAAAGCGTGCATTGCACGCGCGGTTATAGTTCTAAGGTTCTACTATAGTGTCATGAAAAAACTTCGTTAACCCGATATATTCCGGATTGGTATTGGTTCGGGTTGTAAGAATCTTCTTTGGGGCAACCCGAAATGCCGGTCCGGTTCAATTCAAACTACGATAAAAACCGGTCGAAACGAACCGAACCGAACCGGTTCCCCACCCCTATAAATAACCCCCCTTTTTCTCTTTCGCGAGCAACCTCGCTCCTCACCTCCCCTCGTTACCATGGAAGCGCCGCCGCAGCAGAGCTTTTGCGGAAGCGCTTTTAGGCTCCGCACTTCTCCTTCTTCGTCGTCGTCGTCGTCGCCGTTCCCTCGTCTCCTTGATCGGAAGCTCCACTTCCGCTCCCAAAATCGCTTCTCCGTGCGCGCCGCCGCCGCCGCCGCTTCCTCCGGCCATAGTAAGATCCCCGATCGCCTCGTTACGCTCGATTTCGCCATATCCGTTCTGTAATCCATGGTTCCTGCTGTTGTTCATGGCGGATTTAGCTGTTACGCTGCTCGATTACGGGGCCGGAAACGTTCGCAGCGTGCGGAATGCGATTCGGTACCTAGGGTTCGACATCAGAGACGTGAGATCCCGTTATGCTCTAATATTTTACTTCCTTTTGTTTTGTAACTTTAATTCTGCGGCAAATGATTTCAACTTTTGATCCATTTGATGGAGTCGAAGGTAGATGATGCTTGATTTTTTTGAAATTGTAGTTATAAATGCTTGAGAATTGATTTGAAACTTGAGTAGTGCTAGTTACTGGCTTGCTAAAATTTCTAGGTTAAAAAACCGGAAGATATCGTAAATGCTGATCGACTCGTGTTTCCGGGGGTTGGAGCCTTTGCGGCAGCAATGGAGGTGCTAAATCGGAATGGGTATACTTCCTTACTTTATGTACATACTGTTTACATCTGTAAAGCATCGCCTTTTATTGTGTGCATTTGCTTATTTTTGTTGCTTGCAAAAGATACTTCAATGTTATGAATCTGATGAGTTGGTTCGGCAAATGGCAATCTTTTCGGCTCAAGCAGACTTCGGAAATGAATTATGGCTCTTGCTTACTGTAACTTTATGTGGTCAATTAGCCATAATATCATTTTGAGGAATATGCACTAATAAAAGAAAACTTTTTATTTTCTTTTATTTATTAGACATTTAGAATTTGTGCTTTTGACCTATCAACTTGTTTGCATTAAGCTATAATGTCTATCTATAATAGCTGTCTTGAGCTTTATGATTCAGTGCTCAATTTCTTACTTGTTATTTTCTCATCTTGAATATAAATATATCTTCTTTTCATAATATTTACTAGTTTTGCTGTAATTATTATTTTTTTTTTCATTTATTTAATCTGCAAGTAGAACCATTATGACTCACAATATGACTTTTTTGTCAAAGCACCTACTCCCTCCACAACTTGTTCCTTGTCTGGATACGGTGTATATATCATCCTAATTTGCTAGGTGGCAATCGTAGTTGGCTACTTTCTTCTTTTTCTCAAGTTACTCACCGTGACTTCGTGTGTAATTTTTTGTTGCAAAAGTGAACATTTTCTTGTTGGACTCAGATTATCTAAGTTCTGTTATAACTACTGCAGCATGGCAGAAGCACTCCGCATGTATGTCGAAAAGGATCGCCCCTTTCTAGGAATCTGTCTCGGACTTCAATTGCTTTTTGAGTCTAGCGAGGAGAATGGTCCAGGTAATATTCTTTTTCGTTCCTTGTCAACTTTGATTAAATGTGCTGTCTAGGCGTGCAATATCAAAAAAGGAAAAAAATTAGTGAATTTTATTGAACTTCAATTATTAGCTTGATGGACGAACTCTTTTGGGGTAGATTAGTCAATAATCTTACAATATTTTTTTCATTACTTACAATATATTTTTCATTATGTTTTCAACTCCAGTTTGGCTAGTGTCAATGGGGGAACTCTCACTTTCACAAATTATGATAAAAGTTTACTTGCCTCATGATTAGCTTTTTTTATTGGCAATTGCATATTCTCCTGTTTCCATAATTTATTTCATTGCTTAGAAGTTCATATGATTCAAAATATCCTCCAAAGGTTTTTAAGACAAAGTTTGCTTTACTGAAATATGAAAGCTTCCACCAAAACATACGGATGCTTTTAAGTTTGCTTCGCTTGGAGCATTGCGCACCGTCCACAGCTTGTTAATCATTTGGAATTTCTTGCTTAGTGCTGTCATATGTTTAGGAGAATAAGGTTGTTTTGCTGTTTTGTTTTGTACATTTAACTAGAGCTTTGCCAGCACTTATGGAGCTCATCAGTAAGAAAACCTGTGTTACTGCATATTTTCTCCTCCAGTTCCATCTAGGCTGTGTACAGCAAATCCTACAAAACAAACACAGCTCAGATTTATTATCTTTTCTTTCTTTTGTAACACTATTTTTACAGTTATAGCATATTCTACACAGTTGAAGGTCTTGGGGTGATACCTGGTCGGGTTTCTCGCTTTGACTCTTCAAATGGTCTCATAGTACCTCACATTGGCTGGAATGCTGTGCAAATTACCAAAGAATCTGGGATTTTGGATGGCATTGAAGGCCACCATGTCTACTTTGTTCACTCATACCATGCAATGCCTGTATGTTCGTCCAACAACTTCTATTTTTGTAATTTAGCCCTATCATTTGCTTCCATGTAGCTTTTGGACCAAAATCATTTCTTTACATTTGGTTAGTCAGATGCTAATAAAGACTGGGTTTCGTCAATATGCAACTATGGTGAGAGTTTTATTTCTTCTATATCAAGGGGGGAACATACATGCTGTCCAATTTCATCCAGAAAAAAGTGGAGGTAACCTTCTGTTGCATCAGTGGCAGATAAACTTGAAAATAAAGCTATAAGGAACGACGCTAACTATAATTATTATGCAATTACCATATACACATATTTCATTTAGTTCCAATAGGTTGCAATGTTGGTTGATAAATCATTAGTATATACTGTTACATGAGGTCCTCTTTTAGTTCTGCTTATCATTTGATGTTTATTTTCTTTGCTAATTAATACCTTTATTCTTTGGATACTTATATATTGATTTTTTTCGGTGCAAAAGGATATCTTGAGGTGGATGAATGCCTTTCCATCCTTTTTTATTTCAGTATATCATTTTTTGTTTCTTTAATTTATTTTAGAAGTTATTATTCTAATTATAATGTTTATTTGGAGTTTTTCAGCTATTGGGCTTTCGATACTAAAGAACTTCTTGAATCCATCTCATTCGTCATCAGCAAAGGTAGTCCTTGAATATCTCAGTTTTGATGGTGTCTTTTTCTTTTGTCTTTAAAATCATTTTGACAATGAATTGCCTCTCTTTGCAACAGGCATTAGCTCATGCAAAAGCTTCAAAGCTGGCAAAGAGAGTAAGCGCTTTGAAATCTAGAAAAAATATTTCAATCCATGTGCATTACACTATATTTTTGGATCTACTCTTCTCAATCTCTTAACATTTGCAGGTAATAGCATGCCTTGATGTACGAGCAAATGATAAAGGGGATCTTGTAGTGACGAAGGGGGACCAATATGATGTAAGGGATCAGACGGATGAGAATGAGGTACGGGGAGATTGGCTTTTATGCTTGTATGTAGTATAAGGGAGCTAATGAAGTGAATGCATGAACTACTTAGATTAGCTATGTATGTACAAAGGTGTAGAGATACATGTCGAAGATAGCTAATGAGGCATTTGCAAGAAATTTTCAAACTAGCTTACTTGTGGGCTTTAGAAAATGATTTTGATGCGCTGTTCTTAGTTTGTGGGCTGAGGGGTATCAGTGCTGAATTTGATGAGATGAGGAAGGAAAAAATAAAATGAGCTTAATATCTTTGAAGATGAAGATTCAGAAAACAGTGTTAAACATAGTCGACTTACACACGATTAAATCAAAACCGCTTGTGCTTTATGTATCAAAGAAAAACCTTGTATTTAGTTCAAAGAAAAATTAATTTGTTCCTTTGGCTTTGGTGCGCTTTTAGTATTTAAATTCTCAACTTTACTTGTTGGACTTGTTTATATTTTTTTTGCCAACAGGTGAGAAACCTCGGCAAACCAGTGGAGCTGGCGAGTCAGTATTACAAAGACGGTGCTGATGAGGTACATATTAAATTCGTAGTAAATATGAGATACACTTTCATTCGAGGCAATGTGAAGTAGTGATGAAATATCATTTCAGGTTAGTTTTCTAAACATAACAGGCTTCCGTGACTTTCCTCTGGGAGACCTGCCAATGCTACAGGTTTGGAGCAATTAATTAATATTTCCTATTCTAAATTCTGAAAATCCTTTCTATATTGGTAATGACACCTTGAGGATTGCTTTATAAACTGAATATCTTATGACTGTGAAAACAATTAATCTTATATAGGTTTTGCGTTACACATCTGAAAACGTCTTTGTACCACTTACGGTTGGGGGTGGCATTAGAGACTTCACAGATGCTAATGGGAGGTTAGAATTCTATCCCTCCTATTTAGCTATGTTTTTATGCTTGCATGTGCTTATATGGTCATCTTTTTGCCAATTTGCCTGCATGTTTATGTGCATTTCAATAAATTCTTATCGTCTATGGGCTAAACAATATTGACTACTAGAGATAATTGCATTATTATGTGACGCTCCAACTTCCCTGGGGTCACCTATCCTAAGGCTACTCTATACCTAGCACACTTAACTCTCTTAACCTCTTGGGCCTATCCACTGCTCAAAATGCTATATGCTGAGTTAAGAGATTAAGCCATAATATATTCTTTATATAGGACTATTTAAAATTTCGGGGGTGTCACATTCCTCCTCTCTTTAAGCCCTGACGTCCTCGTTAGGCTCTCCCCTTTAAGCCCTTACGTCCTCGTCAGGCTTAGGCACACTCATAAGCTCCAGGCGATGTGAGATTCGTCTCGCTAGCCTTAGCCGACCTTGTAGGAAGCCGCGCTCCACTCACAACGGCCATCAGCCGGGAAGCCACGCTCTACCCGCTATATAATCCTGTCTCAGTCGAGGCTCATCTCACATTTTTTAGCTAGTGATTGGTTATGATACCAACTGTAACGCCCAACTTTTCAGGGACTCATCCTAGGACTACTCTAGCCCTAGCACGCTTACTCTCTTAGCCTCCTGGATCTAGCCACCGCACAAAATGTTATAGCCGGGCTAAGAGGTTTAGCCCTATTATATCCTTTATATAGAACTACTTCAAATCCTGGAGGTTTCATATAATAGTTTTGAAGCTCAATTATTATAACTATCATGCTCCCTTGGTGCCCTGTTTACAAGGCTTATCCTTCTGTAGGTACTATTCTAGCTTAGAAGTGGCATCAGAATATTTCAGGTCTGGTGCAGATAAGGTTTCAATTGGAAGTGATGCAGTTTACGCTGCAGAGGAATATTTAAAAACAGCGGTAGGCGCGATATTATATTGCCTAAACATTGTTGGTGTAAGCTTTTCCAATTTGTAACTTTCTTTTTGTTTTTTAGGTAAAGACTGGAAAGACCAGTTTAGAGCAGATCTCTCGAGTCTATGGGAACCAGGTCCGTGCTTACCTTTCTCTTTTTGTGTATATTTTACTTATAAGGAGGCTTCAAATGTAACATGGTGGTTTCTTTTTATTTTAGTTGACTTGCCTTGTTATAGCAGAAAGTAGCTTCTACTATTTGAAAACTACATACTAGAAGCTTGTACATGTGGATGAACTAATTTCAGTCAACACCTTGGCACATGCTCTTCTAAACACTGATTTTTTATTGACAAAAGAAGAATCAACTTGCTTGTTCGACTTTAGATTGATAACTAGTTGTTTCTATATAATTATAATACTGGCGCATCTATTTTGTAGGCAGTAGTGGTGAGTATTGATCCTCGAAGAAAGTATGTTAAAAGTCCTGATGATGTCAAATTTAAGGCTGTGAAAGTGACGAAGCCAGGTACTGTTTCAATGTTGATTGCTATAAAGTTCACCCTTGCTGTCTCATTTCATCGTTCAATCTTTATTCTTTTGAGCTTTGGATGTATCCTCCTTACTCTTGTGCTGGTTTTAGGTCCGCTTGGTGAAGAATATGCATGGTACCAATGTACGGTAAGCACTTCATTTCTAATCGTCCATTATACATTGAGCTTGACATGTACTTAGAGTATTCTTCCCTGAATTTGTTTGTAAAATTTGCCTCTAAGTTGTGACTATCGTATGTCACAACCTTTTATACGATGGAGATGTCTTTACAAATATTTTCTTCTTTTTTTTGTAAAGGTAAATGGTGGACGTGAGGGTCGGCCTATAGGAGCTTATGAGCTTGCAAAAGCTGTTGAAGAACTGGGAGCTGGAGAAATTCTACTTAATTGCATTGATTGTGATGGTATGACTGCAGATAATTATAACAGCCTAATATTATTTTCAACTGCTCCTGTGCTATATATATATTTTTCTTTATTTTTCCTCTAATGATAACTAATCTCTCCTGCCCCTTCGCTTAATTCTTGAATGCAAAATATTTTCTTTTGCGTTTTGTATCTTGTAATCTTTAGTTGACTTGAAGGAATTTGATGTGCCATGTAAGTATTTCGTTCATCAAGGGTTAAGTCTTGTGGTTTAGTATGTCTAAAAGTTATAAATATAGCTAAAAGATCATGTTCCGCGTTTGCAGGTTGAAGCAAGGACACGCCATTGTTCTTTTATGTGCATATTGTTTGAAATAGAACGACGGTATTACTGTTTGAAGTATGTACACTTTTGCAGGTCAGGGACAAGGATTTGACGTAGACTTAATTAAACTGGTATCAGATGCTGTAACAATCCCTGTAATCGCAAGCAGTGGAGCTGGTGTTGTAGAACATTTCTCGCAAGTCTTCCAGAAAACGAGTGCTTCAGCAGCTCTTGCTGCCGGCATTTTCCATCGCAAGGAGGTAACAATATAAAAATTCACTTATGTTTTTATCCAGAAGTATTTCTTAGCAGTCCCTGCAATCCTGATTTTTGTCTTACAATCTTAAGTGAGCTTAGCCATCACCTATTTGGCAGATTTAAGGGCCTGTTTGAAGCATGAATATCTTCTTCAGCAATCAGCATATCTCTTATATTTACTCAATCACAAAAGATTTATCCTGCATCCATACAGTTATAGAACTATTGGGCCTTGTGATCTCGTGGTTGCAGTTACAAGAAAATCATTTGAATTGATAATTTTGCCACGTGCCGACACTCTTATAATTACTTTAAAAGAACGTTTCTGTAACTTTGATCAGACTCGGATAACAATCTGCCAACTACTTTGTGGTGTAGAGAATTGCCTTTCATCAATTTTTATATATATACGTCTAGGGTCAAAACTAAGTGCTATTAGCTTTGTGCGATCTCTTATGTGCCCCCCACAAAGAGGACACGCCATATCATTCAGCCAAGTCATGTAGCTTAAACTTTGACTCTAAGGTATTGTTTGGTTTTGTGCATATAGCTTATATTCTTCGTTTTCTTTTTTCTTTCATATAAACTTATCATACTTACGGTATCTGTCGAGGAACAAAAAAAAAAAAAAATGAAAGCATCTTGCTGACTTCCACTGTGATGATCCAGGTTCCAATTCTATTCGTAAAAAAGCATCTTCTAAGGGAAGGTATTGAGGTGAGGATGTAGTTCATACATGGAGAAAAAAAATCAGGATCTTGCCATGCTATTATTTCATCTATTAAGACAATGTTGTAGTCTTTTTAGTTGCCTGGCCATTTGTTTGTTGGCGGACCTTTTTTAGTCATCTGAAAGTTGTCAAATGTCTGCGATAATACTATTGTTGTCTGGCTATTTATTTGTAGATGGACTCATGGACCTAACATTTTTGTTCATCTTAATCTATAAGCTCTTTGTAACAGTATTTTTAATTCGTGTATGGATGATCATTTAATATTTTTTCAAGTCAAATTTGAAGAACTTAGTGATGATGAGGTCGGTTTTTTTAACCAAACATGGTGAAGCACATGATGATTCATTTTTATATTGCAAAACAAGTATATAACAATGATATCAAATCATACCAACTACCCCTGCCTCTTCTTGATCTTGTTGAGAAGAGACCCTCGCCCCGGAAAAGGATTATTACACAACAAATTTTCATCACCCTTTCCTAATACACACTCTCTCTTCTTCTCCTTAACAAGAACATCACCACTATTCTTAGTACTACTGCTACTGCTGTGAATACTACTCCCACCCTCCTCTTCTACTACTACTACTACTCCTGCTGCCTCTTTCCTCGCCGCTATCTCCATTTGCTTCTCTCTTCTCGCCCTCCTCCTCCTCCTCTCCCTCCTCTCCTCTCTCTTCTCCCTCACCACCTCCTCCTCCTCCAAAATCATCCCACCTTTTCCCCCTCCTCCCAATTCCCTTCGGACTCGGGGGATCCGCCCCCCGAAGGAGGTGCCGAGGAGCTCGAAGTCGACGCGCGCCCACCCCTCCCTGTCGTCGTAGTCCCACCCGAAGCGCTCGGCGACGTCGAGGAGCTCGGAGACGCCGCCGGAGGGGGAGAAGGAGGAGGAGCCTCGGAGGGCGTCGCCGGAGAGGAGGCGCGCGGCGTGCTCCCACTCGAGGCGGTCGCGGTAGACGGGGTCGAGGAGGACCTGGTCGGCGAGGCGGGCCCAGGGCTCGGAGTCGCGGGCGCGGAGGGTGGAGGCGACCCAGCGGAGGTAGGAGGAGGGGAGCGAGCCGAGGCGCCGCCCCCGGTGGCGCCCGAAGTCGACCACGCGGTCGCGCGCGGGTGGGTGAGAACCCTCGGAAGAGGAGGAGAGGGAACGAGGGGGGCGGAGGAGGTGGGAGAAGGGGAGGTGGAGGAGATGCATTTTAGTAGGAGGAGGACGAGGAGGAAGAGGAAAGGAGAAATGGGGATAATAATTCCATCTTTTAATCACTTCTTATTTTTATATATATAATAAATCGGTTAAAATAATAATAATAATAATTTTTGCACTCTTTTTTTTTTTTTCTAACTTTTAAATATTTATATTTTATTCTTTTAAAAATTTAAGATAATAAATTTAACATCCTTTATTATATTAAAATATTTTTTTAAAATAATAAAAATATATTAAAAAAATTTATAGCATAAGTAAAAGTATTTTGGTTATTTTGTGCTCTTTGTTAATATCGTGATTTCTAGAAATGTTTTTGAAAGTTTAAAAAAATAAAAAAATTAATTTTATATTTTAGTATAATAAATCTAAAATTTAAAAGTTTATTTTTAAAATATTTAAATTTTTAGTTTTTCAGTTGTATATTAATTATGAAGATAGAAACTTTGCACCAAAAGAAATAAAAATTTTGAACTATGAACTATTTTGAATTTACTGTTTAATTTTTCAAAATTTTGACTTTACCATCTAATTTTTTAATTTATTTAATTTGAATTAGTTAATTTTAAATTTTAATATATCACTTAATTTTATAGATTTAATTAATACATTTTATATATTTTTTAGAAGAGCAATGCTACATGTACACCCCGAAGGGGTGTACATCATACATCTCCACCATTTTAATGGTGGCGATATTTTTTACGGGTTACATCAAGTGACCCATCATCACACCCCCACCCTTAGATGGGTGGGGGTGTGAGATGTACACCCCTTACGGGTGTACACATAGCATTTTCCTTTTTAGAATTATAAATTTATTAAAATAAGTAATTATTTAAATTGTAAAGTCAAAATATTATTGATTAATGTAGATCAAGTAAATTAAAGATTGAATAATAAAACTAAAATTTTGAAAAAGTTGTGTAGCAGCATCAAAATAATTTATAGTTCAGATTAACCTTCTACATTTCTACTAGTTCATTATAAATAAAAAGCTTTGCACCAAAAAAAGTAAAAAATTATTTTTTTATAAATTTTAATAAATTAATAAAATTTATTTTATTTTAATTAAAAAAATACTAGGTGACAGATAATATATTTTTACTTTGTCACTCTATAGTTTAAAAAATTATACTAAACTATCATGTAATTTTATTTTTATTTTACTATAAAAATTTATTTATTAAGCTGGGTATTACTCTGCGATCTTTTTTAGTTGATGGTTGGTTTTTTTTTTTATTAAAATAAAAATAAAATTATTGAATTATTAAAGGTAATTTTTTAAACATACGTAAAGTAATGTACATTAATTAAAAATTTAAAATAAATGATATATTTATATTTTAAAATAAAATATTCTTAAATTAAATAAACTAAAAAATTAAATAATAAAATTAAAAATTTAAAAATTAAATAGTCAATTCTAAATAGTCCATAGTTCTGATAATATCTATACATTTTTATTTAAAATTAAAATTAAGATAAAATTGTAAGTTAAAGTTTAAATATGAAAAATGAAATTATAATGAAAATAAAATAAAGGGTTTTTTTTTAAAATAACCCTGTAAAAATTTTTATTTGTAAAAATAGTCTCAAAAAATTTGTATTTGTAAAAATGGCCCTATACCCGCCAACTGGGCGCCACATGTGCCTGCCACGTGGGCGGGAATGGCTGAGGCGGAGCGAATTGAACACGCGTTTTGAGAACGAGTGCGCGCTCTGAGAACGCGTGTTTAAAAAATATATATATATATATTTTTTATAAATTTGATTCTTTCTCAAACAAACGGATTTATTTTTTTTAAAAAAAATAAAAAAATAAGTCAAAAAATATATTTCTTTTATATTTTTAAAGAAATTTATTTTTATCGGTTTGGTGAAAAAAAATATAAAATTTATTTTTATTGTTTGTATTTATTTATTCAATATTTATATATTATTTTTATCAGTCTAAAACAATTTTTTTTTCACCAAACCGATCAAAATAAATTTCTTTTTGCAGTACGAAAAAAAATAAAATAAAATATCCGTTTGTTTCAGAAAATTTAAAAATATAAAAATATATAAAATAATATATAAATATTTAATAAATAAAAAAATAAAAAATGGAATGTGAAACTTATTTTTTCTAGATATATATTTTTTGACTTATTTTTTTATTTTTTTTGAAAAAATAAATTCGTTTGTTTGAGAAAGAATCAAATTTATAAAAAAATTTTAAAATGAATTTTAACAAACTTGATCTATATTATTACCCTAGCTAGTATTCTAGAAGGAACTTTTTTTTTTATTATTATTAGGATTTATTTTAGGGTTTTAATCCTCAAAAGTCAAAAATACCCCTTAATTCGAGAGCAACCCATTGCGACGGTATTTTAGTCATTTAACACCGATTAAACCCTACTCACCGTTCTATAAATAGGAATGGAAACCCCTCTCATCCGCTACCACCTCGGCGTAGGAGTCTCACATCGCCGTCACCATGTCGAAGCGAGGTAGGGTTTCTCTCCTCCATTCTAGGGTTTTAGTGTTTACGGTTTGATCGTTTTCATCACGAGATCGAGATGCTAATGGCGATTCCCCTTTGTCCAATGATCTGCTTTGGCTACACTCGATCTCGAAGCTTTTGCTTCTGTTTCTTTCGATTTTGTTCGATTCTTTTGCGAGATATGAATTCGAAACGAAAACTTGGTATCGATTTTGCCATTAATTGCACTGCTTTTTGGTTAGGGCGCGGTGGATCGGCCGGAAACAAGTTCCGGATGTCGCTGGGTCTTCCGGTGGCGGCGACCGTAAACTGCGCCGATAACACCGGAGCGAAGAATCTCTACATCATCTCAGTGAAGGGCATCAAGGGTCGGCTTAATCGCCTCCCCTCCGCCTGCGTCGGCGACATGGTCATGGCCACCGTGAAGAAGGGCAAGCCCGATCTGCGCAAGAAGGTCATGCCCGCCGTCATCGTCAGGCAACGCAAGCCGTGGCGCCGAAAGGATGGCGTTTACATGTACTTCGAAGGTAACATTCTCTTGCCCTACTTCGCTCTTTTCCTTTTTTGTTTTGTGCTTTTATCAATCAATCCGGCGAAAGAACAAGATACAAATCTTGTGTTGGAGCTGTTTGCATCTGACCTGCAGATTATTTTGTATTAGAGAAATTTTCTTGGTATACTGATGTATAAGCTTTGCATTCCTTGTAGATGAAGTGATTAATGAGTTTTTGGCATATTTAATGGCCATGAGATCTGCAGTTTTTCTTTCGCCTTTAATAAAAAAGGAAAAAGCTTTCCTGGAGTATTTCTTGTTATAAAATTTTATAACTTCTATTCATCTGTTTGTAGGAAAGATTTCCAGTAAATTACCTTTATCTGGAAAGGAATTCAATGGTATTGGTGACAAGATTTTGTGTGTGGTCCTTAAAGTTACTGGAGCTATCAACGTATGCAAACATATTTTCTAAGTAAAAACATACTCTTGAATACCCTTGGAAAGATTGATCTATGCTAGGAGTTCGTCCAAAGCAGTTTCATATTGCATCGGATTAGGAGTGATCATGAGACAGACATATGCGTGCTCGCTGATGCTTTTCTTTTCCGATCGCTTTCTGTTTTATAGATATCTCTTTGTTCTAGTTGCGGAACATACATAAATATTCTCTGCCTTCCGAATATAATAGAGTTTTTCATAATTTAATCCCTTTTCTCTTGATTGCTCCTATTTTGTTGTTCTTATGACGAAGAGACATGATATACTTGTAAACCTGCTGTTATCCTTAAATGTTATGCTTGGATTAGTTATGCTTTGTTTTAATTATTTTGCATTTCTATCTATTGTGCATAAAGTTTTTCTCCCCTTTTCTTGCGGAGATATTTTTTATATTTTTCAAGTCGGATTTCAGTTTTATCTTTGTGGTGACAGGAGGATTTTTCTGGGTGAAAATACTCCGACTTTCTGGAGCAAACCCTCGATGTTTGCATATTCCTAAGTAAATGTCACAAAGTAAGCCTTTGGATGTCGATGGCTCTTCTTGGAAAGAACTATCTTTTCATGGAGTTCCTCCATTTGAAGGCGGTCTCATATTCCAGCTCCCTGAGGAGCGGCATCGCTGCAATAACCTTTTGGGACTGGCCATGAGACAAACATGTACATGTTCTTTGATAGATTAGCATCTAAGTTCTCTATCGCTGCTGACGTGTTTTTGGGGCTAGTCTGAGAAGAGCAGATTCATATATTTCCTAACTTTCGATTTATCAATCACAGCTTTTTTGTTATATAGTAAATGTTTTTTCCGGTCTTCTTTGTGTACGATAGACATGGTTTTTATTGAGGACGTGTAGTTTGCGACTCATGTGATCATCGGCAATGCTTGTGTGATGCTTTTTATCATGTTTGACGCTTTTTTAGAAGTTTTTTCCTTCTCTATACTCTCTTACTTCATCAAACCAGTATTTGTAGGTTTTTTGTTTAGTGACGGGAGGATTTTCCGGGCGGAACTTCTCCAGCTTGCTGGAGCAAACCATCTTTGTTTGCATATTCCTGAGTAAACGTCGCAAAGTAAGCTTTTGTATGTCGTAGGCTCTTCTTGGAAAGATCTATCTTTTCAAGTAGTTCCTCCATCTGAAAGTGGTCTCATATTCCATTGCCTTGAGTAGTGGCATTGCCACATTTACCTTTTAGGACTGGCCATGAGACAAACATAATGTGTTTTTAGATATTTTTGAGTGATAAAATATTCGTGTGTTTTCAACTCTGAAATACCATTTTTCATGTCCTTTTGTATTGTGGATTCAATCGGTATTTTTTGGGGGAAAAAACTGGCATTAATCACTAATCAGATGTAAAAATAATCTTACCTCATCTGGTTTCATTCTAGTTGGAGTTCTATTTGCTGAATTTGACTGTTGTAGTGACGGGAGGATTTTTCTGGGTGAAAATTCTCCAACTTGGTGGAGCAAACAATCCGTGTTTGCATATTCCGAAGTAAACGTCACAAAGTAAGCCTTTGGATGTTGATGGCTCTTCTTGGGAAGATCTATCTTTGCAAGGAGTTCCTCCATCTGAAAGTTGTCTCATATTCCATCGCCTTGAGGAGCGGCGTTGCTGCAATTACCTTTTAGGACTGGCCATGAGACAAACATATGTGTCTTCCTATATATTTTTTTTGTGTTACCCACTTTAGTATTTTTTCTTCAGTAGATTCTTTAATTGTTAAACTATTCATCGATCTTTGTGGTGGTCGTCGGATTTTTCTTTTCTGGTTCGTGAAAATTTACTCAGCAAGAAAGTACTTGTCAGCAGATGGTTCTAAATGTTTTCTGCCTTGTGTAGTTGGTTGCTTCTGTTCTTAATTGAGTGACCTGCATATATTATGTTATTCTCGGTAAGAAGCATACAAGGAAAAGATAATAAACCAGCCTTAAACAGCATGGTGCTTAATTGTTGCATTGTGTTACCTGTCGCCTGGTACATCTTTTTATTCTCACAAAGGTTGATGTCATTCCATCTATCACCATATCACCAGCCATAATCTTTGGTTACTTGGTATGCTTTAATTTCATTTCTTTTGTGCCAGTTAGGCTGCTCTAAGCTCCTAGGGCTAAAGCCTAGTGTATGTTTTGTAGCCCTTAAATAAATATTGGTAGGTACTGGAGACAAGCGATGTACATTTATTAGTTTTCTGATATAACTGTGTCTATTGAATTGATCCGTTCTGTTGTTGCAATATCTGTTGAAGTAACGAATTTATTTTCTTTTCTGTCGTGTCAAGTTGTTCTCTTGACAATTTTCGTCGTTTGCTATTATGCAGATAATGCAGGAGTTATTGTGAATCCCAAAGGAGAAATGAAAGGTATGCTAGAGTTAACTTGATAGTATTAGTTTTTCCTTGTTCCCTTTTTTCCGAGTACAAAAAGGGACGTGCGTGTTTTACTTGCTTGGCCTGGATTCTGGAATAGCAGGGCAGGAAGAGCTCATTCCTACTTTGGTGAATTTTAAGGGGAGGAAAAAAAAAAAAAAAAGAAAAAAAAAATGGTTGTATTGTGATTTGCATTTTGCCCTATCAATAGATGAAAACTGGAAATTTGGAGAGTTATCTCAGTTCAATTCGGAAAGTCCTTTACCCTTTCGAAGTTGGAAGGTGCTATCGCAGTTCTCATTATAAAGATAGCGAAGCACAACAAAGCTGTATAATCTATTGTGTTCATTCGCATTTGAGCCATTTTAGCATTAAGCTGTCGACATCCGGAGAGCTCTATTCAAACATGCCTTGTGCACCACAAGCTCCAGCAGGCAGGCTAAACAGCCCTCTACATTATTTTATGCCTTACAAACTTTCTTATAGTCAGATACTCAACAGAATTGGATCTTTTACGCAGGCTCTGCTATAACGGGACCGATTGGAAAGGAATGTGCCGACTTGTGGCCTAGGATTGCGAGTGCGGCCAACGCTATCGTTTGATTCCCTCTTTCCTTTGGAAGAAAAAGGAAAGAAACTTCTACACCATTGCCAGAACTGGGAAAGGACCCAGATCAGGTGTCGGACCACTCGGATAATGACTGTGTAATCAACTGGTTGTCTAGCATTATATCTCACTTGTCAACTATATACCCCTAGGATTTCCTTGACCTTCAGAGTTTTCCTGTTGAGCTTTTTAGACATCAAATTGCCGAGAACATGATTTTTTGCTTGTGTTTTAAGTTGTTGAAGTTGCTGAAACTTTTGGCAAGTTTTACTTGCAAGTTTGGTTTTTGAAAGAAAGATTAAATCCTGAATAGAATGGGCAAAACCCCTGATATTGATAATAATTTCAGTTTCTATCCTAGTTGTTGAATCAAAGATAACAAATGAGGTGATTTGAGTGCTTATGGATGGTTATTGTCAATTCACATTCTTGAAGATACAAAGAGAAAGCAAGACCTACAAAACCAAACCAGGCAGAATGACTACTTACAATCCTGTCATCTTAATAAAGGAAGAAACAGCAGACATCTTAATGGTTATGATATCCAGAAGGCTCAGAGCATTATTCACATCTTCGGATAGTGCTGAGCATGGATGGTTGCCACTCCAATTGAGAAGCATTGGAGAGCCGAAAGAGTTGTCGACCTGAACCGGATTAGAAAAAGATCCTCACCCACATCCAACAGCCTGAATGCAGGTTCCCCGTGCTTCGCGCCCTGCAATCCGAACCGTAAACAGATAGATCAGTCTGTATGTATGTATGCAAGTAGTAGGCCAAATAAAGATTCATGAAAGAAAAAGAGAAATAACTAGCTCCATTGAGAGACTGAAATAATCTAATGATGTGAGGAGGTACTGTGGCATCAGTCATCAGATCAGCCATATTTATCTCACAGAACTAAAAAGCAAAATATGAGGTGCCTGAGATTTTAAAGAATTATAAATGCAGTATATGCAACTCTGAAACTCACCTCCATGAACAGATCAATGGAGTCGCATTCCTGTGACTCTATGTGGGGCAAAGTTTTCGCTGCTGACGGAGAGTCGTCGCTGAGCACCGTAATAGGACACCCGATATCCCACCCGCCACAGTCGCAAAGGCCGCCGGACTTCCATCTCTCCGTAAGACTTGATGGGCCCTCACTACTCGTAACCGGACCGCCGTGAAAACCGCTTGGGACTACAACATTCACACACCTTGAAGATTTTCTTCTATTCTGCATGCAACCTCCTCCTTCAGCTTTTGCAAGGAATTTGAGGCCCCACCCACCAGCAGAAGGCTCTTTGTTGCTCTTGTGTTGATAATCTCTCACGACAATCGAAGTTAACTCGAGATTGGGGGGGAAGAAATCATCGGTACGAAGACGAGGAGGAACTAATTCATCAATGCCGCTAAAATCGCCGGTAATAACCTCGTGAATGTCGTCAAACTGAGAGCACGATTTAGCGGCTTTATGGCAGATTTTGCGCTTCGGTGAGTAGCTTGGTGTTAACATCTTTGCGACTTTTTTAGAAAACCCCTTAGTTTTTGCGAGAGAGGAAGACCTTTGCATTTCTGCCGAAAGGCCATCGTCAGCACCGAACAACACGAATTCGGTTTCTATGCAATCCGATTCTTTTGAGCTCAAAACTAAAGAACTCGATACCTTCATCTTAGCAGCAAATCTTGATCCCTTTCTCGCATGAAAGACATAGATGTAATCCAGCGCCTTGTCGACCGTAGACCGGACCTTCAGAGGATTCGCCACGTAAATCTCGCTCGGATCATCCTCGGCCGAAAACTCAAAGTAAGGAAGCCCATTTTTCCACATGCAGTGTAGAAGGCCTGTGGAAATAAGGTTTGACGACATTGAGGTCGAACTAGACCGGGACTGAATCGTCTTCTCAGAACAACTCGACTCAGAAGTGCTTCTCTTGAAAGGTACAATTCTTCCTTTGGGCGCTCGCGGGGCAACAAACGAGCGTCTATGTAGCGCCCTCGCCTTGAGAGCTGCTTCTAAAGACTCAAATATCAGCATCCTCGACGGACTCACAGTAGCAGAATCTTCTGTACTAGCCTGTGAAGAAGACTCGTCGACAAAGTCGTCAAGATCAGTAACACTCAGTTTTCTACGATCTCTCAATCTTTTGATGACTAGATCTAAGGATCTCATGTTCAAAGGGATGTTCAACAAGGACGACGCTCGGCAAAAGATACGTCGACCGTGGTTATAACTAGGCTGCTCCAAATCGGCAGAACATGGTAGAAAACCCCTACTAGGACTGACGAAATTTATGTAGTACGGATACGCGAGCTCGCTGCTACAATGGCAAGAGTTTTGTCTGCGCGGAGAATTTTTGCCTTTCGGGGACTCTAAGATTAAGGGCATGTTTCTGGCGATTTTCCGAAGCTCCAATTTAAGCTCGGATACACCGAAAATCGGCCGACCGTTCTCCTCGGCGTTTGAACTACATTCCGGACTGTCGTTTCCATCTCGCCGACACTCTCGCCCCCCCTCAATACATCGACGTTCCATCCTCCGCAGACGAGAACGCAGTTCTACGCGCGCATCTACAAGATTCCAATAAGAAGTATCATCATCATTTACAGTGAAAACAAAACATACATACATATAATAAGAATGAAAACAATGCAATTGAGTAGTTTGGTTGTTGGTGTTACACTGACCAATTAAATTGTAAATTGAAAATTGAAAATTGAAACAGCAGGGGCTAAGAAGTATTAAGAACTACATAACTCAGCAAAGAATGGTATCTGCATGAAAGAAACATGATAGACATCAGATCAAATAAGCATGAAAAACAAACAGTTCTCTGAAAACTGTTCTTTTCTGCAGCAATGCTTTTCCATAAAATCTGGGGGAAAAAAGGAAACTTTTCCAGAAAAAACTACTTTTTGGAGAAACCAAACAGACTAAAAATATGTTTTTTTTTTTTTTTTTTTTTTTTTTTTTTTTTTTTTTTTTTTTTTTTTTTTTTTTTTTCTAGGGGGGGAGATTAAAGCTTGGATGCAAAATCCACAACACAGCATTTTGCAAGAGAGTGAAAATAATAATAATAATAATAACAATAATAAGCAAAAGATTCCTCACCTTGGAGATCAATAGGATGATCCAAAGAAGCTCCCAAGAATTTTATTTTTTTTTTAAAAAAAAAAGGACTTTTTTTGGGATTTTATCAAAAAAGCTCAAACACAAGAAAAGGGGGAGAAAAGGAGAAGTTTTTGGTGAATGAATGAACTGCTACAATGAAACCTGAGCACAAAAAAGAAACAAAGATCAAAATTTGAAGGGGAGGTAAATGAAAGAGCCCCCCCCAAAAAAAAAAAAACCTATTGGGGAATAAAAAAGAAAAAATGTCGTTTCCTCAATAAATTCCAAATTCTCAAATACTCAAATTCTCAAAATCTAAAAACCTAAATTCTAATCCCCCCACACACCCACAAAGCCCATGTGACGAGAGGAGTAAAGAACACAAATCCAACTCCAAAGATCCAATTTTTACCACTCTCGTAGCGTTTTTGTTGCTTCGTGTTCCCTCTCCACTCCTTTGTTTGAGTCCACAAACACACACACATACACACACACGCACCACCAAAAATTATCAAAAAAAAAAAAACATAAAAAAAAAAAAAAAAACAGAGCATAGTGGAATCCAAAAGAGAGCTCACGAGAGAGATAAAGGAATCGAACGAGGTTGTGTGTTCTCGTCCCCACTCCCCCACTCCCCCACCACTTCGTCCCCACTTTTGTCCCAATCCTCTGCTTTGGCCATTTCTTCTTCTTTTTGTGTGTTTTTTTTATGCCTAAAATATTGAAAAATCACTTTTTTTTTCCTTTTTTTTCTTTTCCTTTTAAAAGATTTTTTTTTTACTCTCTTTTAAAATTTTAAAAAATATTTTTAAAATTACGATGTTAATAAAAAAATTAAAATAATCAAATTATCCTTACTTATTTTATAAAAAAAATTAATTTTTAATATATTTTTATTATTTTAAAAATATTTTATGAATAAATCATAAAAAATAGACAGAATAGTAATGAAATGCTGACGAAAAAAAAAAATATTTACCGAGGTTTTCTATAATTTAGCTCTTTTTATTTGTATTTTTTTATGAGTTTTTTATTTATAATTTCGGAGCTTTTGTTTATTTATTTCTGGCTACAATTTAAAATTTTAAAATATTTTTATAAACCTCAAATTTTATTAGTAAATCTAGAAAATTTGAAAAAAATAATTTTTTTTTTAAAAAAAAATAATAAAAATATTTTGATCAATCAAAAATGTATTAGGTATTTTTAAATTTTGAAAGGGTATATTAGGTATTATACTATATTTTTTATTGTTGGGCTTTGCTATAGCTTGGGGTTTGACAGTTTTTGTTTTCTTAATTTTTGTAAAAAATATATGCAACTAATTCCAACTTTAAATTTTCCCAAAACAAAAAAACAGAAAACCAACCACTTTATCATTAAAAGTTTTAATTTGAATATCTAATTTTTTATTTTATTTTAGATGTTTTTTGCATCTGCTACTATCTCGATAACTTATTATTCCGGAATAATCAAGTATAAAAGTTAAATTGCGTTTGGTTCAAAAGTTGATATTCTCTGGAATGGAAAAAATTATGTTTTGTTAAAATTATAGAATAGTAGAAAATAGTAAAAAAAACATAATAGATTTTTTATCAAAATGCCTACTATACCTTACCTTATATATATATATAAATTAATTTTAATTATTATAAATTAATTAAAATGGTAATTTAATTGTAAATAATAAATTATATCTTACCTAAACAAAATAATTTTTTTATATTTTATAATATATTTTAGAAAATAATAATTAGTAAACAAAATAATTTTTTATATTTTATAGTATATTTTACTAAATAATAATTAGTTTATAATAATTAGTAAACAAAAATAATTACATAATCACAGATTATATAGTCTCGTGTTCATATAGTCTCAAATTGGAAGGTAAGCTAATCTAAAAAAAAAAAAAAAAAAAAAAATCATTCATTACTCCTAAGGTATAAACCCTATTTCAGGGAGGACTGGAATATTTCTTAACGAGTTATTTCAGAATAACCCGTTAAGTAAGGATTATTTTAAATTTTTATCTCTAGTAATTTTTTACTCCCCTTTGTCAAAAATAGTGGGATATAAAGGGAACTATTCCTTCATTATCCCACAACCAAACAGGGCCTTACTATCAAGCCAGACATGTCACCAAGCTTTTTTCAAAGATTTGAAAAAATTGATAATGAGATCGAGCAAAAAATTACTGGATCATAATCTTGATGATCAATACGAATACGCAGTGATTTATTTGAGTTGGTGTAGCTTATTTTATCAAAATTAAAAAGAATTTTGAATAGTTAGGACCTAGCTAGTTAGAACAAAATATAAAGCTTAGTGATTTAATAGCAAAAAAAAAAAAAAAAAACAGGTTATATAAGGACCAAAAGTTATAAATAAAAAAAAGAAAATAAATATTAGAAATCAATCAATGGTGTGATTAACCCCAAAAATAATTAGCCACTTTAATTGAGTAATTCTTTTTTTTTTTTTAAGAGTCATTCTTTTTTTTAGGTTTAAAATATTACACTTAACTATTATCTGATAATAAAAGGTTTTCACTTTACTGGTCTATTTGATAGTATATTTTTTACATAAAAAAATAGTGAAAAAATAATAGAATTGTTAAAAGCAATTTTTGAAGAGCAAATTAAAGTTTACCTTTTAAAATAAATAAATAAATAAATAACTCAGTCAGAAATGTGGAACTTGAAATCTCATATATCAATTTTTAAGTTCTTATTTAACAATGCTAAGTTAAGTTAAGTTATTTTTAAAAAAAATTTAAAATTTATTAAATTTAAAATTTAGAATATATACAAATTTTTTATAGAAATTTTTAAATTTATACAAATTTAAAAATTAAAATTTTTGCTTCCACTTTTGCAATTTTTTGAGACAATTAAAATTTAAATTTTTAAATTTAGAGAATTTTTTAATTTTATAGCTTTTAAAAATTTTAACTTTAATTTTTAATAAATTTAAAATTTTATAAAATTTTAAAAATTTATTAATTTTAAAATTTTAAAATTTATACAAATTATTAAATTTTAAACTTTAATTTTTAATAAATTTTAAAATTTAAAGTTTATACCAATTTTTATATACAGAATTTTTAAAATTTATAAAGTTTCCAAATTTTAAAATTTTTTAATAATTTTTTTTTATATATATACAAGTAAAATATAAATTTTAATATTTTTTTTAATAAATATCTTAAATCAAATATTTAAAATCATACAAGTAAAAATTTTATTTGTTTTAAAAAATCATTATGATTGAGGGTAATTTTATCATTTCATACAATTACTACTCTTTATTTCTCTTATTCCTCATTATTACACCAAATATAAATTCTCTTATACGTAATACTAATATAATATCCAACCAAACATATTTTTATAATAGTTCCAGCTAATTTTCACATTTATATTTATTTCTAAAATAATTAGTTCTCTCTTATCTCGCAACAACAACAACAACAAAATCTTAGTATTTGATTTTGTAATAAAGAAATATAAGCATAATTAAAAGGGTATATATAAGTGTACACCCCATAAGGGTGTACATCACACACCCCACCCCATCCTGGGATGGAGTGAATTCCACCCGTCACTCGATGTGACGGGTGGAGTGAATATCCGCCCCAGAATGGGGTGGGGTGTAGGATGTACATCCCTTATGGGGTGTACACCTAGCATCACCCTGGGTATATATAAGTATACACCCCTTTAGGGATATATATCTTACACCCCACCCTATTCTGGGGTGGGATGAATTTCACTCGTCACTCGACCCCATTCTGAGGTGGGATGAATTTCACTCGTCACTCGATGTGACGAATAAAATAATACCCACCCAGAATGAAATGAGGTATAAAATATACACCTCTAAAAGGGTGTACATCTAGCATCTCTTAATTAAAAATGTACTGATGTTCCAGTGTGCATGCAAATATTCCAGTTTCTGCAGCTCAGCAGTGAATAGGTGTCAGAAGATATTCAGCTGAGACTCTGACCCTTCTTTTATCAGCTTCCTGTGGATTAATTGATTGATGCTCTCTCTATTGCTCATAACTGTATTCTGCAAATAAATAAGTTGCATGCACTTTTTGGGATGATATTTTGATTCTTAAATTATAATTTAATGTGAGCTAAATTAGATAAGTTAATATTAATAACAAATAAGGGTAAACTTTTAGCCCATTTTAATTTTGTTATCATGTGATTCAAAAATAACCTTATTTAATTATTCTCTATTTTTTATTTTTATTTTAATTTTATCTTATGATCTGCCAAAAAAGTATCATTTGTTAGTCTTGTATTACAGTAAATTTTTACAGCAAAATAATGATAAATCTATATAGTAATTAAATATAATTCTTTGAATCACAATAAAATTAAATTAAAGTGATGTACCACTAAAATAAAAGGAAACTTTATTATGCTTGTAGAATCATAGTTAATTAAGCTTCACTCCCATGGAGACATCCTCCTTGAAACAAGCAATTACAACGTCCTTGTTTGGTTTGGAAATAAGACTCAGAATAAATTATTGTTCTAGTTTTATTTTCCAAACACGTACGGTATGAATAAAAACAATAGTTATTATCTTTCTGAAATAAGCTAGTATAAAGATAGGGCGCTAGGTAGGAGGAAGTTAGCTATGCTTGCTGCCACCTGATGGGTCTTTTAGCTCGAGCGGAATAGGAGAATCTTTGAAAACTCTAAATGCGCGCTTAGCTTCCTAGTGACGGAGATCCGCTCCCTTAAGGATAACTGGTTGTTGTATTGTTGAAATTGTATTTTATTTTATTTATTTATTTTTTTTTTAGGCCTAGTTGTCTAATTTTGTTGTCAAGTTCATTTTTCTTATGAATGAAGCGGTAACATGCTACTTTAATCTAAAAAAAAAATAAAAATAAATTAGTATAAGGCTGGAACTACAGTTCCAACTTTTTTCCTTAAAACAAGCTTATTTCTATTTAAGAATACGATTAATTAAAGTAAATATAATTTTAATTATTATATTAACTTTTTAATTAATATAATTATTTTATTAATTAAATATTTAACTATTAAATAATTAACTACTTAAATTTTTATTTTTTTAAATTTTTTATAATTAATTAAATTATTTATTAACAATACTTATTATTATTAATTATTTTACCAATTAATATTTAGAATTATCTAGTAATAATTAATTTTAAATTTTAAATTATTATTTAATTAATATTTTTATATTAATTAATTAGATAAAATATTATTATTTTAAAATTATAATTATTCTTATTCTTACCATTCTAATTTAACTATTCATATACTATTTTTTTTATTTTCATAAACAATCTAAATTTTATCCAAACACAAAATTGATCTTATTTTTTTTTTTTTCCAGAACTTATACATATTCTTAGAATATGCAGTTTTAGTTTATATCTGAACCAAACGTAGCCTTAATATTACATAATTATTAATATATTGTTCTACATTTTTTATATATATATCTGAACTAAACGCAGTCTTAATATTACATAATTATTAATATATTGTTTTACATTTTATATATATATATATATAATGCTATCCAAAACACTCCACATATTCGAATACTATCCGGATCCGATAAAAAATGCTATCCAAAACACTCCACATATTCGAATACTATCCGGATCTGATAAAAAATCGATAGTATATAGATTATAAAATTTACTCATTAAAATTTTAAATACAAGTCCGCATATTTTATATCCATATCGGTCCCTAATCTGAATCTGATCTTTTAATGGATAGAATATAAAATCGTTTTCAAATTCGAATCCGGATCCGAATATAATAGCTTTTTCATAATTCTAATGCTCATGGGAAGTAGCATATTTTTCTTGTATTAAAATATTTTATTTTATGTTTTAATGAATTTTATTAGATTGTGTGTCACTCATTAGCACTCGAGTTTTTTTTATAATGAGTGAATTTTTATTTGTTCATAAACTGTTTAATAAAATTTATAATTTGTTCATAAACTATTTAATAAAACTTATAAAATAGAGATAATTGTCTGTGTACCCCTGAAATCTGAAGAAATATCTGATTTATCCTTTTTATTTTTTTCTTTTCAATATACCCTTCATACGTTCCACCGTTGTTAAAAATACCCCTACCGTTTCCCTTTGTTAAGTTAGCTAGGGTTAAACTAGAGTTAAATAATAATCGGAGTTGAAAACTATCAGATATACCTATTTTGTCCCTATCTATCAAAACTATTGAAAATTTTAAGGGTACATAAGAAAAAGTTGGTTATGCTAGAAAGGTATATTTGAAAGGGCAAAATAGTAATTTCACACAGATAACGGCAGCTTCAGAGTTTAACTTCAGGGGTATTTTAGAAAGAAGTTGGAACGTAAGAAGGGTAGTTTTAATATTAGCCTTCTAAGAGGGGTAAATCTAAAAGCAGGAAAATTTTTAGAGATATATAGAAAATTGTCCCTATAAAATATTATGCATACTAATATGATATCTGTACTTAGGGATGTCAACGGGTTAGATTCGGAATAAATTTTTAAAAATCCGAACCCGAACCGACTACCAAATTCGAATCCAACGGATTTTAAAAATCCATATACAAATCCGAATCCTACCAAAAATTCAAAATCCGAACTCGAAAATTCAAACTCGAAATAATTATTTTTTTTCTTTACAATATTTCAAAATATATTATATTAAATTTAAATTTTTAAAATATAAATTTAAATATAATATCAAATATTTATATACACATATATTATATAACATAAAATCAACTCGGGTTCGGGTCGGGTTCGGGTTCGGATCGGATACAATCAAAATTCATATCCAAATCCAAATCCGTCGGACTTTAATTTTTTATATCCATATCCGAATCCATATCCATTTAACATCAGGTAAATCCATTTCGTTCGAATTTGAATTCGGATAAAATTTCGAATATTCATACCCATTAACATCCCTATCTGTACTTGACCCGTATTCGATCGACTCAAATAAACTCAGTGAATATATTTGTAATTTAAGTATTCAGGTTTGTAGTTTGTACTCGTTCAAAAATAAAATGGATAGAATATATATATATATATATATATATATATATATATATATATATATATATATATATTAAAAAAAATAAAATTAAAATTAAAATTTTGAAAAATTAGATAGATGGTCGATTCAAAATGGTCAATAATTTAAATAATTTTTTTTTTTTTTTTTTTGCGATTCAGTCCTGTTTTAACAGATTAATAAAACCCATAGTTTCGTTGGATTCTTATTTGACCCCTTTAATTTTTCTTTTTTCCCAAATTAGGTTTTTACTGGGCTTTTGAACAATTGTGCGGAGGTTGTGCCACGTGCGGCAAAATTAGCGCACGTGGCAACGCGAACGTGTCCCCCAAAACCCCTCGAACCCCCGCTCCGAGGAGGCGCGATGCGTTAATTGCGATTTAGGGTTTTCGATGTGTTCTTAATTGGGATCAGGGTTTGCGATCGGAAAGAGCGCGGATTCCTCAGGCTCGTTGATCCGAGGTATGAATTTTTGATCACAATGGTGGAAAAAACATTGAAAATACAGAGATTTTGATAGTGATTGTTGATATGTTTTCTTTTTTAAAAAAAATTATTTGCGATTTTCATTATCATCATCACGATCGTCGTGTGGAGGTGTTCTTTGATTCCCGATCGAAATATCTCTCTGTGAATTGCTATGTTAAATTATATGAAAGAATTCGTTATTTTTTAAAAATTTAGCTTGAATTAAATGAAAAAAAATCAATTATATTATGTTAAATAATATGAAATAATCGGTAAAAATTTAGGGTTTATATTATGAAAATGTGATTTTGGAGCGTTTAGCTGAATTTATATGAAGAGTGATTTGCTCGTTTGGCTTATTTATTTAGTGTTTGTAAATGATAATTTTTTAATAAATCTTATTTTAAAATAATTTTAAATTTTAAATTTTAAACTTGCACAAAAATTGAAAATATGATATTTTAAAATTAAAATATAAATGTGAATTTTGAAAATTTAATATATGAAATTTGATTTTTAAAATCTAAATTAAAAAGGTGGTGCTTGATGTGGAAGCAAAAGATTACACTTTATAGCTTGGCTTAGCATACTAAATTCATATCAAAGATGAGATCTTTTGCGCCGCAGGTCGAGATGAAAGTTTTAATCTAGCCCTAAAAAGTGATCATCTATATGAATTTTTCTTCGGTCGATAAATTGAAATCGATATACGAGCAGCATATCTCTTCAGGTTCTGTTTACTTAAGGAGATGAAGAGAAGGGAGATTGGAATTTGCTTGCTTGCTTGTGTCTGCAACATATCTGTAATTGTTTTCTTTAAATGATCAGCGAGAACAAAATGCACACATCATTAGTTGTCCAGAAGAAGAACTAAATTGACGAAATGCTGTATGGTTATTGAAGTTATACTTGTTCTGTAACATGACATACGAATCGATAAACTACGCATGCTAGCAGTTTCTGCGTCTTTTCGCTGATATTGATCATTCTGCACCTCTGTCTTTATTTACAATAATTCAATTTTCATTCATGTGATCGACGCGAATTAGGAGTAAAACAATGTATCTGTTCTATTACTGTTACTCCACTGTATGTTTTGAACTTTGAAGTAGTTTCCTCTAGCAAAAACAACACTTCATGCCACTCAATTTATTGAATGGGAAAAAGGTTACACATATACTGTTAAATGACTGCACAAAAGGGAAAACGGTTAACAAACTCGGCATTTCTCGGGTTGTACGACTCATATCCATGATTCAAGGGTGTAGTTGTACTTGAAGGAGTTCGCGCCGCTTATATGTGCCAGAATATCTGAGGAGTCCAGTATACCTTCTTCTTCCTTCACTGCGACCTGAACGGCACAACACTTGTTTATTAGTGGCGAACAGTACGCCTCAGTAAATGAAATCTTTTCTTTTTGAGTTTTCGACTTTGATTTAGAAGGATATGAGAAGAGCAGTTTAGGACTTACTTCCTCTTCCTCATCGAATTCATGATTCTGGGAACTGGGCCTCGTTGTCTCACAAAACTCATCATTCTTAGCAAATCGCCCTCGCACACGGGGCCGGCTGTCGGCTAAAGTCTTTCTGCAAGCATACTGCATTTTCGTTTTTTAAGAGCAAGTTAGATGCCATCTCTAAGCATGATAAGTAATCAGATCTAGATGGATTTGTTTTGCGCATTGATTACCTTGATCTTTTTGCTGAAGTTCCTCTCATTCCTCTTCTTCATGTATCTGTGGATCTTCTCCTTTCTCTCTTCCACCGACAGGCGGCCGACTTTGAAGGTGGAATCGTCCAAGCCTGAGATCTCTGATGAAGGTGGTAAGGGCGCCGTCGAGTTTCCGCCGCACCCGCCCATCATATGCTGGCTGCCCCCTCCGACCACCTACGCGGTAAGTGATGTTACATATGATTAGGACATATTCGATAAAGATTGTGTTAACTGTTCTGAAGAAAGCGCTATAGAAAATGATGGTCTACTTGATTACTTGAAATCTCATTTGCTAAAAGTTACGATTAAAGCTGATTTAGTACAATCTTTTGAATTTGTTCAATTTTCTGATTTGATGGTATATATATCATGTTAAGATGCCTAATTTTTCCAGGACATTTGAATCTCTGTACCTACTAAACTTAGCTGCTGCTATTTTAACATACCTGCATGTCTCCTGAGCTATACACCCTCTGCATGTTATCTTGACTTGCATACGTGCCCACCATCCCTCCACACTCCATCATCCTTTGATACTCCCCCACCTCCTCCACCATCCCATTACTAGTGCTGGTAGTAGTAGTAGTAGTAAAATACCCTTGGGCATCTCCTATGCCGCCGTTGGTTGCCATCGGTCCCGGATACAGCGCCGCCTCTAGACCCATGTACCCTCCCGCCATCGCCGCTGCAAAGCACTCATCGTCGAACCCTGTCGTCAGCGCTGACGCCGGGCCCCCCATTTGGATCGAGAGCAGCGCGTCGGTTGAGTAGACGGCCGCGGCGGCGATGGCATCGTTTAGTGCTATTTGGCTGTTGAATTGGTCTGCATGGTGGCCGTCAATGGTGGTGGTGGCATAAGAGGGCGGGCCTGCGAATGGAAAGTGGATAGAGGATAGGAGTTCGGGCTCCGGTTCGGGAGGTTGCTCGGGGCTAAGGAGCGCGGAAAGAGTCGCAGGGTCGAGGTTGGGGAACGGGGAGAGTGCGGCGGCCGCTGAGGCCGAGGCATCATCGTCGTAGCAGCAAAGTGGAGTGGTGACAGATGAAGACGATACGTCGTCGGAAGAGCGAAGAAGTGGGTCAGAGACCGCGGCTGCGGCGGCGAACAGGTCGCCGCCGCTGCCATCGTCGCAAAAGTCTAGGATCTGGGCTGCAATAGGGCTTGAGATATCCTCCTGCAGTTTCAAAATTCCTTATATTTCTCATGAAACAACAATGCAATGAATATATATATATATATATATATATATATATTTCATATAAGATTCTTATAAGATGCATCCAAAAATTTTGCTAGCTTATTATGTGTTTAATGTAGCATAAACTAGAGATGAATTTTGCAGTACCTAGACATTGACTTGTAGACTACTATGTTATCGACATTACCATCCATTCGGTGCTATTAAATTTTTACTGTTAAATTTATTATTTTTATTATTTTTATTTTTTAGATCATATTATTTTTTTAATCATCTATTAAATTCTAAAATTCATTATCATCTTAACCGCACATTTTTTTATTTAAGGATTAAAAATTTAATTATATTAATAATTCTGCGCTATTAATAGTATACTAGCTATATATATATATATATATATATATATATATATATATATATATATATATATATATATATATAACAACATAGAATAAAACAATAAAGCAGTCCTAGTCTTAATTTTTTTTTTTTTTTTTCTCTATTAAACAAACCTGGAAACAAAACATGTACCTAACATTTTATCATAAAAATTTGTTAAATAAGTTAGCAAAATAATGATGTTCATATTTTTTTAAATCATAGGTCACTACTGCTCTGCATTTATAATCTTAATATCTTTCAAACAAAAGCAGGTCAAAGTAAAAATGTAGTAAATTATAAAAAATGTAACTAAACTTTTTCTTTTTGGTGATTTTTATTTTATTATAATTTTATTTGGAAAATTGTTCTTAGTGCAAGCGGGAAAGAACTTGGTGGTTGATACTCGAGACTCGAGTTTGAAGTCGAGTTGTTTCATATTTTTAGCAAAGTTTATTTTTTAAATAATAAACGAAACGAATAGAATGTAATATTTCTTTCTCTCAATCAAAAAAAAAAAAAAAAAAAAAAAAAAAAAAAAAAAAAACATTAGAACGAATACTCTGATACGTGACACAGAAGCTAAAAGCCAAAGCACAAATATTCTCCAAATTTACCCAGGTCATGTCTTAAGGATAAGATTTGGTGCCCCTTTTTTTTATTGGGATCGTATATAATAATATTGCTCTCCACGTGACTCAAAATTAATTAATTAGATAATAATATTTTATTTTTTATTTTTTCTCTTACTCTAAAATATAAATTAATTTTTTGAAAAAATAAAATTTCGTTGGTAACATTTCAATGTGGTGCTTTTACTTCAATATATATATATATATATATATATATATATATATATATATATATATATATATATATATATATATATATATATATATATATATATAAATTAAACCAGTTTCAAAATTCCAAGCTCGTTTAATTTGATTGAGTAAACAATAAATATCGAGCAAAAAAAGAAAAAAAAATCGCAAAATTAAAAGAAAAAAGAAAAAAGAAAAAAAGAAGAAGAAGGGGTAAGGAGAATTACGATTAAGAAGCACTCAGATGGGGGTTCGATGAGGTCCTCCAACATTCTCTCGTTCGCAATAAGCTCCTTCGAAAATGCAACGAATGCGTAAAAAATAATAAAAAAAAACAACAACACAACAACCACAGCAGCAACAAATTAAGAACAAAAACTATGCATTCTCTCGCTGCAAAAATGAATCCTTTTTGAATGGAAAACAAAAAACAAAAACTCTACACAAAAAAATGGTGGTTTAGGAATCAAAATGAGCTCTCTCTCTAATTCACAGCGAAGAACAGCGCGGAATATTTATAGGGAGAGAATAACAGAGCCGAGAGAGTTACGCGGGGGAGATAGAGGATTCGGGTTACTATTTATGGACAAATTTTCCCCGCACCCGGTTCATCCGTACCCTCGTGCACCGCCCCCATATATATTCGTCCTCCTCGAATTATCATCAGATATTTTTACAGAAAATTTATTTATTTATAGAAAATTTTTATTTTCAACGAATTTATATGTTACTCTCTTAAATATTTAAATTAATACATTTAGTCCTCCTCCGTCAAATTTCGTTGTCATTCTGTATATTTTTTATAATACTTTTTAAAATTTTAAGCAGATAAAATAAATTTTATGTATTTTAGCATTGTTGTTCAATACTAAATTTGATTTTTTTTTATTTTTTTTTTAAAAAAAAGGGAAAAGTGGAGAGGGTGCGATTTGAAAATTGGCTAGAGTTGAGGGGTGTGGAATACAATTGTACCGTAGACGTACGGTGCAGGTACGTGGGGCGCGTCCGTACGGTTTCACGTTCACGCCGTCAAAGCGGTAAGGGGTCCGACCCGGTCGGGACCCCGCCCCGCCCCGCCCCGCGACCCGGCCACCCCGTAAAGCTGGGGCCCACGCGACGCGAACGTCGCGACACGTGGCGCTTCGTCGTTGGCGGAGCGATTTTCAGCACGAGGAAAATGTGAAATACATCCCGTGGAGCGCGGTCGCTGGGTCCCACACGTGTGCCACGTAGCATTTTCCAAGAGCTAATTGTTTAGAATTGCTTGGTAGTCCCTTAATAAGCGAATAATATTCGAATAAATAAATATTTTTATTTTTAAAATAATTTATTATTTTTAAATATAAATAAATAAAAAAAAAATTATGTGGTATTTTTTTTTATTTTGTAGTATAGCCGAAATCTTATTTAATTATAATTTTATAAAGAATAATAAAGAATAGTACAAAAGATTAATTAAATTTTTTTAAAATATTAAAATTATTCTTATCTATATCTTTTATATATAAAATATTTAATATATGTACAATAATATATATAAAAATAATATATTTTTTTAATATAAAATAATTAAAATATTATATCTAATGCTATTATAATCATATTATTATATAAAATATTTTAATATTAATATATAACATACTTCAATAATAATATATAAAAATATTTTAAAATATTATAAATAAATAAATAAATTTTAGAATAACATATAATATTAATATTTAATATATAAATGTTATATATTATATAATATATAAATATTATATAATTTAATATATAAATAATATATTATATAATATATAATAAAATATATAAATATTTATATTATATAAATATATAAATAATATATTATATAATAATTAAATAATTAAATATTATATATTTATTACCTTATATAATATTTTATTTTATATTATATGGTATATTTTAGAATAACATATAATATAAATAAATTTATAAAAGTAATAATAATAATAATAATTATTATTATTATTATTATTACTCTATTCCCGAGTTATTTTAGAATTATCTAGAATAATCCGGTTTGATCGGAATAATTATTTTTATTATTTTTTTATACCGTTTGGCGGAATAATAAAAAAAACTTTCTTTATTTTTTTTTATTTCGAAATCAAACGAAGCCTTAATGTTTCGTTGATTTACATCTTAGTCCTTGAATTTTATGCTTTGCCCAACAAATTTATTTTCTCAGCCGTCCCTATTGTATAATGTAAAGATAAAAATATTTAGGATCTTTTGGTTTGATTTCAGCCATTTGATGATTCTTGTAGTGAAAAAAAATAAAATAGTAACTTCATCGTTTATTTTAATAAAAGGTTAATTTTACTGTAAAAATGTTAAATAACAGATAATTTTTTATAAAATTTAAGTGATTAAATCTATTTTTTTCAAAAAAAAATTGGTTTGCAAATATTATATATATATATATATATATATATATATATATATATATATATATATATATATATATATATATATATATATATATATATATATATATATATATATATATATATATATATATATATATATAGTTTGATTTATCGTTATTTCTTTAACAGTTGATATTTAAAATAGCTATTTTATTTTTATAAATTTATTTTTATAAAAAATTATTGTTTTTTTCTCTTTCTGACTCGATGCTGCATGTGCGGTGTACCTTATTTTTGACGAGGCTACCGTAGTAGGTCTCACTGTCGGAATGAATAAAAAGAAGAGGGTGATAATGTACTCAACATTAAAATATAAATTATATATATAAGAAATAAAATGTCATTTTACTTTTTAACTCATAATTATTTAAATTTTGATAACAGAAAGATATATTTACAGACAATTTTTGTTTTTTACAGAAATATATTTATTATTTGATATTTTTAAACCGAAACCCTTAAAATACGAAGCTTAAAAGGTGGAGGACTAAACTTAAACTTAACCAAGGGGTTTAATGGTTAAGATTAGTATGTTTCATAATTAGGGCAAATGGGGAAGTGTAAGGAGTTGACTTAATTAGCTGGAACTTTGAATCCATGTTTAATGAGGTGTTAATTAGTTTTTACTACATTTAGTTACAACAGACCAGGGCCAATAAGTTATTAAGTGCTATAAATAAATATTAAGGGGAGGGGATATGGTAACTAATTTTTTTTAGCTTAATGTGTTTTACTATAAAAAATGATAGTGTGGGTTTGCTTTAATTGGGTGTTTAGTAATAATTAGTTTCTGCCGATACCTCCGAAATTTAGTCCCCTGGGTACAGTTGATGATTCAGATTTAAACGGTATAATTCGTTTGATGACTAATTTTGTTTTTGTAAGTATTAAATTTATATGATATAATAATTTTATATAATTTTTTGTAAATATATCGAATAACAGATATATAAAAAATTTTAAATTTTTAATATTTGTTCATACCGTCAATATCCTTAACCAATCATAGAATAATACTCAATCTTGATTAGCGAGTGAGTGAATTTATCTTTTTACCCTGTTTGGTTCGTGATATATAGTATTACAGGTTATATCAACATAACCAGTTATTTGAGATTACTAATCGGATTACTACTGATCTTATATTACGGCGTTTGGTTTAATACAGTAATATAATATTGAATTACCGTGTATATAAAATTATTATATTTAGTTTATTTTATAAAATTTAGTAATTTTGAAAATAATAAATAATCTATTTCAAAATTGTCCTTGTGGTAAAATTTAATATTATTTTTTATTAAACTATAATTTTAATATAATTTGTAATTGAATTTAAAATTTGAATTTAAAATTAAAATTTGAATTTAAATTTTAAATTTGAAATATTAAATTTAAAATCTGAATAAAAATATAATATTTAACATTTTAATTTAAAAATTAAAAATATAAGTATAAATATAAATTTTAAAATTTAAAATCTAAAATCTAAATTGAAATTTTAAGATTTAAAATTTTAAATCCAAATTTGAAATTTTAAAGTTTAAATTCAAAATCTAAATTTAAAATTTAAATATTAAAATATAAAATCTAAATTTAAAATTAAAATTTAAATATTAAAATATAAAATCTAAATTTAAAATCTAAATTTGAAATATAAAATTTAAAATTTAAAATTTGACGATTCAAAATTTTAAATTAAAATTTTAAAGATAACGTATTGAAAGTGTTCCCGGGTTAGTATAAAATGATAATTTTACATGATATACAATATTACCCCACTTTAGTAATATTGGTTCGGATTATCTTGCCAAGATTATATGCAATTCTGTCAGAATTACTATAATTGGTTTATCCAATCTGTAATTCGTCCGATAATATAGCATTACAAAATGGTGCAATATTATCCGCACCCCCTCAGTAATATTTTCGATGTAATATTGCACCATTTTATATTATCGAGAGGGTGCGGATAATATTGGATCATTTTGTAATGCCATATAACCGAACGGATCACAGACTGGATAAACCATATCGAGAGGGTGCGGATAATATTGGATCATTTTGTAATGCCATATAACCGAACGGATCACAGACTGGATAAACCAAATACAATAATTCTGACAAAATTGCTCTAGGCAAGATAACCCGAATCAAACGCCCCCGAGATATATTTGTAAAAGCACATTTCACTTATATTTCGTTAAAAAATAAACAGTAAGCTAACTGTAACAAATCAGAGAAATATATATAAACAATTTAGAATTTTTGAAAAGATAAATATGAAAAATTAAATTTGGTAGGAATATATCTGTTATTCGATATATTTATAAGAATCTATACGAAATTAATGTAAAATCAAATACATACTAATATTTAAAATTATAAATAAAATTGTAAAATAATGCATAGAACATCAGAAGAAAATCTTAATTAATTACAAACGTTACTAACGAAACCTTGGGTGATCTGGTTTATCCTTCTGTCTCGGATACTCTACTGTATGGTGAGCTAAAAATTACTATAGCGGGAATGTCTGGTTGTACGTAAAATTGTGAAAAATAATTTTTTATATATTTTTTTTGTATTTTCTTATAGTATTTGGTTTGTAGGAAAAAAAATTATCAATAATTATTTGATTTGGTAAAAAAAATACTAATAATATTTTACACAATTTAAATTTTCATTTTTAACTTAAAAATTATAGTAATTTTTTTTTAAAAAAAAATTATGGCTAAAAAGAAAAAAAAAAAAAGAAAAAAAAAAAAAAAGTACATAAAGAATAAATTTTCAAGTGGAAAAGTAACTTTCCATAAATTTTGCGCCAACCAAGCACACACCCTAGGCTGCGTGATCACGACAAAAAGTAAGGTGCTAAATCAACATAAATTATTATTCGCTAATAATAAGTAATTAAAAATACTAATTGTATATTCGGAAAGTTTTTATTCATCTTAGTTCGGAGGCTTTTTTTACTCGTAATTTTAAAGTGATAATAAAATTTACTTTATTTTAAAATAGATAAAATATAAAGACTAAATTATATAAATTTTTTTTATAATATACTATTTTTTTACTTTGTCCTCATGTCTTTTAAAAGGCTATATTTTGTACTCTCGTAATTACGAAATTATTTTTAGAGAGCAATGAGGTTAATAGAACATACGAAATGATGATAATGCTCTTATTCCTGTGCTTCACAATAACGGCACGTCGCCGATGCTCAGCTTCTCCATCCCCAAGCGGCGGAAGCATGCGTCCACCTGAGTCGACGTCGGAGAGGAGGAGGGAGCTGGAGTCGGAGAGGGAGGACTTGAGGGAGTCGACGTCGGAGAGGAGGGAGCGGAGGTCGGAGGTCGTCGACGGCGCGAATGAAGTCGTAGTAGTGGGCGCGGTAGACGGCTTCGATCTCAGACTCCTTAGAGCGGGCCTCGATCTTAGACTCCTTAGAGCTGGCGGATTGGCGGAGGGCCGACAGGAGGGAGTCCGGGCGGCCGGAGGCGAAGGCGCGGCGGACGAAGGGGCCGAGGTCGTCTCCGTTCGAGATGGCGGAGGCCAGCTGGACGAGGTCCTGCCTATCGGAGTCGGCGGAGGAGCCGTCATTGGGGAGGGTCCGGGCGGCGACTGCGCCGACGATCGCCTGAGCTCCCGACGGCGACGGCGGCGGGATCCCTCACGAGAGGAGTGGAAGGGAGAAGAAGAGGTTTGACTTTTGAGAGTTGAAGGGTATTTTTAGTATATCACTTAAAAAATTGACGGCTAACTCACGAAATGCTGACGGCGGGGTAAATACGCAATTCTATAATTACGAAAGAGAAAAATATAGTCTTTTGAAAGACACGAGGACAAAGTAAAAAAAATAATATATTATAAATTTTTTTTTATAATTTAGTCAAATATAAAATATATAGTTCTTTCGGAATGTACACCTCTCATAATTAATTGATAATAATAAAATAAAAAAGCATGTATTCGTAAAGACAACCTTAATTAGTGACAGGGACAGGCTAAGATGGAATGGAATCTGGTCGGCTTTGTTCATAGGACCATTTCATGTCGTCCGTAAGAGGAATCCAAATCAACTTTAATTCATAATAAAAAATTATAAATAAAATAAGTCAATAAAAATAATTATATTTAATTAATTAATAATATAAAAAATATATTAAGAATTACTAATATAAGGATATAAGAATATTACTCTATTTGCAAACTTACCAACAAAAAAAAAAAACAACAAAAAATAGATAATGACCGTCACACTAATTATATAATCATATAAAATAAAAAAAATATTCTAAGATACTTAAAATTTATCCTTTTTTTTTGTTTTCTAAAATTATTCGAAATCAAATCAAATTGAATCAAGATCAACATTAAATTTAATAGCCGCGAATACGAACGTAGTGGCCCGTGCTCGCTATCGGAATTGTTGTTATTAGAATTAGTGATATTGTGGCTGATTTCGAAAATAGTCTGCTTGTGAATGGTGCGAAAGGCGAATGAGTAGAGAAAGAAACGTCTGCTGTCAGTTCGATAAAGAGGAAAAAGTAAGAGAGATAGGAAAAGAAAGTGTTTCACAAAAAATTAAAATTAAATGCCTTGTGGGAGAAAATTGGGGAGAGAAAAAGAGACGCTTCAGAATTAAGAGAGTTAGAGTGGAGGGAGAGGTTGAGAAAAAATAATGGGAAAGATGAGAGGTTGGTTTAGTAAAAAAAAATTATAAAAAAGGAGAATGCGCTGAATCAGCTATAGACATTGAGAATTCATATATTTGTATATATTTCAACTAATTAAATTATAAAATTATAAAATAATTTTATTATACATTACAAAATAATAATAATAATAATAATTTTTAAAAAATTTTAGTATTTATAGAGTTAAATTATTTCAATAATTTTATTAAAAAATTAAATTAATTGATAGTTTTGATAGTGCTGGCTATTTATTTATTTATTTATTAAAATTGGTCTAAATTTCTGCTCCGAACAATATATTCAGGAGACTAAAGTCTAATAATTTAAATTATGTGTGATGTGTAAATTTTAAAATTTCTATTTAAAGATTTTAAACATATGATGTATATACAAATATACATCAATGCTTAATAGAATGCACTCATAATTCTAAAAAAGAGAAAAAAATTTTGCTTGCATCTGGAGCGTATCAATGCTTTATACACTATACAGAATATTAGATAATTTATAAAATATTTAATAATTAATATTATAATATAATATAATATAATATAATAAATGTAACATAAAATATTTAAATAATTTATTATATTATAAAAATTCATTTTTTATTCATAATGGGTGCATTCAAAAATTTTATAGAACATATAGCAAGCTCTCATTGGTTCATACCTTAATTAGTACTATCTCATAAATTATTTTTTTCTTGATGTGATTCAACTGTCAAATTATATATTCTATGAATTGATTTTTTAGCGTATTTTTAACTAATATTTTGAGCTTTAAAAGTTTTGGTCTTACTTTATAATTTATTTAGCACATTAGGTTTTCTTTAAAAAAAACTTTTTTATTTTATATAATAATTTATCATTCAAAATTTTATCTCTTAGATATTTATTGCATAACAATTCAATGGTTAAATAATAAAATCAAAATTTAAAAATCCATTCTCCTAATTTAAAATGCTTTGTATCTGTACTCTTATTTTATTCACTTAAACCTATAGTATATGAATAGCAAGTGCTAATCAATTATTTCAAAAGCACGTGCTGATAGAAAAAGCATAGACATCTCACTTAAGGTAATATTTGGTTGGGGGATAAAGTGGAAATAATCCTCTTTATCCTACAATTTCTGCCAAACAGTGTTACAAAATGACATGGGATAAATTTTTTTTTTATTCTTGACTTAACGGGTTATTTTGGAATAACCCGTTAAGCCTTATTCCTCTCCCCCCATGGAATAGGATTTTATCCCTGGGGGCAGTGAATGGGTAAAGTTATAATTTATTATTTATAATTAAATTATAATATAAAATATAAATTATAAATTATAATATAAAATATAAATTATAATATAAATTATAATATAAAAATAAATTATAATATAAATTATAAATTATAATATAAATTAAAATATAAATTATAATATAAAATATAAATTATAATATAAAATAAAATATAAATTATAATATAAAATATAAAAAATATAATATAACATATAATTTATTATTTATATTCTTAAAATATAATATAAAATAAAAAATATTTTTTTTTTTAACGTAAGATATAATTTATTATTTATAATTAAATTGCTTCAAATTTAATATAATAATTAAATTAATTTTTCTATAAAAAAAGCTAAAGGCAAAGTTGGTATTTTTATAAAAATTTTATCTTCTTTTTTCACTATCCTCTACTATTCTATAATTTTAATCAAACACAATTTTAACTATTCCAGAGAATACCAACTTTTCAACCAAACGCAATTTAACTTTTATACTTCATTATCCCGAAATAACAAGCTATTCCAGGTATAAAAAAATTTATACCTCTTAAATTTATCCCCGAACCAAACATTGCCTAAGAGTTCAGCCACAACGCTTACGAACTTCGACGTGATCTCAATCCATCTGTACGTTAGGTCTATTATTCGATTTTTTATTATAAATTACAGTCATATTCAATTTATTATGCTCACTCAACTCAACTTATATAATAAATAACTAACGCAAATAACATACCAAGTAATAAGAGTATCTTTAACTATAGAATTAGAACCCATGATCTATATAGTTTCCAAAGCAAAACAAGTTAGCAAAAGTTGACACCTCAACTCTAATAAAGCCATTTTCTTTTGATTGTATTATTATGAAGCCTTGACCCTTAAGCTAGGAGGACAAAGTGTGGAGTCCCAAAACCAAAATCAACCCACAAGGGTGGTTATACCCACCAAAATGGAACTAATGCCCATCAATCCCTTAAAAAGGCTTAAAAACAGTGTCCCAAAGCTCTTTTTTTCTCCAACTCCACAAAGTTTAGAATCCCCTATAGCCCTAGACCCCCAATCAATGCCAATTCCCTATGGACTAAGGGGCATGTGAGTGACCTCCCAAAGCAAGGAAAGGGGGAAACAAAGAAGGTAAAAGAAGCCCAAGTGGTGGTGTGCATTGCCACCCCTTTAGACCTACATTAGAATCCATGCATGCTCTCCCCTCTAATTTCATCCCACAACTATACTTGCATGGTGAAATGTATGGCTTGTCCCTCCACTATTCCTGCATGGCACCGCGGTCTCGTCTAAACGTTTTAGTTTCTGAATTTTCACATAAGAGTAATAGATTAATTTGCAGTATAATTTTTACAGCCAACCGTTGAAATCTTATAAGATTTTGGTATCAATTTCTTACGTAAAAATATAAAGCTCTGCTTTTAATTCCTACCGCTGTCAAACAAGCCTCGAATTATCGCTTAAAAATTTGATTTCAGTTTTTATGCTCAGCTAAGTTTAAAAAGCTCAAATTTAACGACCAGATCGGTTACTAAAAATGTTAACCGAACGAAGTTTTATCACTACAACAAAATTAGGTTACAGGGACACATGTTTGTGACATTTTTGTATAAGTGTCCTATCTATATTTTACCTATATCCAAAATTAGGTTATAGAGACATATTTTTGGAACACATTACAAAAATGTGTCACTATACACTCTAGCGACGACACATATAGCAACATTTATAATAAGTATCGGTATTTTTGTCAGCGACACTTTTTTTAGATTTTAGAAACACTTAAAACTGTCGCTATATTCTAATTTTGTTGTAGTGTATTGGCTAAAAAAGTGATTAAAGTTAATTGAAGTAAGTAAAATTAAAACCAAAAAGAAGTTGAGGGGTGTGGTACAGGGACAATCCTTAAATTCCACCCATGATACTTCCCTGAACATGAGCCCCACTCTCACTCCACTACCTGAAACCTGGATGTGACCTGCACACCATAATGGTCTTGGCCAAAAACTGCCATGATTCCCCTTCCAGAGAATGGGGGCACCTAAACCAGATAAGGAAACCTGATCTAAATCATCACCCATGGATAGTGTTGGCCCTCCCAGGGACACCAAATCTAACCCCCCTCCCCATGCACCTTTGAACCTCGGATCGCGTTCCAATCGCCTGCGCCGGACATATTCCGATTGCTCGACGCGACTCGATATCCTTTTATCAGGTCCCCATGGCACATGTCGCTGCACCATTCGATACCCAGACGCACACAGCAACAAATTATCCTCGGAAAAAGGAAGAAAAAGAAAAAAATGTATATATATATAAATATGGTGTACTTAAAAAAGTTACTTACCTTTTAAAGTTCTGAATTGAATACTAGATTGCGAAATTCAAATTCTGTATGGAGGAATTTACTTTCTCACATAAATTTGAATGCTGATATGCCGATGGGTAGTGATTTAAGGAAATGATTCCAAATTAGACGAAAATAACAAAAATTGTATTAATCCAATCCCGACCAATCTAGGAGAATCACACGTCGAATCAGTTTGTACAAAGTGTTGAGACAATAGTAGTGAAAAAATCCTTCTTTGTCGACGATATTTTTATATAAAAATAATAGTATTTTAATTTGTTTAAATATGTCAGAATATTATTTTTTTAAAATATTATTCTAATTTAGAGTAACTATATTATTTTTAAATGAACCTTTATTATCTCACGAGGTTTATTACGACTGATCAAATGTAGTACTGTTTAGCGCAAGATGATAGTAAATTTTATAATTTTTCGATACCATTTATTTAGAAATCGAAAGAGTTCAATAATAATAATTTTAATGATCGATACGAGCCGTTTGTAAGTTTAACGGCATATAAAAATTAAAATTCAGTTAAATTTTGATAGAAATTTTTTTATATATATATATATACAATATAAAACAAGAGAGACATCTTCGATTAAAAATTTTAATATTGTATCGCCACTTTTATGATTTTTTTATTTTCAATCATTAATTTTTAAATTATTTTTTTTACTAGATAAATAATATTTAAAATCTATATAATTTATTTTTTTGAATATTTTAAATATTTTAGATAAGTTTAATAAAACTGATCGTTGATTTGAATCTCACATCATAATCAAATATAATTTGAGTCCACCTAAGATGTACACCCTTGGTGTACACTTAGTTTTTCCCTATTTTTAAAAACACTCAAACTCAATTCTTATATATATATATATATATATATATATATATATATATATATATATATATATATATATATATATATATGAGTAGAGCTTATATGCTTTTAAAAGTATAAGTCCTTCTAAGTTTGTGAATTTTTTATCATTGAATTTGTATTGGGATTCATGCTATTATACTTTATCTTTTTCTCTTTTTAGTTGACTTTACAATAGCACAAATTTTAATACAAATCTAATAATAAAAAATTTATAAATATATTTGAGCTTGTGTTTTTAAAAAGAGCTAGGCTGGAATACTATTAATAGTATCAAGTCATTGGTACTATTAAGTTTTTAACTATTGAAATAAGAGATATGCGATTGAGATGATAGTGGGCTCTTTAGGTTTAATGGGTGGTTGGAAAAATAGTAAAATCTAACGGATGAAAATAATTAAAGAACTTGATCTAACGGTAGAAAACTTGATAGCACCAAATATTTGGTACTATCAATTATACTAGCCAGACTCTTTTAAAAGAGCAATGCTACCTGTACACCCCGAAGGGGTGTACATCATACACCTCCACCATTTTAATGGTGGCGATATTTTTTACAGGTCACATCGAGTGACCCATCATCACACCCCCACCCTTAGATGGGTGGGGTGTATGATGTACACCCCGAAAGGGATGTACACATAGTATTTTCCCTTTTAAAAATATATAAGCTATATATATATTATAAAATTGAGCGAGCCAAAATGTTCACCGCTCCTAATTTTGAATTGGTTCATTTGATTGTTGCGTGCTGAATGATATATATGAAGATTCTTGTTTGTTATGTGTTAGTCGCGTCTAGCATGTAAAGTTGTATGGAACAATTTTGGGCAAATATGAAAAAGGAAATTTTTTGTGGTCGCGTGCCGTAAATGTGGGTGCAATTGTAGGGCCAAACGAGCACTTAATATTAGAAGCAGCAATTTAGCTCGCTGTTTGCGAACTAGCTCATATTCAGCTCAAAATAAGCTCAACATCGATCGCTCATTTAGTAATTAAGCTGAATACGAGTTGAGTTTTTCAGCTCAAAATCTTAACGAATCAAACACAAGCAAGAGTTAGCTTACTTGTGTTCGACTCGATATAGCTCGATTACATGAATATTACAAATTTTTACTATTTGAATTTTAAATCAACCCAAATATAAAGTATATTTTATAAATTTTAATTATTAAATTAAAATTCTAATTTCTTAATTCTTTTAGTTTTCTTTCAATTTTTCACCCAGTATTAAAATTGACAATCTAATTTAATTTTCGTGAGCTAGCTCATGTTCAGCTAAGTAAAAAACAAGTTGAATACGAACTGAATTTTTTAGCTCAACATGTTTACAAGTCTACTCATGTTCGGCTTATTTAATAAATAAACGAATCCGAGCCGTCCAGCTCGCTCTCGAGTAGTCGTGTTTGGCTCGATAACAGCTCTATTTTTTATACTTCAGTCCAGACTTGCTTTCAAGCACAGCACAGGCCCACACTACATTGGGCCAAACAGGCCCCCCAAACTCAAAATCAGGTTAAGAAAGGCTTGTCCTGTTTTTTTTTTTTTTTTTTTTTTTTTTTTTTTTTTTTTTTTTTTCATATATGAGAATTATAAGTTTTATAACTAAAATTTACAAATGAATTATTCTCATAATTAATTCCCAAAATTTTCTAAATAATTATTATTTTTTTCATAATTATATCTTAGTCATTTTATGATGGAATGAATTTTACTGCCCATTTTATAAATTACTAGTGGAGAAGTTTCCATTTATAAATAGATATAATGTATATTGTACAGGGTGTACCGGTGGTATTACTTTTACAAATTTATTTTAACTATAACACTCCTTCAACTTTGTGAAAATTACATAATATATTTGTTAACAATCAAAGCCCACAGAAAACTCACTAACCATATATATACTAGTTCAATACCCCGCGCTTCGCTGCGGGAATTACAATGTAATTAAGTATTAAACATTAAACTAATTAAGTATTAGACATTTAACATCATATATTACATAGAGCACAGAAATATTATATTATAAAAGTAAACTACAGGTATTAGACATAATGTATTATATAGAGAACAAAAATTTAGACATAATATATTACATAAAAAACAGAAATATAACGACAATTATTCAATAAGTAGGTAACTATATGAAGGACAACTGGTAGTTCTTCATTTGTTCTGCTTATTAGATGGATTTGCTTCATTAAACCTACAATAATAATAAATAAATAAATTATACTTATATTCTATAATAGATAAATAAATAAATTATACTCATATTCTATAATAGATTAGATATCTTACGTAAGTCGAAGTTTCTTAGAATGCTGTATGTCAGATAAGTTATGAGCGCATAGATTAGATATATTATTTCTAAATTAGTATATTACCTTTTCCCAGATGTTTAACACTTTTTTTGATGTGTTGTGATATTGTTTTTTAGAGATTTTGGACAACTTTCTAAAAATTCTAGAAAAATTGCTATCATGATTGCTTGATATAATATTTCTACTATTATAGTTATTTATATGACTTAGTGATTTGATGTGGTATGTGATGTGATATTGGCTTTCCCTAGATTTTGCACAACTTTTAAAAAATCCTTAGTGATTTGATGTGATATTTAGCAATTTTTTACTATTTTGCACAACTTTTGAAAAATCTTTAGTGATTTGATGTGATATTTAGTATTTTTTCACTATTCTCTAGAGATTGTGTCAGATTTACCTAGATTCCTTCTGATGACAGATTTTGAAAAGTATAATTCCTTCTCTTCTTTTTCTATTTTTAAAATTATTATAGATATATATAATATAGAATTCCTCCTTTTTGTTGATGTGATGTGATATTACCTTTTCCTAGATATTGAACAATTTTTTTGATGTGATGTGATATTATTTTTTAGAGATTTTGGACAACTTTCAAAAAATTCTAAAAAATTTGCTATCATGATTGCTTGATATAATATTTTTACTATTATAGCTACTTATATGACTTAGTGATTTGATGTGATATGTGATGTGATATTGGCTTTCTATCTCTAAAATCATATATAGAATTACTATAAATATATATAATAGATTTTGTACGATGATAACATATATTTTGAGATATCGTTAATTTTTCAAATTGTATATATATATTATATGTAAGATTTTATAAGATTAAATGAATATATTAAAATGGCATATATTTTGGGATACCGTTAATTTTTCAAATTGTATATATATATTATATATAAGATTTTATAAGATTAAATGAATATATTAAAATTTTAGTTAAAATTTAAAAATAAAAATATTATATATAAGATTTAATAAGATTCATATATGAAAATTTCAGTTAAGATTTGAAAATAAAAATATTACATATAAAATTTTGTAAGATTAATACTTAAATATTTGATTTGATTTGATTGACGTGATATTTTCGAAAATGATGAATTCTCAAAGATGTTGAAAAGATTGTGTTTGTTAAGATTTAGAAATGAAAATATTATTATATATCAATTAAGATTTTAAGAATAAAAATATTATATATAAGATAAAAATGCATACTCAATAGAACTGATACACACAGAAACGGTACAAAAGCAAGACAACACCTAGCAAACAGTAGAACAATTATTAGAGAATAATTATTAGAGTATTATATTAATTAATGGTATTAATGCTATTTTCTTTATCATTCATTACCTTCTTTACTTCAGATTGCAATTACTATTTATAGAAATAGAAAAGGGAGTAGACATCATGGGGAATCTGAGAAAATATGAGACAATCTATGAAGAATAGTGGGGAATTACTAAACATATCACATCAAATCAACATCACATCATATATCACATCAAATTGCTAAGTCAAGCTATAATAGTAGAAAAATCTGAGAAAATCTAACAGAATCTATGGAGAATATCTATGGAGAATAGTGGGAAATTACCAAATATCAAATCAAATCACTAAGGATTTTTCAAAAGTTGTGCAAAATTTAGGAAAAAAACCAATATCACATCACATATCATATTAGCTATAATAGTAGAAATATTATATCAAGGAATCATGATATCAAATCAAGCAATCATGATAGGAATTTTTGGGAAGTTGTCCAAAATCTAAAAAAAAAAACGATATCACATCATATTAAAAAAAGTGTTTAACATACAGGAAAAGATAATATGACATCACGACAATCTATGAAGAATAGTGGGGAATTACTCAACATATCACATCAAATCACTAAGAATTTTTCCAAAGGTGTGGAAAATTTAGGAGAAAAATCAACACCACATCACATATCACTCAAATTGCTAAGTCATACAAATGGTATACAAAAATTTCTTCTTTTCTTAATTTTCTTCTTTATTATAGTATAGTTTATTATAGTTATTCCATATACGCCCTCCTGCTTTTTTGGTTTATTCTAAGTTATAATAGTAGAAAAAATTGAGAAAATCTAAGAGAATCTATGGAGAATAGTGGGAAATTACTAAATATCAAATCAAATCACTAAGAATTTTTCAAAAGTTGTGCAAAATCTAGGAAAAAAGCCAATATCACATCACATATCACATTAGCTATAATAGTAGAAATATTATATCAAGGAATCATGATAGCAAATCAAGCAATCATGATAGAAATTTTTGGAAATTTTTGAAAAGTTGTCCAAAATCTCAAAAAAAAAAAACGATATCACATCATATAAAAAAAAAGTGTTGATAAATTTTTTTGGGAATATGACTATATAATAACAAATCTGCCATAAATGATTAAAAATTTGTTTAATATCTAGGAGAACGCAATATTATATCACATCACATCAAAAAAGCAATTTTAGAGTAGATTATATATGTATAGGAATATGATAAAAGATCTGCCATGTATCACATCAGATCAAAAAAAGCAATTTTAAAGTAGATTATATATGTATAGGAATTTTGAAAAGAAGAAATAATATTAGGAAATCTCTTTGGAATTAATAAGTTTTTTTGGGAATAACAAAATCTTTTCAACATCTTTATCTTATATATAATAATATTTTTATTCCTAAAAGCTTAACTGATATATAATAGTATTTAATATAATAATAATTTTATTTCTAATTCTTAACCGATATATATATAATATTTTTACTCCTAAATCTTAACTAACAAAATTTTTTCAACATTTTTATCTTATATATAATATTTTTATTCTTAAAATCTTAACTGCTATATAATAATATTTTCATTCCTAAATCTTAATAAACACAATCTTTTCAGCATCTTTGAGAATTCATCATTTTCGAAAATATCACGTCAATTAAATCAAATCAAGTATTTAAGTATTAATCTTACAAAATCTTATTTGTAATATTTTTATTTGTAAATCTTAGGCAGAGTCTGAGTCTACAAAAGGTAGCTGAAGATATCCAACAAAATCTTTTGGTGAACTCCATTGCCCCGGTGAAGGATATGAGTGCATTCGAAAAAATCAATTGAAACTTCGAGTCTCGGATAGCGGACTGAGAAGTGGCTTGTTTGGTTGTGAAAACCTCGAATCCGGACGAAGGAAAGGAGTTGGCTTACCGCATCTACCTTCTCATCGTGGGATAAGGGCTGAGGCGTTAACTATAAGTGAGGATTTCTGAGGATTTCTGGGAACATCTCAGGACACATAATTGAAATGCGATAATTTGTCCTCTAATGTAATCAAATTTTATAGTTCACCTTAATTGACTGAACGATAAAGTATTACTGATACGATAATAATATAATATTTTAATTAGTATTATTATATCTAATACTGTCGACTCATTTATAGTAAATTATTTATTTAGTTAACTAAATTCGATTAGATCATTTTAAGATATCAATTATATAAAAGTACCGACGTACAAAATTTATCATTACTATATATGAATTATTTTGGATTCCTCATCCAATTTTTTAATTTGTTTGATTTGAGTTAGTAAATAATACTTTAATTTTAAAATTTAAATGTGTTGTTTATCCTTACAAATTTTTAAAGTTAAAATATTTAGTTAACTAAATTTTATTGGATCATTTTAAAATATCAATTATAAAGAAGTACCACACAATTTATATGTACTATATATATGAATCATTTTGGGTTTGCCATCTAATTTTTTTATTTGTTTGATTTGAATTAGCGAATAATACTTTAATTTTAAAATTTGAATTTGCTGTTTATTTTTATAAATTTTTAAAATTAAAATATAGTAAACTGATTCAAATCAAATGAATTGTAAAATTAAATAGTAAATTTAAACTTTTAAAAAATTAAATAGTAAATTCAAAATAATTCATATCGGAGGAATAGAGGAGCAGCAAATATATAATTCATAAAGAATAGAAGAAGAGGAAGTTGTTGACGATGTAGGCGATCATTAATTGTTACCTTGGTGATGGGTTCTCTGGATGAGATCATCAAGCTCGGCTTTAATGGCGAGGTAGAGCTGCTTCCACTTCTCGACGGCCTCCTCCCTCCTCCGCTGCTCCTCCTTCATCCTCTCCACCACCAGCTGCTGCCGCTGCTCGTGCGCCGCTTTCTCGGCTTCCTCTTCTCTCATTCTCTTTTCTTCTTCTTCTACTGCTGCTGCTACTTCTGCCCGTGCACCGCGGTCTATACAGCATATCCATAATAAATATCCAACCATTATAAAATTTTAAAACTTTCACAGAATTTATTATTTAATACTTTATTTTAGAACAAAAAAAAAATAGAATTAACTATAATATTAGATTGTCCAACTTTTAATTTACAAATTTAATAGAAAACAATTTATTGAGTAAAAAAAAACGCATTGAAATCATATATATTAATAGATTTATTTTTCACAAAAATAAATTAAATTTGTTGAGAATATTTTTAAATATAATTAATAATTCTTTTAAATTTTTTATATATATATAAATAAACTGCTTGGTACTCAGGAAGTCGCAAAAAAAAAACTCATCTTCTCCAGCGACGTCGTCGCCGTCCCCCGCCGCCGCTGGTCGCGGTGCACCGCCGGAGGAGGAGGAGGAGGAGAGCTTTGAGGAGCTTATGGTGGGGGAGAGATCCGGCTGCCGCCGGTGGAGGAGGCGATACAGCTCTATCAGCAGAAACTTGTTATCTGTGAAAGGAGTCTACAGTTATATTTGCTAAACTTTACTCAAAATTCAGCAATTCAAATCAAAAGATATTAAAAATTAAAGGGGTCTCAATCAAAAAACGTAAAGTTGGAGGGGATCTGAATTTGAAAAGCCCTAGAGTTTAGTGTTTCTCAATGCATTTATACCTAACATTTTCACTTTTCCTAAACATCAATCAAGCATCACAAATGATACAAAAACAGATCAAAAAAGGGGATCCAACAACAAAAAGAAAAAAGCAGCAGAGATGTATTAAAATTAAATTATCTGCGCAGTAGTCGAAAAAATCATAGAGCTAATGTAACTTCACTAAAAATAGAAACTATCAAATAAGATAATATATATTTTTTTTTTAAAAAAAAATTGTATAGAGAGATCAATCTAACGAACCATCGACGAAGCGGCAAAAATTGAAAGAAAATAAAATTTGGATCTGTTCCGATCGGAAACCCTTAAAATTTTTATCAAACATTATTAATATAGTTTTATTTGCTACAAGATGATTAAGACTACTAAAATTGGTAAAATTATATATACTTTATTTTCATAATTATTTTATTTTAAAAAATTAGTAAACTGAACCGATCTAATTCAAAAAAAAAGAGAAAAATAATAGTATATTTTTATTTTATCACCATATGTTTTTTTAAAAAAATATACTTTAATTATTTTTGTGAATTTTAATTTTATTTTATCGAAAAAATCTGCTGCCAAATGATATATAAATTCGAAGGTAAAAGTGGAATCAAAAGATTCACGCGAGTCGCTTTCGCATTTTTTTGTCTTTCTTTTTTTATTTTTGATAACTTTTTGATCCAGATTCGCCAATAAAATCCCACGGATTGCAGGATGAGATTAAAGAAACAGTAAAATAACATAAATTAGAATAATAGTAAACATCGAAGCATCGAAAAGCGATCGAAAGCGATCTCCAACAACAAATTTATCCAAATTAAATTCTGACAAAGTGTACGAAGGATCGATCAGATAATGGTAAACCTAGGAGCGATCGATGGAGCCGAGCGATTACCTCGCATGGGGCTCAACGCGGCGTATCGGGGGTGCTTCCTGGGGGAGGAGGGCGGAGACCGGGCTCCGGAGAGCTCCGGCGGGGTCAGCGAGGCTCCGCTCGTCGGCGCAGAGGAAGCAGACGACGTCGGCGATCCCGACCCTCCCGGCGACGTCCCTCCTCTTTTCCGACGACGGAGCCCAATCGCCGGCGATGACGGCAACGTAGGAGGCGGCGCCACCCCTCCGGAGCGCGGCGAGGGCGTCTGCGACGGTGGCGGAGGGCGGGAGCGACCTCACCGGCGGTTTCCCGATGCAGAGATCCGACACCTCAGGGGAGAGGAGAGGAGGGCGACGGCCATGCACTCGCGAGAAAACCCTAGAAGCTTCTAGTCTAGATGAAAATCCCGTACTGTGGAGCGCCGAAAAGAGAGAGAGAGAGAGAGAGAGAGAGAGAGAGAGAGAGAGAGAGAGAAGCAGAAGGTAAGCGGAAGGTAAGCGGAAGAGAGAGAAGCAGAAGGTAAGAGCGTTGGGGGGAGCGGAAGAGAGAGAAGTGGGTCGCTTCGGGGAGCGGGAGAGAGAGATAGAGACAGCGGGAGGTTCGGCGACTCGGCGATAGGTTAGGAGCCCGCATAGGAGACAGAGACAGCGGGAGGTTCGGCGACTCGGCGATAGGTTAGGAGCCCGCATAGGAGCACCCGAAGCATAATAATACGCCACATCAGCGAAATCAACCACACCCGCACAGCAGGTTCGGCGCACAGCAGGTTTGGAGGCAGCATAGGAGCACCCGAAGCATAAAACGATGCCACATCAGCGAAATCAACGGGAGCACGACATGTCACCCTAACAAAACTGAGAAATAGTTATTGTATAGATATATAGAATTAGGCTAGAATACTATCGATAGCACCAAATCATTGGTGCTATCAAGTTTTTAGCCTTTGAATTAAAAAATATGTGGTTAAGATGATAGTGGTCCCCTAGGGTTTACTAGGTGGTTGGTTGAATAGTAAAAATCTTAAGGGACCACTATAATCTCAACCGCATATTTTTTCATCCAACGGCAGAAAACTTGATAGTACCAATTATTTGGTACTATCGATAGTATTCTAGCCAGACTATATATATATATATATATGAGCGAGGCTGGAATACTATTAATAGTATCAAGTAATTGGTACTATTAAGTTTTTAATCTTTCGATTAAAAAATGTGTGGTTGAGATGATAATGGGCCCTTCGATTTAATAGGTGGTTGGAAAAATAGTAAAATGTAACGGATGAAAATGATCAAAGGGTTTGATCTAAGGATAGAAAACTTGATAGTACCAATAACTTCGTACTATTAATAGTATAGTAGCCGGACTATATATATATATATATATATATATTTTCAAACGCTTGTCTTATAATTTAAATTATAATTTGGTTAAATTAAAACTATTGATCTACATTTTAATATTTTTATTAAAAATTATTAAGTATCAGAAAAATAGGTTAAGATTCCATAATTACAGGAGTAAATAAAATAAAATAGGTTAAGATTCCATATATATATATATGGAAAATGCTACTTGTACACCCCATTTGGGGGTGTACATCGCACACCCCACCCATCCAATGGGTGGGGTGTGGTGAGGGGTCACTTCACAATTTGTGAAGTGACCCCCCCACCCTTAGATGGGTGGGTGTAAGATGTACACCCCATTTGGGGGTGTACATGTAGCGTTGCTCTATATATATATATATATTAATTGCATTTTTTTTTTTTTTTTTTTTTGTAAGGGATTATATCGCAAATAGTAGGTAAATAGTTTAAATAGGGATGTAATTTAAAATAAAAAAATATAAAGGACTAAACTGAATAAAAATATCCTAGAAACTAAACCCTAGAAGAGAAAAAACCTTTTTTTCTTTTTCTCTCTCTCTTCTCAATCTCTCTCCCGCTTCCTCTCGCGGCGAAGGAGGCGAAGCACTGAAACCCTAGCTCGAGATCGCCATGATTTGCGCGAGTAAGCTCCTCCATACTCCCTCTCCCCTCTCTCCTCGTCTCCAAAACCCTATCTCTCGATCCTTTCTCACTCCTCCTCCTCTCCTCTGTCGTAGTCTCCGGCGAGGCGCCGGAGGAGCCGGTGATCGCGAAGAAGTCGGGGCTCGTCTTCGAGAGGCGGTTGATCGAGCGCCACATCGAGGTTTCATCTCCTCTCGCCCTTCCCCCACTTTTGGTTCGGGAATCTAGGGTTTCTGATACTTGATATCGCCTTCTTCTTGAAGTAATTGCGTGTTTCTTGATAAATATTTATTGTTTTCGGTATGCCTTGGTGGTTTTAGGACTATGGGAAGTGCCCCGTTACGAAGGAGGAGCTCACGATGGACGATATCTTACCGGTGAAGACGAATAAGGTGGAATGCATGTATTTTATGTATAGGAATGGTTATTGTACTAGCTAGAACATGAAAAGGAACTTCTTGGTTATGCTAATTATGATGACTTTGAAATATGCGAGTTTTTATTGTTGCGGAAAACGGTCCCCGAATTAGATCAGTGAGGATTATAACTTGGCTTATTTCCTTGAAATAATTTACTTCTTCTATTACCACCTCTTAGCAACATGGTTGGTATAGTTGTGGTGTAGTGGAAAACTATAACTTTGGAGTTAAGGTTAAATTGAGTGGAAGAGAAATAAATGCCTACTAATTAGGACCAGTAACATTTGTTCAAGAAGGCCAGGAATATACCTTAAATTGTAGTGTTGGTGGAAATGATGATGATTGAAATGGACAAATTTCAAGGGTTAAATTGACGGTACTCTTCGTCAGCTTTCTTGATGCTCGAGTCAGTGCATTAGTATATCGGCATAATATTGTTACTTCTTGTCGCATTTTTGAAGGATTTATACTTGCGATAATATTTTTATACTGTACCACTGATAGTTTACTTGCCCGCTGCATGTAGTTTATCATGAAATTCATCTAATTCAGGCCTATGCCCGCTGATATAATTGGTCATTTTATCTGTCAACCAAGTCCTTTAGTTAATGTTTTAATGAAAATAAACATGTCAGGGTACATATCTAGACTAACAGAAGGTTTATTGAAGTAAGAACTGAATGCGAGACAAGGAGTGGGGTGCTTGATCAATGTAGGTGTGCTTACTGTATTACAAATTTAAAAAAATTTGAGAAGTGTTAAACACTTGTCCTTATCCTTACCTTTAAGACTTTGAGGTTGAATATGTACTGAAGTTGGAACTCGAAATCTCTTTGTTGATTTCTAGGATAGTGCCATAGTGGAAACAAACATACTTTTTCCATTGAACCGTGCTGCAAAGAGTTAGTGTTGCATATTTCTTATCACAAACTCATAGCGTGTTTTCTCGGTGTAGGTGGTGAAACCTAGACCATTACAGGCTGCAAGCATCCCAGGTCTACTCGGAATGTTTCAGAATGTAGGTATCTTTAAGCTCTTTCTTTGCTAGTTTATTCATCAGAAAAACGATCCTATTGTTTTACGCTTAATTTCAACAACTTATTATGCTATCTGCTCATTGATTTTCATATTTGTATCACTTGAGATATTTCTCATTTCTTCCATTCTTTGCAGGAGTGGGATGCTCTCATGCTGTCTAATTTTGCATTGGAGCAGCAATTGCATACGGCAAGGCAGGAACTTAGCCATGCTTTATACCAGGTATTTATCAAACTTTTTCTGTAGTTCTTGAACATGATTCCAAATTTCAACTGTTTGTTAATTCTGCATGGTACCAACTGGCAATTACTTTATTGGGATGCTAGTTCGGCCCTTTCCTATTGTTTGCCTGCTAGCACTGGGTATCTGAGAAACTAAGGCGTATTTCCCTAATCTAGTTGGCACATTTTGTAAAATCTCTTTTCTTTTCCATTCTTATTCTGTATGATTCTGTCATTTTTTTAATAGCACATTCTAACAATCACAAGCAACTAGCTGGCTTGTAATATATTGCAAGTTGTTGATGATTGTTTTGGGATTGATTTCCTTTAGATCACAGCAAATATTTTTTGTCTACTTTATAGGCTTCTTTGGACCTTTATCTGCTTGGTGTATTCAACTGTAATTATTAGATGATCCATTTTGTTATATGTATTGCCCATGAATTCAGGCTTTATTTGTTACTTCTGACATTTGTATGATTATCTTTGAGTGTATTGACATTAGCTTCCCCAACTTCCCTACTACTTTGCAGAGGAACAGATGAATCTCATGTAAATGGTCTTGTTAATACAGTAAAAGAAGTTTTGCTTAAGGTTCATGAATGTCCTAAATTACATATGAGAGATATTTGATGATTGCTTATTATAGTAGTTTTATTTTTTGTGTTGTTAAGAAGTACCTCAGATAATTATTGCTACATTAAATAGTTTTACTGTTTTCCAGCATGATGCTGCATGCCGTGTCATAGCAAGATTGAAAAAGGAAAGGGATGAGGCCAGACTGCTGTTGACTCAGGCTGAAAGGCAGATTACTTATCCAACAGCTTCTGCTGCAGCTGCTAATGCCAGTGCTGTTGCCAATGGAAAGAGAGGTTCCTACTTTTTGAAGCAGTTTAACCAATCTTTTCAATGATACAATAATTTGGATTTAGTTTCTCAAATTTTTCCTTTTTTTCTTTCCTTTTGTATTTGCAGCTGCTGAAGATGAATTGGGTCCTGATGGGAAGAAAATTCGTCCTGGTATTAATCCTGCTATGATTGCTGAACTTACAGAGTGTAACGCTGACCTCTCAGGGCAACGTAAGAAGCGGCAGGTACTTGATCTATTACCCATGTAGTTCACCGCAGATGAAGCTAAGGACCCTTTCTTTCATTAACAGCTGGTTTATATTAGAATTAATTGTAGCAAAGATTGCGACATGCTCACTGTTTATGCTAGGAAACCCAATTGAAATATAGGTGGAGTCTTGTGACTAATCAGGTTTTGTGTTGTAACTCGACATTTAGCGTATGAATGTCAGGCTTCTTGACCTCTCTACTTCAGTAAGCAGAAGTTCTTAGAAATAAGCAAGCAAATAGTTTGGGAAGCTAAAATCTGTTTTTTGGCCACAAGAGCATCTTCAACTTGAAGCTTTTGCTAATGCTAGATTGTGAAGCTTTAGAGAGCAGATTTTAATAAAAGCTATTAGTGCTGCTTCGAACGGCTCTATGGAGACAGACTTTTGCAGAAGCTCCAACCGGGCCAAATAGTCCCTTTAAAATTCATAATCTGGGAAATTAGGAGGAAGGATACACATGCAAAATCTCTTCTTTGATCCCTTGTTCTAGTAGGCCAGCAGACTGCATTAGACATCTCCAAAACCTTAGTTGGTTATCTCCAGGTGCACTGCATGTTCAGAAATCTAGTGGAAACTTTTATTTTTGGTGGCATTAGTCTAACCTAGTATATATTGCTAGTGAATAAGAATGACCACACTTTTTGTAACTGATCAGTAGTGGTGAGCATCAGTCAGTTCTGTTTGGTTTTTGACCAGTATCAGGGCTTGTTTGTTTGCCCGTTCGTGATTTTCAGTTGAAAATGACTTTCAATTAAACTAAAGTTCATGTGAATTTTTTTTTTCCTGCGCTGTTTGGTTGATAGAAAGGCAATGGCTTTGGAACTGTAATTATGTCACTTTTTCATTTATTTTACTCAAAATACTCACCCTAGCACATAAGAGGATGGAAAAAAATTATAACAAATCTCTTTCTCTCCCGTAATTGACTTCGATACCACTTAGGGCGAAGTCAATTACGGTGTTTTGGAAAAGTGGAGTTATGGGCAAATTTAATTTACGGCGAACTAGACACGAGAAGTGGGTATTTATGACTGAAAATAACTTCACTGCGCTCCAGTTTTGGTGAAACAAAGATGCTCTAAGCTGAACTGAATACATTAACCGAATTGAACCAAACCGAAATAATTCGGTTAGGCTCAGATGGCTTATTGGCATTTGACATCGATTATTATATAAGGAATGTTTGACTTATTTTGTGTGTTAGACTTTGATTTAATGGTCTTAATGGTTAAGCATGACAATTATACAATCACTATCTAATAGGTAATTTGTATCAAGTTAGGGCCCGTTTGGATACCCTATAAAACGTAGCATAGTTAAAATATGCTATACCTATAGAAAATCTATCCTATGAGGTGTTTGGGAGGCTCAAAAGAGCATCAGTTTTTTGGAGTATAGTTAGATCATATCCTAAAAAATGGAGTAAAATGATAATCTACTATTCTAACAAAAAAAAAATATTAGAGATCTTGTGGAATTGTACGATAATGAAGCTGTGGAATTTTTTATAGTCACAAAATTTTCGATTTCAATCAGACCAAAATCACAGAATATAAACTTCATGAAAATTTTAAACTATGCATCCAAACAGGGCCTTACTATATGTTCGGTTAATTTAGTTTTTTTTTGGGGTTTTAATATGTATATCCAAACTGAACCAAATTAACCAAATTGACTCAGCTCGGCTTGGTAATAGTTTAAACTGGATAGTGCTCACCCCTAACTATGAGGGTATAATATGATAGATTATATGTTTATTTACGTTGTCATGACGAAATGCTTTTTTTGCCATTTTGCTAGATCCCACCAACACTAGCACCCATTGATGCAATCGAGAGATATACTCAGATCTCTAGTCACCCCCTTCACAAGACCAACAAGCCAGGCATTTTATCTGTGGATGTTCATCCTTTAAAGGTTTGTACACTTGAAAATTGCTGTTATATTTTTTTTCCCTGCTTTTTTATCTATACTTCATCCTTACAAATGAAACAGAAAAATTATGATGCACCTATACATGCACTAAGACATTTTTGCAGAGCAGAAAATGTGCTCCAAACAATTCTATCAATTTCTGAACTAAGCGATTGTGACTAAAACCAAAACTGAAATTTCTGGAACAATTTATTCAGATGTTTCTTAATATTATAGGGAGCCAATTTTCCTCTTGTGACATTCGTTATTGACCATACAGACTCAAAAGAGGAGCCTTCATATAATGAATGCTGTGATGAACCCATTTTTAGGAAAAGAATCGGTTCTTCAATTTAGCCCCAAGTCCAATTTGGATATATTATGATACAATTAGTTATTGTTAAATGGATAATTAGGAATCGGCCTCATATTCAATTCATCGAACTGGGGACTGGGTTGATGTGATGTCACATTATACGTTCCTTTGAGCTGAGTAAATCATAGCAAAATTTTCCTTTTGGACCTAAACCTTTCAAACTGTACAATTGTTTTGTTCGTCTCTATATCCTCTTGCCTTCCCTTTAAGTTCCTTCGTTTAGATCCAAAGATTATGCTTCTGAAATGTCCTTCTTGTTGCCATTTTAATCCAGTAAGAGAGGAACACAACAGTCACTTTCTTGGCAATTATTGGTGATTATTAATTAATTAGGAGCTTGCTTTTACAAGCTGATTGGCAACTAAAGTGTGCAAGCCTCCTTGGTTCTTACTTTTTAAAAGTGCCAGTGTTGCATGTTATGCATACATCCGTTATCTGTCCAAATTTGATTCATGAAAATTGATTGGTTGTTTGTCCACCTTAACTCAATCACATCTTAAGGACTCCTAACTCCTAGTTTGTGCTGGAATACTATCGATAGAAAACGAGCTCCGTTGCTACCAATTTGTTTTCGATAATGGAGCTTTCAAATCAACGATCGACACCGTTGAACATGATCTATATGATTTGAAGTACTTAGAAAGCAAATTTCAAATTTTTTCGGCATCATTAACCTAATGATCAAAGAATTGCAAAATTTGTAATTTTAATGGTCGATATGAGGCGTTTTCTCGTTTAATGGTGTAAAGAAATCTAAATCAATTGAATTTTGATTAGAAAATTTTTTACACTGTTTAAAACAAGATCTATTCTCTTGATTTTGATTACAAGACTTCTATCATCACTTTTTGAGGGAAATTCATTTTCAGCCGTTCATTTTTGTGTCCGCTTGATGGACAAGAGAATAATATCGAAAAAGTAAGAAATTTGATTTCTATATAGTTTAAATGATTTAGATCATGTTCAACGGTGCTGATCGTCGACTTGGAAGTTCCATCATGGAAAACAAATCGGTAGCAACGGAGCCCATTTGCTACCGATAGTATTTCAGTTCAACTATATATATATATATATATATATATATATATATATATATATATATATATATATATATATATATATATATATATATATATATATATAGGCTTGTGTGCTTTTAAAAGCACGGAGGCTCCCGTGCTCCCAAGTTGTTTTCGATGTTGGGACTTCTGAATGGACGATCGGTTCCGTTAAACTTGATCTAGAGTATTTAAAAGGCCTAAAAATTAATTTTTGCGAATTTTCGATATCATTTGCCTAGTGATCAAAGTGGCTCAAAATCAATAATTTTGATGGTTGTGGTGAGCCGTTTGCAAGTTTAACGGTGTAGAAATATCCAAATCACGTAAAATTTTAATAGAAAATTCTTATATAGAATAAGATCAATATCTTTGATCTAAAAATTTACTATCATATCATCATATTTTGTGAGATTTTTATTTTCATCCATTTATTTTGAGCCATTTCGATCACTTGGTAAATGATATCAAAAAATCGCAAAATTTAGTTTCTAGATATTTCAAATATTTTAGATCAAGTCTAACGGAGCAGATCGTCCATTCGGAAGTCCCAATATTAAAAACAACTTGGGAGCACGGAGGGCTCCGTGCTTCTAAAAACACACAAGTCCTACTCTCTCTCTATCCCTCTCTCTCTCTCTATATATATAGAGAGAGAGAGAGGGGGAGAGAGAGGGAGGAAGGGAGGGAGGGAGGGATATGTTTATTGGAGACTATTTATATTTTGTTTTAATTTTCCTGTATGACGGACAGGATGTAATAGCAACTGGCGGCATCGATACAAATGCTGTGCTTTTTGACAGGTCCTCTGGTCAGATCTTATGCACACTCACTGGTCACTCAAAGAAGGTCTTCCCTTCAAACTTTCCTTGCTTTCTCATGGAATTACAGGTTGAATCTCGTTATTCTTTCCTTCTGATAGAATATTCCGCCTTTCTGAGTATTGTAGATTTCAAGTGTGAAATTCGTACCACAGGATGATCTATTTATTACTGGATCAGGAGATAAGGTTTGTTATTTTAGTGAGAATTTTTCTTCAGAATAACTAAGAAATTTCTCAATATATATTATTCCATTTGCTATCTTAGGATTTGACATTCATTAGTATATTTGTTTTGTCCAAATTGATTCTAGAATATAAATTATTGATAATAGATTGTATATTGGAAGTTTAATGTTAGCTTGCATTATAGTGATTCGTTTCTACGAAAATAACTACTGTTTCTTTTCTGTTGTGGAGCCTTGTGGCCATATGCAAATCCTGTACTTTTAAAGACCTGGCTAACCGCCAGGAGAGTTCTAGGAATCCATTTACATGACGACTTCTACTAGTGTGGTCGATTCAGAAACCTGCTTGATGATAATTAAGCAATCAACTACTTGACCTGGATGTTTAAATTACTAAATGCACAGATTTCGCCAGTTTGTGTATAGGGAGCAAGATTTTGAGGTAGATAATATTTGGAAATTCTCACCAGATTATGTACTTCGTCTGAAAGTAAGACCCTGTGGCATGCTTTGCTCTTGTATCAGGAGGTGTATGCACCTTTTATGCATCAGTTGAATTGACATATTTCTGTCGAGATGCATTAATAAGCTAAAAGCCTAAAACCTGACTTATAGAAGCCGCTTATAGAGGGTAAATTTTTGGCCTAAAATACTAGTGGTGATTATCCAATAGATACTAGATTTATTAAATATACATTTGTAATTTGTTAATACGTTTTGGTATTTTCATTCATCCTTTTCTTTTGTACCTTTTCTTTTGTTATTGGATTGGGCAAAGAGACGGTTGGAAGGTAAGTGTTGTCTTGTTAGTATTTCATGATAATGCTTGTTCTATGTAAAAATAGTGTTTTAAAATAAAGGTTTTTCACCTAGGTTAGTTTTAAAATGGAAAAGTTGCACTGATATTGCCGAAAAGTTGTAGTGGTAATGTTGCACTGGTAATTAGGAGGTCATTGTTCATGGTCATGAGTCTGATTTTCTTTTTGGATTGTGCTACTCTACCAACCTCAACTGAGTTGGTTGTGTTCAACCGAGTCACCAGTAAGTAGCTGATGGTTTCCAGCTGTTATGGTCTATTTTTAAGCAATTGATGTTCCACAGACCAGTTAAACATTTACTATTAAGTTGTTCGATAATCATCTGTTTGATGAACACTTGTCTTAGTTAACTTGGGAGTCTTGGAGAGCACCTATTATCAATTCTGCAAGTTTCTGCTTTAAAGAAGGATATTCAGAACACAGGAATGTACAACGGTAAAAGGGGTTGCTTTTGTAATTTGCGCTATAAAATGTGAATCTTGAAGAAGTTTTGTCGGTGGTATCTTGTGTCGGTATATTGGTATCTTGTGTCGGCATATATTTCTCTCCTGGGCGCAAATAGAAACAATCATTGCATATGAAGTTTCAGAAATAGAAAACAGCAGTGATATCTTTTTTTGACTAAACTGTTTTGCCTGTGTGGCCTACTGCAGACCGTTCGTGTTTGGCAAGGGACTGAGGATGGGAACTATAGTTGCTGCCACATATTGAAGGACCATACTGCTGAGGTAAGCATGAGCTTACTTTGTTTTTGCCATGATATTTCATGTTGCAGTGACTTTTCTCTTGGTCCTCTAATGACTTTTTGCATCACGCATTTATCAAGAAACTAACAATATTGGTGTAAAGCTACTTGTAAATAGTAACATGTTATTTGGTAACCTACTGTGATATATATTTTTTTTAAATTTCTTTCACGTTCTTGGTGTGCTGCATTGTATAAAGCTTAATGTCACTAATTATATGAAGGCCATTTTGCATTCCTGTACACTCGACATGCTTAAGACATGTACAATCGCCTTGTTAGTGTGCATGTAGCACTTGTGTTGATGTCTAAGTTTTGCTGGCATGAATTTTAAAATTTCATCGAAGAGATTGATAGGTTTTCCTGGACTCAATCTTTGTAGGCTCTCTTTTCAATGATGACAATTTCTCCCTAATTTTCCTCTTTTTAATTTCTCTTTTTTTGACTCTCTCATCGTGAGCTATGTACTTGATGCTTTCTTCTTTTTTTTTTGTAAGTTGATCTTGATGTTTAATATCTTTATCCATCAATTCCTATTTTCCTTTTTTTTTTCCATGTTAGTATAGAGGCAGTAATACAAGTGAAGTTCTATATCTAAGTCAGATGTTTACAAACATGAGCAATATTTATTGTTTTCACCTCATGCATTTGTCACTTTAAAGCGAAGCACCACAATGATCGGCCACTGTGTGAGCTCATTTTGCCTGTGGTTTGATTTGCAAAGCATTAGAGGTCTCAACTGTTATCAACTGAGAGCCTAAATCTTTCAAAATACAATCAGGTTCATGCTGTCACCGTCCATGCTACAAATAAATACTTCGTGTCTGCTTCTATGGATAACACGTGGTGTTTCTACGATCTTACCACTGGATCATGCCTCACCCAGGTGTCTCTCTCTCATTATCTCTTTCTTTCTCTCTCTGCCTGTCTCTCTAAATGATTACTGAGAAAAAAAAAAAATATGCGCAGGTTGGGGAGGCTTCAGGAGAAGAGGGTTACACGTCAGCTTCCTTCCACCCTGACGGTCTTATTCTCGGAACTGGCACTTCTGAAGCCCTTGTTAGGATTTGGGATGTCAAATCTCAGGTATTAGCAATTATATTCGCCCGTGCACATCTTAGCTTTTCTTCTAACTCTGCTAATTGAGATTTTATGCCTTGTAGTCTAATGTTGCAAAGTTTGATGGACATGTTGGACCAGTCACGGCCATTTCATTTTCTGAAAATGGTTATTTCCTTGCGGTATGCACATATATTTAAGTGAAACCCAACAAATAAATTTAATAGAATATTGGCTTGTTCTGATAGCTTACATACATTACTACTGGCCAGACTGCCGCTACTGATGGTGTTAAGCTTTGGGATCTTCGGAAATTGAGAAATTTCAGATCCTTATCTCCTTACGATTCGAATACTCCAACAAACTCTGGTATGAATATGATGATGATTTGGTCTTGTCTATGCTTATTTCTGCTCTGGAGTAACTCTTCAGTTGTGAACTTGCATTGCAAATTCTCGAGAGAAATATTTTCTTTCTTTTGCGACAGTTTATAAGTTACTTTGATTGTGAAACAAAATTGGAACACCGTTGCAGTGGGAATTAAATCATTTAGAGAAAATTTCTCTTCTTGCCGTCGTACCATTATGAATTGCTCTATTTGATGATGCATGTGCATTGTCGTTTCTATTGCAGTTGGGTTCGACTTCAGCGGAAGCTATCTCGCAATAGCAGGTTCTGATATAAGGTGATACTTTCCTCCGTGTTCGTATAAAATAAATGAGATCCAGTTGTTTCTAGATGGTTCATATCGGAACATGAAATTATTTCATTAGAAGGCAGCGATTTAGAATTTGATCAAACGAACAGTTTGGATCCGTCGCCACGACACTCTTCTCGGAAGCTAATACAATTTCCATCGACATCATTTTTATATATGACTAATGAATCTGAAAGTGCTGATGTGATTGTTATGCTACTTTATAGGGTCTATCAAGTCGCCAACGTGAAGATGGAATGGAATCTTATCAAGACATTCCCAGATCTATCAGGCACAGGTGGGAAAGTTAATTGTCTGGTTTTAGGCAAAAACACTAATCTATTTTTTTGCTTGTGTCCATTTTGGACCAAATTTTTATACTATCTCAATTTTTTTCCTCCCCCACCAATGATTTGTTGTTATCTGTGGTCAGGAAAAGTGACGAGCGTGAAGTTCGGAGCAGATGCCAAGTACATGGCTGTGGGTTCAATGGACCGAAATCTTCGAATCTTCGGACTCCCTGGAGATGAAGCAGAGGAAGCCAAATCATCAGACCACTGAAGAATATCCTTAACTGCAGTTGCCAATGATGACTTATAGATGATTTCAAAGGATATTTTGCATCCATGGTTGCTATTTGACGGTTCGAGATGCTGCATAAAGGTTGAAACCAAAACTTTTTAGTCCTCTTTGCAGATTTAAAGAGGGGAGCGTTAGAGGCGGGAATGAATGTTGTAAAACACTACTGTGTATTGTAGTTTTGGCTAATAACTAACAAAACCGGGTAAGGATTTTTTTTTTATCTTTTTATCTTTTATCTTTTTTTTACCTTCCCTTCTTCAAGAGGCTCCTGGAACTTTAAATTATTCTTACATGTGAGTTTAGAACAAGTATTTGTATCAACTTCCATCAAGTAGAGTTACTGGATGCGTGTCTCGGCGAAGATCACGCGGAGCGTAAACCAGTTTGTGTTTGTTATTTCTAATCGTTCCGAGCCCACCATACACAGTATTAGTGTGATGTGGGGATATTGAAATCATTTGGTGTTGTTGTGAGCACCAGTTCTATACTTTTTAGAAGTATTGTTTCTAAATGCATCACAATTCGACACAACACATGCTCCAAATAATGTCCCTAATTGCATTTTAGTTTATGATTATTAATAATAAATTATTATTATATTATTCTAGTAAACAAATAGTTATTCTAATGTCTTTTTTTTTTTTTTTATCGGCCTACTAAGAACTTAAAGCTTTTAATTAAGAACAACGTAATCAGCATCAAAAGGAAATTATTAATAGAGAGATGAATGGGCACACAGGTGCGCATTTTTGGACTTGAGTTGCTTCTTTCTCCTGCTCTCTAATCATATAGCAGAAAGGAGCAGTGAAGAATCTTTCAGAAATATAAACAAAAACAGTACCAGTTCCATTCAATGGGGCAATGGACCAAAAAATAGATATGCCAAAAGAATAAAGTAAAGAATGAAGGAAACAGATGGATAGATATATATTGATATACAACAACAACAACGATCGATACCGTCTCCCTTGCCGTTACATCAGATGGCGAGGCAGATGAGCGAAGCCCCATAGCTGCAAGAACACAATCTCGGCTCAGGCGATAACGAACACATTTTATCGTCGTCGTCAAGATAAACTGTTGCGCAAAGAAAACGTAAACAACAAGATGAATGTATGGAGCTCTTTTGTGCATGGTAGTTCCGAATATCACTGTTTTGTCGAGGCCCGCGGCTCTAGATTTTCAACTTTTACAGTTTCAGAGTTTTCGACCATTCCTATTCTCAGTTAAGAATTCCTCCACAGTTCTTAAATATCAAGGTAAATAAAGCGGGAAGGGGGGAGGGGGGGGGGAGTAAACTAAGATAACAGGACCATGAAATTGAATTATGATGGTAAGGGTTTTGAGTCAGCAGAACTATGATACAATAAACCCAATGTTTGAGGCAGTTTTATGAAGAATATAACTAGCTTCTATCTTTTCATTTATCCAAAAGATGAAAATACAATAAAAAAAAATTGCATAATGGATCGATATATGGGGTCAGATGTGGCCTTATACGATAAGACTAAGCCCTTGTTCTAGAGTCAAAGACCTATTTAAACACATTCTATCTGACGCAGCAAGAAAATCTTTTAGAATTTACCTTTTTTATTATCTTTTTTTCCTGATTTTCAAACTTACTTTTTTTAGTTAATATTATTTAGAAATCTCTAATAGATTTTTAGAATTTTTCATACTTAATAAATTTTTAAAAATTAGCCCCTTCCTTGTAACACATCCTAAGGTAATTTATCATCTCTCCAACCTTAAATTCTCGTTTTTATATTATAACATCCTAAGCTCACCTAAATTTACTTGTGCTGACGAGATTAGGCAAACCCTAATTTTGTCGTGCATCACTTAGATGTAATAGCAACCAAACTACCAGCAACATAAGAGCATGTACCTACCGCGAAAATTAGTTTGCCAAAAATTTACGCGTGATAAGGTCCTCTAAGAATATCTTTTGGAAGAACATAGTGCAGAACTAAACTTGACTGGTCAGAACTCATACCTCAACATTCTTTAACTCAAATTCTGGGCTATGAGCCAAGCATAAGTTCCCAAAGGTTTCACACGCGCCACTAGTTCCATTAAGCCTAGTCAATGAAGAAAATACGAGAGGTTAAGTTTACATGTTTTCAATACCTACTAAACAAAAGAGAAGAAACACAAAAATGAAAACACACACACACACACACACACACACATATCTAAATACAGAATCACAACAGAGCACTTACAGATCTTCATCAAGGCACAGTGCGAAGCTTCCACCCCCACCGAATGCTAACACATCATTCAAGCACAAGTAATAGTACCTGTTCGCACCTATGCAGTATATCAAGCAAGAAAATTAGAAAAAGAGTATTTTGCACAACTAAATCTTATCAGCATTCATTTCTTAGGCAAAAAGCAAACTTATGTTAACTTAATGTTACTCGTGCATCATAATTAGATGTACTGGCTTACGTCAATTCAGAGTTCGAACCACCCTTAGGACTCTCTTTAAAACAAGAGGGAGGAGGCATATATTAATTGTCCATGAAAGTGAAAAGGATGTAATATGGATTGGGTATTGGCTAAATCATATATCTATATATCATTCATCCTCTAACAAATAGAAAATCACATGCAGATAATAAAATGAATAGGATCCATTTTAGCTTCAGTCATTATAGTTTACATACAACAACCTGCTTGCTCCATCGAATAAATAATTTGTTCTAAAAATTTATCATGCTTTTTCTAACCTTAAAAAGAGCTATCTACACTCAACTAAGGCAACAACTTTGGGGTGCATTCCAATAAGATACTTACCAGTTGCTCTGAAGAGCCTTGGTTCTCCATATATTGTAGTAAATACAAATGTTTGATTTGTACCCTTGTCCACAAAGAACATAGTGACCATCAAATTTCTCAAACAGAAAAGCAATCTGAATAGGCAGAAAATTGTAAACTAGATATTAAATTTGATGGTTCAATGTTGTAAGACTCACTTGATATTTTCTCTTTGCCGTAGGCTTTAAAGGAGCATCTAACAGACCACCAAATACAGCACCTTGCACATCTCCGACAATCTGGTTAGTAGGAAACATATGTTACAGTGTTCTTTCACTTCAAGTGAAACAGTATCTCCAGCTGTAGAACAAACTAATACACGAAGCCTTCTAACAAGAACTTCAAAATGAAAGAATTGTTTGCGCATGGAAATAATAATATTATATACTTACTAATAAACATGGACCCTGAAGAGTGAGACTCTTGCGAAGAAGGGTTCGAAGTGATATCCCATGTTTCCAAGTACTGCCCTTCAATAACAATGAACAATATGAACCAAAAACGAACAAAACAAAATATCTTTGTTAACAACCAAATTAATAGATAATTACCTGTACAATAAAACCCATTGACACCCCTTCACAATATTAGGAAGAGATGATTGGAAAAACTCAAACAGCTCTCCAGACATAAAAGTGGACTTTTCTGTCAGATAATGACGAAAGTCTTCAGCGGTGCGTGAGGTTGATGGTTCATCCGTTCCATTTGAGCCATTTACATTTCTCCTATCGCAGTCATGGTTCTGATTTTCGCTAGAAATATCAATTGAGTCATCACTCTCACTTGCAGTTCCGCATTCCTCGCTGCATCCAAGTGGTCTATCTTTCCACGTCAAATAACTGGTTTGCCATCCTTCAGGAAGTGATTGAAGAGGCAATTGTGTCCTGGCTCGTGAAAGCGAAGCTGAACCAACGTCGCGGCCATCATCTCCAGAGTTTGAAGCAACTAGAAAAGGTAAAATGCATGAAGAGAAAGGTGATTTCCTGGCCGAATTGAATTCTTCGGAAGAAAAGGGGTTTTCCTGCAAAAGTAATACGGCAATATATTTGTGATTTCTTCTGTAAAGTATGAAGAAGAGGATCCCCAGTTTAGCATACACCTTTTACAAAAGATAAGAATTAGGTTCTGGTGCATCAAGACAAACTCTTTAGTATGTAACATCAAGGAACGTCACAACATTATTTGAGAAATAATGTACCATCATACACAAAATAACTAACAGGAATAAAAATGCTCCACCATGCAATGCATGTAATGCATGAGTCTGTCAAAAGAACTCTATAACGACAATTTGTCTATCTAAAACACCCAAATTCCCTATTTATCGACTGAAAATTGCAAATGTCATGCATAACCCATGAAGGGTCAAAATTCTCATGATCCTGGAGTTATCTACCGTCACTACATGGCTATTTAACTCTATCTATTTCTACAAGACATGAAGTGGTAATGGTCAATTAAGCATCCCTTTATATGAAGGTAAAGTAGGGCAATCCTTGCTTAATCAACCATATTCAATAGTCATATTTTAGGTGCTACCATCTCCAGAGGTGAAAGCCCCATACACAATCAAATATTAAAATTTGACAGACAAATGTAATTTTCAACATATTTAGAACGGCGGGAAAATTTGCCATTTCTCCATTTTGTATGTCTATTTGGGCAAAACCAGCTAAAATTTAATTGTTAAATCAAGAAGAATTAAATGAATTTGACAATGAGGTACACCTGATAAGATGCAAAACTTCGTGGCACATTTGGACATAGATATAAACAAATTTTGTGATATTTTTCATAGTTTTTCAATTCCCTAGCAAACTCACATTTGATATTTACAAAAACTGCTCAAATTTATCCACCTCTTTCCGAAGCGTAATGACATTTTCCCGACATTTTACACCCTTTTACCCTTCGAATGAGATCCAAAAATTGAAGCAAACATTATACAGGACTACTTTATCATATAAGTAGATCAAAAGGCTCAATCCGATCTTCTAATCAGAGAAAAAAAAGGAGGAGGAGGAAACGTATAATCCCGTGACGGTTTTCATCTTCTTACTCTCAAGATCCAACATTTACGACCACAATAATTTAGAAGATTCTCACTGAAGCCGAACGCAACAATCTCAATTCTTACCATGCAAGAAACCCAACAATCAAGGTATCTAAACCCAAAATACGGCAATTCCCCCATGAGATCCGAAGCGCGTACGAATCCAAGAACAGATCAAACGCGTTCAGAACATCAAACCGGGGTGAGGAGCGAGGGACCGAGCTACATTACCTGCGATTCCGGAGGTGCGACGGGGGAGTCGGCAACGTGCGGAGAGGAAGGGGACGAGGGCGAGTCCGCGAGGAGGCGGGATAGCTTCTCCGCCACCTTCTCCTTCCATGATAGCATCACCAACTCGGAACCCTAACCCTAACCCTAACCCTAGATCTCGAAGGGCGAACGTGAGAGAAAGAGGGAGCGACGAGGAGGAGACGAGAGGGAGTCGGTGGTGATACCTTCTCCTTCTCCGCTACGAGGAAATGAAATGAATCGCGTCTGTTTTATGTTACTCACGGGGAACGGCGACGATTCGTGATTTTACGAAAACACCCTTGAAATATAAAACTTTATTAATTTTTTATATTTATTTTTTAAAAATATATATATATATATATATATATATATATATATATATATATATATATTTATTACTAGAAAAATATAATTAATTATATATTAAATATTTAATTTTTAGAGATAATTACCTGTGTATCCCTGAAATATGAAGAAATATCTGATTTACCCCCTCTTATTTTTTTCTTTCCAATATATTCTTCATACGTTCCATCGTTATTAAAAATATCTCTACCGTTTCCCTTTGTTAAGTTAACTAGGGTTAAACTAGAGTTAAATAATAATCGAAGTTGAAAACTATCAGATATACCTATTTTGTTCCTATCTATCAAAACTATTGAAAATTTTAAGTGTACATAAAAAAAAAGTTGGTTATGATAGAAGGATATATTTGAAAGGGCAAAATGATAATTTCACATAGATAATGGCAGCTCCAAATGGTACACTAACAGAGTTTAACTTCAGGGATATTTTAGAAAGAAGTTGGAACGTAAGAAGGACAGTTTTAATATTAGCCTTCAAAGAGGTAAATCTAAAAATAGAAAAAATTTTAGGAATATATAGGAAATTACCTCTAATTTTTATTAGCAAGTGGGACAAACTTATCTTTTTACTCTTATAGATATTTTACTTAACTATCGGTATATTTTTTAAATAGTTGAAATTTTTAGAGAAATATATTTATAAGGGTAAAATTAATATTTCACTTATAGTCTGTTTAAAAATAAATAATAAATTAACGATAACAAATTATATATATATATATATATATATATATATATATATATATATATATATATATATATATATATATATATATATATATATATATATATATATAAATAACTTAATTTTTTTGAAAAAATAAATATAAAAAGTTAAATTTTATAAAAATATATGTTATTCGATATGTTTATAGAAAACTGTATAAAATTAATTATTTTTTATTATTAGTAGTACCAGTACTACGGAGCTTGTGACAATTTGACCCTCAAACTTAATTTATTATAAATTTTCACTCAAAAATTTAAAATAATTATAATAAAATTTAATTAATTAAATATTAATATAAAATTAATGTAGCAGTGCTGTAATAAAATTTAAATAAATAATTATAATAAATTAGGCTAATTAGCATTTAAGAATTAAAGTGTCAACCAACCAAACGCTCAATTTATTTTTATTTTTATTAATAAATACTAAAAAAGTGTCTTAGGTTTGAGTCTTTACGAAAGTTTGGATACTTCAATGTTTGAACGTGGAAAGGTATAAAGAAATAGCTAAAAAGTGTAAATTAAAGTTATTCTTGGATCAAAAAGTATAAAAGAAAGTGATGCTTGGTCCTTATGCTCCTAATTAGGTGAAATGAGGTGTTGCTAAATTTTCGCTTATTGTAAATTAGATAAAAAAATATTGGCGATCAAATAATTGGTTTTCGTTAAATATTTTGAACTGATAATTTAAACTGGGTAAGTCGCTAATATTAAAAATAAAAAGTTTGTAATGTTTCAATTTGAGCCTGCAATTTAGTTTGTCGTTTATGTTTCAGCTCATAGCTCAAAATTTTATTGAGCCGAACACAGACTCAAAAGTAAGCTAAGACCAGCTCACTCCGCTCAATATAGCTCGAATATGTATGTATATATATATATATATATATATATATATATATATAGAGTTGGGCTGGAATGATATTGATAGCACCAACCCAACTTTACCGTCCATTTTGTAGTCATTGGATCGCATTGAGATCCGTGTAGGCTCTTTAATGAAAAAAAGAGAAAAAAAAAAGTAAAAAGAAAAAGTAAAAAGTAAAAAATTTTTCTTTTTAATTAAAGGGCTTGCACGAATCTCAATACAATCCAATGACTACAAAATAGATGGCAAAGTTGGATTGGTGCTATCAATAGCATTCCAGCCCAACTATATATATATATATATATATATATATATATATATATATATATATATATATATATATATATATATATATATATATATAGTCCGGCTACTATACTATCGATAGCATCAAGTATTTAGTTTTTTATCCTTAAATCAATTCTTTTAATCATTTCTATCCATTAGATTTTATTATTTTTCGAATTACCCATTAAACTCAAGGGACCCATTATCATGTGTACTACACATCTTTTAATCCAAATGTTAAAAACTTAATAGCAACTTAATAGCACAAATGACTTAGTGCTATTAATAGCATTCCAGCCTCTCTATCTATCTATCTATATATATATATATATATATATATATATATATATATATATATATATACCCGTTTGATAACGGGATAAGACATTACTAGCTATTCCAGGAATAAGTATAAATTACGGAACTAGTGTAAAAAAACGTTTGGGATAATTTCAGCGATAAGAGATTTTGTGTTTGGTATGATAATGAGGAATAAGAAGAATAAAAAATATTAGTTGTTTTAAATGACTTTTTTGCCCTCAAGCTTTATTATGTAATAATAAGGTGAGAGATGATGACTCGGGAGACATGGAAGGGTATTTAAAAAAAAAGCAAAAATGTGGTTGGGAAGAGTGAGAATAGTAATTCCCACTTATTCTAGTTATACTGGAATAAAATATTCTCGTACTTCCTGATGTTTTTGGGGGCATAAGAGGGATACCCCCTTATCCCCCAAATAATTCCAATACTAAACGGGCTATATAGTCCGACTATTATGCTTGTATAAGTACTAAACAATTGGTACTTGTAAGAACCGTTAGATTTATCTCTTTGACTAATTTTAATTTTCAAATTATTCTATTTCACCAACCACTCACTTAATCTAAGGTGCCCACTATCATTCTAACCACTCATTTTTTTATGTAAAGGCTAAAAATCTATAAACATACTTATATTTTTAAGAGCATAGAAGCACAATTATTTTCAATCCCTACTTAATTTTACTTTTATTTAATTCATATTCTTTTAATATTTTTTTGGTTGAAGGAAAAATAAAAATTTATTTTTTTTAGAAATTATTAAAATAATCCGTTAATAGAGGAGAATAGTAGTTACACCCATTAGTTGGAACAGATTACTCTCTATCTTATTTCTCTGAATTATAAATAATTATAAAATATAATTAATTAGTATAATTAGTTTTTAATAATTAACTAACTAATCATTTAATTAATATTTACATTATTTAAATATTTAATATTTTAATTTATTTGATTAATGTATTAATTAAAAATATAAATAATTAAATAAATAAATAATTAATATGAACATATTGGCTTTTTATTTTATAGATATTCATTAATTGGCGGCATTCTTTATCATCTCATATAATATTTATAATTAATTAATTTATTAAAATATTATTTAATTAATATTTAAATAATTATTAATTAGATAAATTATTTTCGTTTTCAATCATAATTATTTTTATTCCTACTATTCACACCCAATCAACCAAATATAATTTTTTTTATTTTTTAAAATATGTCACAAATACAAAAATAATTTAATTTCTTTCTATTTCAAAAATTATATCTATTCTTAAAATAAATAAAAATAACTTGTTCTCGAACTAAACGGTATTTTAATATTTATTCCTAACCCTAATTATTCATGTGATGTTGAGGCAACAATTATTCTGTAGTAGCATTATTTTGTTAGGATTGAGAGCCTTGTTAATAATTGAAAACACTAAGAAAACGTTTTAGATCTCAAATATTTAAAAGTTAAAGTGCAAACCTCAAATTGCCCCATTGTAATGTAGCTCATTTTTATTTTATTAAATTTTTTTGTCCTTACGATTTCTAAATTTACAGTTTAATTTCTAACGTAATTTCCGAACTTTCCAGGAGTAGATTAATCTTAGAATCAGTTCCTTTTTCAAGAAACACGAGACGATCCGAGTGTTTGATTGAGAAGAATCTGATTGAGCCGATTTTTTTTTAATCTGATCGTTTGATTTTATGGCGCATTTTTAGGATCCAATCAAAATTCAATTTTTGATCCGACGGTCCGATTTCGGTTCGAGCCTAACAAGTGATTTAGCTTGGTTTTATTTTACCAATTTGTGATAAGTAATTCTATAATTTTTTTAAAAAAGTACTTTATTATCCTATTTCATATAATATTTATTTTAAAAAATAAAAATTAAACCATCATGGAGTAAAGTAAAATTTTTTAAACTATATAATTAATGGTAAAGTAAAAATAAACTAAACCATGCGTGGGGTAATTTAAAACGTGAAGGAAAATGCTATATTTCAATAAACCCCTCGTATTCCAAAAAATGTGAAAGAAACTATATTTCACTAATTCAACAGCTCCATGAAATTTTTCTACACCTAATTGCGGTGCACGTGTGATACATGCAGCATTTACAAATTAAACTAAATTTAAATATAAATTTAAAGTTAAAATAAATTTTGAACTTAAATAATTATTTGTGGCAGACTTTCATTTTTTAATTAATTTATTTATAAATTTGATTTGTTTTTAAGTATATTTTTAATTTAGTTATACAGTCAATATTTTTTATATATGTTCCATAAGATACTATTTTTTTTTCAATATATATTCGAATTTTAAAAATTTAAATTAATGTTTGGATTTAAATTAGATTTATGAATCAAAATTAAAATTAAAATTAAAATTTGAATTTATTATTTAAATTTAAATAATTATTGATTTGACAGATCAAACCAAATTTATTTTTAATTAGTTATTTTTTTAATGTTTATGAAATATTCTTTAATTTCTTCTTGGTCAGCTAATTCAAATTTTCTACCGCTTTTATATATACTAGTTAAATACCCGCGCTTCGCTGCGGTAACTAAAAAATAATTAGATATTAGACATAATTTATTACATTTGAAAGTTAGAAATAGTTAGGCATACTACATTTAATTTAAATTAGTTTCTTGAGAAAACACCCAATATTAAAAAAGTAAACTGCATGAAGGACAACCCGTAATTTTTCATTTGCTCTCTTTATTAGATGGGTGCTTCATTAAACCTACAATCAATGCAAATAATTTGATATTCAATGTAAATAATTTGATATCATAATTAAATTATAATTATATATATAATAGTTAATGATTAAGTAGCAAAACTAATTTAGATTAGATATCTTACGTAAGTGGAATGAGGATCATGTTCTTTATCTTTAATTACCTTATTTACTTCAATTCCAGGTAAAATATACCGAAAAAATTAGTATTTATAGAAATTTTAAGTACAGAAAAAAAGAAGTTATGATAGCAAATCTGTCATAATATGATAAAATCTAAAAATCTTAGGGACAGAATATTAATTTTATAGTAATTTATTTCGAAAATATTATATATAAGATTTTAAAGTTTTCGAAAATATCACATCAATCAAATCAAATCAAATCAAATCAAATATTTCGAAAATGATGAATTCTCAAATATTTTCGAAAATATTATATATAAGATTTCATCATTTTCGAAAATATCACATGAATCAAATCAAATCAAATCAAATATTTTTAACTATTAATCTTACAAAATCTTATATATATAATATTTTTATTTCTAAATCTTAACTGAAATTTTCATATATTAATTTAATCTTACAAAATCTTATATATAATAATATATATACAATTAGAAAAATTAACGATATCTCAAAAATATATGTCATCATCTTATAAAATCTATTATATATATTTATAGTAATCTCAGACTCTATAATGATTTTAGAAATAGAAAAATAGAAGAACATGCTATACTGAGAGAATCATTATTTATAAAATTCTTTGGAACAGGAAAAAATAGTAGCTATAATACTATTAAATCTGACAGAGGAAAAAAAATAAGTATTCATATCAAATCTTAGGAAATCAAATCAAATTTGATAGTAATTTTATAGTAGCTATGATAGTGAATTGTGAGAATCTTACACAATCTCTGTAAAATATGTGAAAATTAGTAAACATCAAATCAAGTAAGGAAAGAAATAAGTATTTATATCAACATCTAATACAATCTTACAAAATATGTTAATATATCATGATAGCAAATGAAATGAGCAATTATTTTATACCAAAATCTCATACAATCTTACAAAATATGTCAATATATTTTTGAAAATTAGCAATATCAAAATCTGCGGGATGCCATGCCGCGCGCGGCATTCTGGTCGGCGACCTTCTGGTCCGCCGGCGCCGCGTCGGGCCCGGCCGGCACGGGCGCGGGCGGCGACTTGTGCTTCCCCCCGTGTTTCGCCTTCTTGGGCGCCGGGGCGGGGGTCGGGGCTGCGGTGGGCTTGAAGAGCTCCCGCGGCTGGAGCACCTCGTCGACGGTGTAGACGGCGAGGGGGTCGCAGTCGAGGATCGTGGCCGTGACCCGCACGGGGGCACCGGGGGAGGCCTTGGGCTGGATGGTGACCTGCTCCCGTCGTCCTGGACGGTGAAGTTGTAGTTCTTGGCGGTGCCGTCGGTGGCGAGGGTGTTCATGACGCCGTTGTTGGACTTGAGGCTCTGGGCGGAGTAGTAGACGGGGACGGCGTGGTAGAGGAGGAGAGAGAGCTTGCCGTCGGCGGAGAGTTTCTTGAACGTGGGGAGGAAGCCCTTCACGGCCTGGTCGGCGGGGCAGAACACGGAGAGCCCACCCGCCACGCTGTCCTGGAACGTCTCGGCGGCGTCGGCGGTAGAGAGGAGCAGCTCGGCGAAGGACCTGCAGCCCTTCCGGGACATGAGATCGGTGAGGTTGCTGGCGGCGGATGCGGCGGCTGGGGCTTTGGCGGCGCCTCGGGCGGCGCCGATCTGGACGGCAGATAAGAGGATGAAGAGAAATATCTGCATTGTTATCAGCTGCAGGCCAACGCCCGTTTGCTGCTGTGCGTGCCGCCCGCGCGCGCTTGCTGTTGCGCGCGCGGGAAGAGAAAGAGGTGCGACGCTACAGTTAGCAAGAGAGAAAGAGGGGCGCTAGGTTTAGCAAGAGAGAGAAAGAGGTGCGACGTTAGGATTAGGATGAGAGGTTCGGCGCTAGGCTCGGAGCGCACAATGCGCGAGAGAATGCCACATCAGCCAAATGCGTGAGAGAACGCCACGTATGCACGGAGGAACCGGCAAATAGAATATATATATATATATATATATATATATATAGTACAGTTTATATATTTTTAAAAGTACAAGCTCCTTTACATTTGTGAATTTTTTACTATTGAATTTGTATTGGGATTAGTGCTTTTATAAAGTCAACTAAAGAGAACGAAAGATAAAGTAAAAAGTATAAATCCTAATACAAATCGAATGGTAAAAAATTCACAAGTATGGATGAGCTTGTATTTTTAAAAGCATATAAGCTCTACTATATATATATATATATATAGCTAGAGCTAGGTTGGAATATATAATATTAATAATACCAAGTCATTAGTGCTATTAAGTTTTTAATCGTTGAATTAAAAGATGTGTGGTTGAGATGATTGTGGGCCCCTTGGGTTTAAAGGGTGGCTGGGGAAATAGTAAAATCTAACGGGTAAAAATAATTAAAGGCTTGATCTAAGGGTATAAAACTTGATAGAATTAATAACTTAGTACTATTAATAGTATAGTAGCCGGACTATATATATAGCCGGATTTTACTATTTCCCCAACCACCCATTAAACCCAATGGGTCACTATCATCTCAACCACACATCTTTTAATTCAACGGTTAAAAACTTAATAGCACCAATGACTTGGTATTATTAATATTATTCCAGTCTAGCTCTAGCTCGCTCTCTCTCTCTCTCTCTCTCTCTCTCTCTCTCTCTCTCTCTCTCTATATATATATATATATATAGTCCGGCTATAATGCTATAAATAGCACCAAGTATTTGGTGCTATCAAGTTTTCTACCCTTATATCAACTCCTTTGATTATTTTCACCTGTTAGATTTTACTATTTTTCTAATCACCCATTAAACCCAAGGGGCCCACTATCATCTCAAACACACATTTTTTAATTCAACGGTTAAAAACTTAATAGTACCAATGACTTGGTGCTATTAATAGCATTCCTGCCTAGCTAGCTCTCTCTCTCTTTCTCTCTCTCTATCTCTCTCTCTCCCGCTCTCTCCCTCTATATATATATATATATGGTCCAACTACTATACTCTTATGAGTAAAATTCCTACGTACTCATAAGTTTTCATCCTTTGGATGAAAGAATGTGCGGTTAGAATTATAATAATTCCTAGGATTTATACTATTTCACTAACAACCTAGTAAATCGTAGGGGGGCCCACTATCATCCTAACCGCACATTCCTTCATCCAAGGGTGAAAAAGTTATGAGTACTAAGGGATTTATACTCATAAGAGTATAGTAGCCCTACGAGATATATATATATATATACATATAATTAGGCTAGAATGCTATCGATAGCACCAAGCCATTGGTGCTATCAAGTTTTTAGCCGTTGGATGAAAAAATATGCGGTTGGGATTATAGTGGGCCCCTAGGGTTTACTAGGTTGTTGGTTGAATAGTAAAAATCTTAGGGGACCACTATAATCCCAACCGCATATCTTTTCATCCAACGGCTGAAAACTTGATAGCACCAATTGTTTAGTGCTATTGATAGTATTATAGCCGGACTATATATATATATATATATATATATATATATATATATATATAAGGAATGCTAGATGTACACCCCAAACCCCCACCCATCTAAGGGTGAGGGTGTCTTTTACGGGTCACTTGAGGTGACCCCTCATCACACCCCACCCTTAGATAGGTGGGGGTGTGAGATGTACACCTCTTTGGGCTGTACATTTAGCCTTTTCCTATATATATATATATATATATATATATATATATATATATATATATATATATATATATATATATATATGGATGTAAAACAGGCCGGGCGGGGCCGTGAGCCCGGCACGGTTACTGTAGCACTGTGCCGGGCCAGCCCGTTCCGATTATTCAGATCGTGTTGTGCTATCCTTTCAAGGCCCGTCGGCTCGACACGGCACGACCCGTGGTCGGCCAAGGCCGTGCGGGGCTGCGGTGTAGGCTCACGGCCTGACACGGCCCGACCCGTGCCCGCCGACCCACGACCCGAACCCCAAGGCCCAAGACAATTTGTTGGGCTTGGGGTCAACTCATGGGGAGATGAGCTTTGGGCCTTCTCCCCACGAGCCCTCATCTCAAGGTTTGCATGGCAGACCTTGAAAAATATGGTTTTGATCCAATAAATCAAAATTTTATAATTTATTAGACCAAAAATATTTTTCAAAAATATTTTTTAAAATAAAAATTTATAAATATTTTTTAAAAAATTTAAAAATATATTACTTTATAATTATTTTTATAAATTTTATATTTTTTTATCAAAATATAAAATTAAATAAAAATAATTTATTATTTATATTTTTAAATTTTTTATATATTTTTTAAAAAAATTTAAAAATAAAAATTTTAAGAGGTCAGCCCGTAGCACGGCCCGTGCCTTTTGGGCTATGCTGGGCCGGATGCTTAGTAGCTCCAGCCCGGCACACCCTGGCCCGGATTTGGATCCGAGCCGGGCCAGCCCCTAACCCGTTTCCGCATGAAAAATAGGGCCCACATTACACACACAAGAGTCTAGTCAATATACTTTTAGAGCAATGTTACTCGTACACCCCAAAAGATATGTATATTCTACACTCCACCTATGGTGGCTTTTAAGAAGTTACTTTACAATTTATAAAGTGACCCCTCACCATATTCCTACCCATTGCATGAATAGGGTATGAGATATACACTCGAAATGGAGTGTACAAGTAGCATTTTCATCGAAAAACAAAAAGCCTAATATTAAAAAATTATTAAATTAAAATTTTAAATAATTCTAATAATATAAATCATACTAACCGAGTCGACTATCGTAGTATTCAAAATAACTTACAAGCACTAAATCTCTCTCTTCTCTCTCTCTCTTACAAGCACTAAATCTCTCTCTCCTCTCTCTCCCTCTCTCTCTCTCTATCTCTCTCTCTCTATATATAGAGAGAGAGAGAGAGAGTTATATATATATATATATATATATATATATATATATATATATATAGAGAGAGAGAGAGAGAGAGAGAGAGAGAGAGAGAGAGAGAGAGAGAGAGAGAGAGAGATAAATAATGAAAATTTACAATTTAGCGCGCTTCAGCTGAAACAACCAACAACTGAGTTGACAACAATTTAATCTTCATCCGCAGCAAAATCGGGCTCAGGAGGCTTCTGCGGCGCGACCAGCCCCTTCACACTCTTACTTCGAGTCCTATGAACCCCTCTTAGAGCATTCGTCGCAAACCGCGAAGCGTAGATGGTCGCGGCGAGACTCGATGAGCCGTTGCCAAACTGATCGGCATCATCATCTTCGTCGTAGTCCTCGAACCCTGCCGCCATCTCTTCTCTGCGGCGGAGCTCCGCCAACTTCCTCTTTGAATACCGCCGCCATGCCGCCTGTATAAAGCAGGCTGCCCACGTCCTCCACTGCTGCGAATAAAATCTGAACGTGTGCTGCACCTGCCTACTGTGAAGCCGCCTGAACTGGCTGGCCACGAATTTTAGCTCATCTGCCCTCAGTGCGAAAGCTTCAACTTCTGTCAGGGCTTTCACGGTTCTTGTAGACGACGGCAGATTGCTCCCGGCTTTGGGATCCAGGGCCCAGGTGAGCAGCTCCTCGCCGCAGAAATCACCCTCTTTTAGTAAGCCGCGGTTGAAGAACCCACTCCTCCCGCCGTCGGTGGTCACGCTCTCCAGGCGACCGCGGATAATGAAGAGCATCTCGTCGACGGGATCGCCTTCCCGCACAATGTACGTGTTTTCCGTGCACAAGCTCGGCTTCAGCCGCTCGCATATTGCATCGAGCAATCGCTCGTCCATGTTTGCGAAAAGAGGAACCTGCGAAGACAAGGAAAAACAGAGCATTTAGTTGAAACAACCGTATTCTGCGTTAGCGGTGTTTAGTTACAATTGAGTATCAAAATTTTGAAATAGAGAGCTCAATCAGATGGCTGTTGTATTAAAAACTTCTTGCTACAGTAGTTTCTATAGTCTTTTTCTATTGCTGTATGAAGATACAAAGCACCAAACAATTAGCATATGCTCAAATATTATCCTATTAGATTCCTCACATGCTCAGATCTTATCCTATTACATTCCTCCGTCAAATACATTATACGATTGCGAGATAAGCAGCTTGTTAAATTCTTGCTTGGGACGCGAAAGCTCCGCTGTAACAATTGAAAAGTCGGGGGGCAAACTGAAACAACCTAAGAGGATTGGGAGTCCCCGGTGCAGTTTACCCTGACACTAATACCAACACTAGAAGTCATAAAGAAGCATTCGGAAAGAGGAGATACAAAAAAAGAAACATCACATACCCTTCTGACCAAACCTAAGCAGAGATGGCGCTTGATGTCCCTCCTCAGGTCGTTGGGTAGGCTCTGAACCAAGCTTTCTTCATCTACTCCTCGCGTCTCCAACCACTTGTATTGGTCGTACCGCCTAACACGCTCCCTAAGATCTTGCGGCAGCAAGCGGTGATGCATCCACTGTTCAGAGTCCCGCCTTTTCACTCTCATCTCCTCAAGTCGTAATGTGAGTGATTGAAGATACGTCTATAGAAATTTATTAACAAAGGTGGTCAGGCTCCGATATATGAAAAAAATCAAAAATTGCAGAGGCGTGTTCTTTGTCAAAAATAGGTAAGTATAATTTAACCCAAGAGAGACGGAAAAGGAAGCAACTTTACCTGCATGTTTCCAATGAGGAGGGCAAAAAGAATAAGTCCGAGAATTGCCAGAGATATTGAAAAGATGACCTCTCCAGGAAAAGTGCTTGTTTGGAGCCCTTGGCCAAGGGTACTGTTGCATGGACATAACAAAGGTTCCATAAAATTAGCAAACGTCGCTGCACGTCTGCACCACTAATCTTAGACATATATTAAGGCAAATTTGTACATTTTGGTTCGAATTATCCTACCGATTATAGCCAATTATGTCAAAATTACAGCGTTTAGTTCATTCGATTTATAATCTAGCGATAATTTAGCATTACAAATTATGCGGAATTGCTCCGAAAATATTGCTAAGCAGAGCGATGAGTGTCTCGTATTACTGATGACGGATTATCTTGGATATTATATAAAATTACAAGTTTACCCCTCTAACCTCCCCCGGGGGTCATTTTTAAAAATTTGAATTGTCAAATTTTAAAATTTAAAATTTAAAATTTAAAATTTAAATTTAGATTTTCAATTTTCAATTTAGATTTTCAATTTCAAATTTCAATTTTCATATTTTAAATTTTAAATTTTAAATTTTAAATTTAGATTTTAAAATTTTAAAATTTAAACTTATACTTATCTTTAAATTTTTAAATTTTTAAATTTTTTAATTTTTAAATTTCAAATTTATATTGTAAATTAAAATATTAAATTTTATATTTTTATCGGATTTTAAATTTAAAATTTAAAATTTAAAATTCAAGTGTAAATTATATTAAAGTTATAGTTTAGTAAAAAATTATATTAAATTTGACCACACGAGAAATTTTGGAATAGACTATACTTTATTATAAGAATTATTAAATTTTATAAAATGAACCAAATACAGTAATTCTATATATTATACTGTAATCCAATATTATATTACTGCATTAAACCAAACGCGATAATGTAGGATTAGAAATAATCTGATTCAGAAATTCCAGGGACCTGGTTATGTCAAAATGACTTGTAATACTACATAATGCGAATCAAACGTGCCCTTAATAAGTGCAATACTTATCAGCGTGATCGTTTCAAGGTCTAATTATTACTACCTCATAGTGTTTAAATGAGTATATGATGAATTAGATTTGATAGTTAGTTTTATAAGAGGTAATAAAGCTAGTAATACTGTATGACATTATGCGATTCTCTTGCTTAAAGTACATTACAATATTATTGCCATATAATAGTCTAACAAATGAGCTTAACCATTCTATCCAAAGATACAAAAGTAAAATGAGCAGCCTTACCTTAGGTTCTGCAAACCCCACCACAAACAAAAACAAAGTTTGGAGACAAACTTCTTCGATGCAACAACTCCAGAAGCCAAGGCATTTTGGTAGATTCCAAAATTAAAAGGTGGATGCTCCCCATCCACTGTACATTGTTTCTGGATAATTTCACTGCTCACATTACTCCATCTGTCATAACCTTGTAGAAACTGATTGCCGCAATACAGGTAACCCCGATCACATACATCAGAAGTTTTACAAGCGAAATGCCAGCAATCATCTACACGCTCCAGAGATAACAAGTACCAGAATGCGCCAACTATCTGAAAGAAGAGAAAAAAAAAAAAAAAAAAAAACTAATAACAATAAGGAAACTATAGTATAAAACTCGTTCCTAGGATCAGTATAAAGATAATGTAAAAAGGGAAATTTTTTCTTGGATCTAGTGTTTATCCTCATGGGTGATTGAACAACTAGTATTCTGCTTGCATCTGAGCAAGATTATATATCGTTATTTGAGGTCAAACCAGATAAAATGTAAAACAGTATCTGAACACAATTGAGTATTCCATCCAATGGTCTACGCTGAAAACAAAGATAAGTAAGCGAAATATCTGATTATCTCCATTCAAACAGCTCTACACATAATATCATAATTGATCAAAATGTGACAGTTGGTTCCATCTTGTTCATCAGATTACTACACCTCACAAGGTAAATCATATTCAACCACAAATGATAGAACCATAACCCACTAGAAATAAATTGTCAAGAAAAAGGAAGTGTACAAGCCAATTTTAATATAATTTCACTTCAATCAGAAGATAATCTTTTTAGTTTTAAGTATAACTCGATAAATTTTCTTATATTGCACTTACATGACTAGCAAGCATATACCACAGCAGATAGTATGCAGCACCAGCCCAAGCAGTTTCAGCAAATACACCAGCAGTCCTTTTCAGCTCCGACGTCAATGGTAATATTCGGAAGAATCTGGGGAAGTACTGAACAAAGACAATAAAGAGCAATGCATTCTTTGTTTCTAAAACATCTGACCCTGCTGATCTGTGAAGAAATCCCCAGATAACCACCTGAAAGTGATTGCAGAAGCAAAATTAACGTACCAGAAGAAATTAGTAAGTAGAACACAAATCAAGTCTTTAACTAGATATATCAGAAACACAAGTAATACTGGTTAAGCAAATTATGCTGAACTGTCATAGAGGCTGATGTCTTTAGCATTACAAATATGTCATTTGCTATTGTCATGTACAATGGACAGGGTATGACAAATACACATGAAAATGAATCTTCTCTTTTTTTTTTTCCTTTTTTTTTTTTTGACTTTCCCTTCCCATGAGCCATGACACATGATTTGCATACATTAAAAGGCATGCATAATGCAGAACGCAACTATGCCATCCGACAGCTTAGATGGGTACCAGAAATTGAGAAGACTCTCTCACCCTTTAGTTCCACTCGAAACTGCCCACCAGCTTGCTGGAAGTACACAAACTGTCCTTAATGTCATTTTAGATATTCAAATAACATGGCGATAATCATGCAGCTAGGTTATGTTTTCAACCAAGGCAGATAAACTCATGAAATGGAAAAAAAAAAAAAAAAGTTACACAAGCTAACTCTTCAAAAAATTTCACTAACGCTAATCATTTTGAGTCAACTAATAAAATTATAAAATGTGGTAAGCCACTCCATACAGTTTGATGAGTTCACATGTTAAAGGCGCCAAATGTAGGTTAGGAAATAAGTAACTAATAGATGTACTGCCTGGGAGTGTACAATTATTATATGTGCGCCACAAATTTGGATGGAGGTTATGTTCAAAACAAATAAAAGAAACAAGTTAACTTGCAAATTCTTGAAACCTGTGGAAGCGGCAGCACTGCAAAGAAGTCGATGATGAAATAGCGAGTCAGGTACCGCTGAGCTATCTGCGAAGGATCAATCACGAGTTCACCTCTGCCAAAAACTCTAGATGACGGAGCAATATAGGCTGTGCGAAACTGAAGAGCCATGCGGAGAAGGTAGAAAGCATCAATCAGGGTCCGCACTGTGGTTGATGTGATAGCTAATTTTCGGTCTATACCAATGCAATTTGAGTCACTATCAATGACTGGAAGATAGAAAAACAAGGGATCCACTGAAACAGCAAGGATGCATGATATCACGAATAGCCTATTCATTCTCAAAAGAAACTTGTCTTGAGGATCGAATATTTTCTTCTCTTGAACCTTAAGATCTTCTTGGAAAACTGCCTTAGAAACACCAATCCGAAGAGACCGGCCTAGTGATTTAAGTCCCTCAGAACCTCTCATCACACCTCTACCGAAGGATTTTGATGGGTTCTTTGATCCACGACCAAACCCATCAATATGGAAGCCACACTTGTTCATTCTGCTAGCATCGGATGCAAAGGATAGCCTTGGGCTTGACTCTTCCAATCTAGAAAATAGACACAGGATAAACTGTCATACTTATTTCATGAAGAAAATAAAAATTGTGTCCAGCATATGTACTAGTCAGCAAGATTTCCAAACATGATGGTTGACAGGGAAGTAAAACCAAATCAAATCAAACAATAGTACAAGACTTTCAACCAAGGATTTAAGTGCCGTGGCACGGGATCGTGCCGAAAACTTGCCGGCACGGTACGGCACGGTGCGTGCCGAGCCGTGTCGATGAGTGCCGGTCACAAAAAATACATGCATGCCGACACATAATGGCATGAAATATTTAATTTCTTTAGCAACAAAATTTTTTAATTGCTTATTATGTTTCTTTATCAAATATTTTGAACTTTATTAAGAAAATTACTTAGTACTTTTAAGAAAAAAGGGTTTTGAATTGTGTCATCGGCACGGGAGCTGTATCGTGCCGGTATCTTGTTGGCACGGTACTGCACAGTAGATACGGCCCGTGCCGATGGATACTTAAAACCTTGCTTTCAACTAACATGAGTAAATAATGCAAATTAGAGGCAAATAGCTGGTTCCCATGAACAAAAGAGTTTGCACATAAATTTTAAACATGATTCTCTCTGTTGCAGTGTCCTTCCTTTACCCTCTTTATGATCAAATTTTAGGTTCAGATGAGACATGGAAAGCCGTATTAAGTACCAACAGTTCATGCTAGAGTCAAACCCTCGTAAAGACCGCTCAATCAATATATCAAAAAAATGTGGCTCTAATGTCAGGTTAAAAGTCATCAGTAAATAACACTTCCATCTAAAGCGAAACAAACGCATGGCGAAAAATAGTCAACACATTGAGTTCACCATTCTCCAACAGAGTAACCTATTAAATAATTTTGCAATCCTTTCCGATAAAAATGAAAACACCTTATCACACAAGAAGAGCAAGTTTCATAATGGCATGCTGCCAAACACAAGTTAAAAACAAAAGGTGATAAACGAGCAGCACGGCAATGTGCATTACACACTCAGATATAAGGCAAATGAATGAGATGTGCATGCTAAGAATTGTTGAGTCAAACCATTAGAAAGGAGCAAAATAATCCTCGCAAGAAGCAAAGCACAGTTAAAAATTATGTAAAATGAGCCTTTAAAGCTCCCATCAAGAGGGAAACTGGTGCTCTTTGGGGGGACTACGTTTTCTAACCATACAAACGCACTGACAAACATAAGAGAGCACAAATACATTTAAGCGTGCACATGCCGCAATGAATATGACAATGCAAAAGTGGTTTACACTATAAAATATGTTTTTTTTGTAGAATCTCAAGCACAAAAATGAAAATCAAACAAAAGTGAAGTATACCAAATTAACAATAAGTCGGAAGTCTAGAAAATTTTTGGATTCGTACAGTAAATTATTGCTCCATCATGATTGGAGACAAAAAACCATGATGCTTACATTAGGAGATTGCCACTCACATAGCAAGAGTAAATGTGGGGGAATAAATTGAAATGAGCCAAGGTAGTACTCAGGAGTATTCATTTTTTATTTTTTTGAGAAGCCTTTCAGTGACTGCATAAATGGAGCCACAAGCATAAGAATGAGCAGAGACCACTGATAATAAAAGCTCTACAAGGTAATCCAACATTTCAATACCAAAGTTAACATTATATGTATCTGGAAGGCCTAGCTACATAAACAACATCAATAAATTATCGTCAAGCAGTTGTCGAATGATTGGTAGGAAATTTCACAAAAGGTGTCTGGCCACTGAATAAGCACACCTTACAAATTTCTCTTTCTGGCCATCCATATATTGGGACTTGTAACCACAACTTAACATCTTGAACTATTTATGCATCACGAAGACAGAAAACTGCTAATTACCACGATGTCACCATCATAAGAGTATTCCAGACAAAGATCAAGCTTAGTCAGTAGTATGCTCAACTCCAATGTCCTTCTAAGCAAGACACCTGCATGATAAAGAGTATCCACACAAAAATAGAAATGTCAATATTAGTGGGATAACTTTCACAACTTAGGAATTAAAAAATAGACATAACAAAATGCCAATAGGTTATCTACCTTTACATTTCCACTAGCAACTTGACAAAGCAGTCTCACTTACATCCAGTGACGAACAATACTAAAACCAAACTTTATGCGCAAAATGTTGCATGATGCCATGATCATGCAATTAAAGTTTGTCGTAGAGAAGGTCAAATCTGCGAGTATAGAATGATTGCAGAATAAGTAAAATTAGACTTGATCCAAAAGTCAAAAACAGCGGAACTTTAGCATTGAGGGAACTATCACAGGCTGAATCTCAATATCCCCGAAGATGTTGAGCATTTCATATAGGGCTGATGTTTGTATAAATTACCACACATAAATACAGTTGCCCTCAAGAACCTGTTGATGACAGACCTCATCACAAGTAATTGCCAATTGCAGTATACTTTTGGATATGCTGCCAGGACTATAACGAGCTTCGTTTATTTTTGAAATAAACTTAGCTGGAAATGTGAAGCAACTAGGCTTCGAACTTGAGTCTCGAGTATCAACCACCAAACCCTTTGCCACTTGCGTTAGGGCCGATTGATTAGATTCATAAACTATTGTAACCGGAAGTCAAATGTTTTCATTTATAAAAAAAAAAAAAAAAAAAAAAACGGTTATAAGTAACCAAAAGAGACAATGTGTATCTTAAAAGGAAGAAGAACAAAAGCCTTTTGACTAAATTAAATTAGACTTTTACGTCATATACTTTTCCCAATGACTTTTCTTTTTTTCTGGCCTATAATCTCTTAATATTTTCTTGTTGTTTCTACAATAGCAAATTCAGTATTTAAAAAAGAAGAAGTTAAAGGTAGTCTATTTATCATAAAAAAAGATCTCAAAGACATAAGAAATAACATTTAGCCCTAGTTTGGTAATATAGTGGCTAAAAGCATTATTATTGTACTATAAAAGGGCCAAAAAATTTAGAAGTTCTTTCAATCCTCCCTTCTTTTGCACTATAAAATTGCGGTTGAATTTGCCACCGGAGAAGCATGCGGTAGCAGTTGCGACCACAATTTTAAAGCATTGGAGAAGAGAAGTTTGTAAGCATTTTTGATTTTTTTATGTCTTTTCTAGTATAAAAATAGTACTTTTAGCCACCACGTTACCAAACTAGGCTCCATTTTTTTATTGGCTTTTCCATAATCAGAACTTACAATCTTCTCTCTGATATATCAACAACTTGTTCTCTCCAGCAGCACCAAAATTGCAGATCACAAAAATGGAGCTTTCTCAAAAATGACAGTCAATAATGCTACAAAAAAAAATAAAAATAAATAAATAAATCAAATCCAATGTCCTTTAAAGAGCCGTTCTGCACGACAAAGAAATTAAAATATTTCAGAGAGAGGTTCTAAAATCAAGATACATACACCAAATCAAGCGCCACCGCATTGTATATATACCAAACAGATTATAATATAGTAGGCAACTTTATATGGACAACATTTTACAATGCATCATGCCATGCCAGGAGTCATCATTGGGTTTCACCAAATCCCCCCCTAATTTACGAAAATCCAAAGAACTTACGCAAAGAAATTGTTTGAACTTAGATTTGAACCATAACAACATGAAACTCAAATCTACGAACGAAACAATTTACTACAAACAATGCAACAAAGCATTCCAACGGAGATTTCGGTTGATTTCACAGGTGTAATGGTTGTTTGCATCAACTAGGGTAAACGATGGCATTACCTGAGAATCGGGAGGGGGCAATGGGGGGATCAACGACGACGACGGGAGAGGAGGGGGACCCTTCTTCGTCACCTTTTGCCCTCAATCAATGCGAGCATTACTCGTCGAAACCCTAACCCTAGATCTCCGAGAGGGGGAAGAGAGAGAGGTGGGAGGAGGAGGATGATGATGCGGAGGATTCGGTGGAAATGGAAAGGAACGGTGGTCGGGGGAGTTACGCGCCGAGAAGGGCAACAATGTTTCGATTCGCAAAAATACCCCCTTAACCTTTAACCACCTTCAAATTTACCCCCTAATTTTGTTTTGTTTGTTTTTTTTTTTTTTGTTTGTTTTTTTTTTTTTTTTGTGGGGGTGGGGGACTCTTGAACAATTTTTAATTTATTTATTTATTTTTTTAAAAAAATTAATATTAAATATATTTTTAGAGTTAACTTTTGTTAGTGAGCGATTATTATTATCTCTATAAAATTATTATTTTATTTATTTAAATTTTTTTTTTTATCGTAATTAATTTTTCTTTTTTTTTTGAAGTTACGAACAATAAAAATATTTTATTTTTTTGCCTTTTATTTATTCTGAAGTTACGAGCAAAATAGGTGTTATAATTTTTTTTTTTAACTCTGATAAAAATTTAATTTGAGATAACTTAACGGACACTGGTAGTAGTGATATTTAAAAAAAAAAGGAGGAATATATGAAAGATATATTTGAAAAAAAAATAAAATATTGGAGGGTATATAGAATATTATTTTTTTATTATTTTTTTACATGGTGCTCTATTTAAAAAGTTGTTGCATAATAAAAAACTCAATTATATTATTTAATAATAGTTGTTATCAAATGTTGCAACATAATTCAAATTTGAATTTCAATCAATTTTAGCATTAAAAAAAGTGTCCACTTTCTTGAAAAGTAAAATTAATGTATCATAATTGAATGTGTCTTTTTCTTAACAAATGTGAGCCCTTATTTTAAATTAATTTAGTATTAAAAAATTATTACTTTTTTATGAAAATATAGTTGATAAATCATATATAATTGTATGTATTTTTTTTCAAAAAATATGAACCCTTATTTAACACAAAAATAAAAAACTAGCACTATAATAAAATTAGATTATATGGACATATTTTTGTGATATTTTAGTACAAGTTTACTATCTATATTTCATCTATATCTAAAATTAGATTATAGAAACATATTTTTAGAACATAATATAATAATGTGTCACTTTACATCCTAACGACGATATATATAGCGACACTAATAATAAGTGCCGGTATTTTTGTCGACAATATATTTTTTTTAAATTTTAAAAATATTTAAAAATTTCACCGTAACATAATTTTACTCTAGTGCAAAGGGAAAAAGCAAAGTAAAAAAATCTCTACAAAAATGTAAATTCTTTAACACAAATATAAATGGTGCAATTTTTATAAAAAAAATAAGAAGAAAGAAGAAAGACAGGAAAACGTGAGCCAAAAGAAAAAAGAAAAGTAAGAAGAAGAAAAAGACAAAACTGAATGAGAAAAAGAAAAAAAAAAATTTGTTGCATAATTTATACTTCAGTTATGGTATATATATATATATATATATATATATATATATATATATATATATATATATATATATATATATATATATACAAATGATATTTGATAAATAGTATTGGAGTAAGAGATTATTGATTCGATTTAAGTATGTTGCGAATTTGCGCAAGTGAGGGATACATTGTGGTGGGAGGTCGGAATGGGCTGAATCACGTTCGAAATGGTAGGAGGTTGTGTTGGACTAAGTCGCGTTCGAAATGGCGAGAGGCCGGTTGGACTGAGTCATATTCAAAGTGGCGGAAAACTAGTTGGATTGAGTTACAATCGAGATTGGAGGATACTGCGTACGTCTTAAGTAAATTTATTATATATTTTTACAAGTTTGAACTTTTGGAATTAATGATTAGCGTTAATGATTAATCAATTAGTTGAGAAGGCTTAAATGCATGAAACAGTACTTGAAGACGGGTTTCCTCAAGAATGAGCTCCGCTGAAGCTGTACCAAATGTGGGAAGTGGTGATCGGATGAAGGAGATGATCTCGTAGGGTTTCAAATTTTGATCGTAACCTCATAGGAAATTGAAAGAAACATTGTTGGTCGCGCGCATCGGCTTCTGTTTTGTGGCGCAGTCGCAGATGGAGCAAGCTGGACACTAGTACTGCTCCATAGTAGCGAGCTAGTCGACTCCATCGAGTTTGCATGCATGAATGCATACAACTCCTGCACGTAAAACTCCTGTATGTGTATAGGACGTTCTCCCTGATGGGCAAGAAACAACTCTTGAAACACAGCATAAGATCACTAAGCGTAGATTGATCGTTTATATAGACATTGGAGATGCATGCGCCCACATATATATATATATATATATATATATATATATATATATATATATATATATATATATATATATATATATATATATATATATATATATATATATATATATATATATCTCATGCAATAGTAAATTTTACTAAGCTGTATCCGAATGTTAATATCAATGGATGATCGAAGAAATGATTCCACGGACACATCGATCAGCAACGATCCATTAATTCATTTATTTTCTTCTCATATGTTGGTGTTGGAGTGCCATCAATGTGGCTCATAAAATCAAGAGCATCAAATAATATATATATATATATAGCTTTGGCGAAACAAACTATTCACTGTAATTCATTCCTGAGAGCTTTGTTGGAAGGCTTGGACAATCTTAAAAGAATTATATAAAATATTCTAGATAAGAAAGATCAATTTAATTAATAGAACTTGCTACAAATATCATACAACTGGATACATTACAACACAACACATGCCCTCTATATATAGAACATGAAACAATACAACTTTTCACGAAAAGAACTAACACCTTTTTACGAACAAACACACCTCTAAACAAAAGGACGCAACCCTATACGAAGAGACACAACCCTATACGAAGAGATACAACGCTATACGAAAGTAAACAAACTTATAAACTAACATTCCCCCTTAAGTTTGTTTATGCATAACTATCATTTTCTTTCACTGGATCTTCATAATCTCGAAGTAGTTTCTCCAACGTTGTCTTGTCTGAAATTAAATATCTAATTTTGGAGGCCTGAACTTTGATGACGTTCTCCAGAGACTTGTTCTCCATGTTCACCGCCATATTCTCCTTCTCTAACGAAATAATTGCTTTCTCTAAATAAATATTTCTTTGATCAAGAGAAACTATACCTGTTATAGTCATAAAGGCAAAATGTGCCACATCTTGTTCCGCCTTCTTCTTAGTCTTTTTCACATCACCCATGTAACATGAATTTCCAAATTCGACAAAAGAATAAAATTCTGGATTATGAATAGGTCCTTGTGCGATATTGTGGAAGGAATATCTTCTTCTTTTGACAATATTCTTGAAGTAAATTTTTATAAGAAACTCTCACTATTGCTTTATTCTCATTTTTTTTTTTTTTTTCTTCTTCTCTTTTACTTTAACTCTCCACGATGTGTAAACACATATAGCCATGAAAAAGTGTCTCTTTTCACATCCAAAAGAAAAGACACCTCTTTTCATATCAAGAGTTAAAAAGTAACTTTTCACTTGTAACCAACTTACAAGTGCAACGGTCCAAAAAATTGCACCGGTCAACTTACACGCAACGGTCAATAACTTCTATGTCCCAGACAACAATGCACAACAATGCCCACGGGTTAATTCCACCAAAAAACTACATTCGCATGTAGTTTTAACTTAAACCAATCAGCCCAATTTGCACAGGTCAAAATAAAATATTCCATGCCAAAAATATCCTTTTAACTAATTAACATTTCTTGTAATAATTAGTCTTTACTACTTCGAATTCTAAGTTTCTCTTTAAATTTTTGAAAAATTTCAGATTGTAACGGCTTAGTAAAGATATCTGCTATTTGATCCTCAGAGTTACAATGAATTAATCCAACATGCCTTTTATTTACTTCTTCACGAAGAAAATGATACCTTGTGTCGATATGTTTGCTTCTGCCGTGATGCGCTGGATTCTTAGATAACTCGATTGCTGATTTATTATCAATATATATCGGGGTAGGCGAATTTTGAGTATAACCCAATTCTTGTAATATGTTTCTCAACCAAATCGCTTCACAAACTCCCGATGCCGGAACAACATATTCTGCCTCGCACGTTGATAAGGCTACAATTTGCTGTTTCTTTGAACTCCATGTGAAAGCTGTATAACCCATAAAGAAGACATATCATGTAGTGCTTTTTCTTTCATCTTGATCTCCAGCCCAGTCACTATCTGTATATCCAACTAATTTTAACTCTTTAGATTTTGAGTAGTGTAATCCATGACCAATAGTACCATTTATGTATCTCAAAATCCGTTTTGCAACTTGCCAATGCGATTCCAATGGATTTTCCATATATCGGCTGATTAATCCGACTCCATACATTATATCTGGTCTACTTACTGTTAAATAGCAAAAACTTCCTACTAGACTTTTGAATAGAGTAGAATTAATTTTTCTTCCTGTATCAATTTACTGAGCTTCGTTCCATGTGCAACGGGTGTGTTGATATCTTTACTATGTTCCATTTTAAATTTCTTCAAAATATTTTTAGCATATCTCTTTTGAGTAATAAATATTCCACTTTCATCCTATTTCACTTCAATACCCAAGAAATATGACATAAGTCTTGAATCTGTCATTTCAAACTCTTTTATCATGATACTCTTGAAATCATTAATCATATCTTTGCTAGATCCTGTGATCAGTAGATCGTCCACATACACTCATATGATTAAAATATCTCCTTTTTTATTTTTATTTTTCTTGATATATGTCGCATACTCATAGGGACATTTATAAAATCCAATCTTTTGAAGATGATTATCAAGACGAGTATTCCAAACTCGTGGTGCTTGTTTTAAACCATACAAAGCTTTGTTTAAACGATACACTTTATCTTCCGCACCTTTTATTTTATAGCCAGGAGGTTGTTCAATATAAACTTCTTCCTCAAGAAAACCATTTAGAAACGCCGACTTTACATCCATTTGATGTACTTCCCAACCATAAAAAGCAGCTATTGCGAGAATAAGTCACACTGTATCGAGTCGGGCAACCGGTGCGAACACTTCTTCATAGTCTATTCCTTTTTCTTGTTTATATCCTTTTGCGACTAGTCTTGCCTTATGTTTTGTTATTTGACCATTAGCATTGTGTTTGATCTTATATATCCATCTTACTCCAATAGCTTTATGTCCAATAGGAAGTGAAGTTAGTTCCCATGTTTTATTTTTCTCTATTGCTTTAATTTCTTCATTCATTGCAGCGCGCCAAACATCCTTTTGTAGAGCCTCTTCAACAGATAATGGTTCTTCATCGAGATGTAAACAAAATAAGTTCTCACTATCAATTACATCTGTCTCATTGTATATATCTTCAAATCTTCTTAATCTGAGCGGACTTGAAGAACTTGAAGGAGTGAATGGTGAAGGGGCTGGTAATGCTGATACTGAAGTTGTTGGTATTGGAGTGTCATTGTTATTTGACACATTGTCGGTTTCTTCAACTTCCTGATCTATTATTTCTTTTTCTTTTTCTTCCGAAGTCCAATTCCATATGGCATTTTCATTAAAAATAACATCTCTACTAATAATTACTTTCTTGGTAATAGGATTATAGAGTTTGTAGGCTTTAGAGTGCTCACTATAACCAGTAAAGATATATTTTTCTCCTCGATCATCTAACTTTTTTCGTTTTTCCTTAGGAATTTGTGCATAAGCAATACATCCGAATATTTTGAGATGTTTAACTCCAGGTTTATATCCACTCCATCCTTCTGCTGGTATTATATTTTTTAGACTTTTAGTTGGACTCCTATTAATTAAATATACTGAGCATGCAACTGCTTCTGCCCAAAATGACTTAGGTAAAGCCTTCTCTTTGAGCAAACTTCTTGTCATATCCAAAATAGTCCTATTTTTTTGTTCAGCTATACCATTCTGCTGTGGACTATATGCCGTTGTGAATTGCTGTTGAATACCTTCTTTAGTGCAGTAATCTTTAAATTCTTTTGAAGTGTATTCTCCTCTGTTAGATCTCAGTATCTTTATTTTCTTTTCACTTTCTCTTTCTACCGTAGCTTTATATGTTATGAAAGTAGAAAATGCGGCGGATTTTTCTTTGATAAAATACACCCAAACTTTTCTAGTACGGTCATCAATAAAAGTAATAAAATACTTATTTTTCCCATGAGACTCAGGAAGAGGACCACAAATATCAGTGTGAACTAAACTAAAAGGTTGTGTTGCAAATTTTATTTTGCTACCAATAAAAGGAAGTCTTGTTTGTTTTCCAATTATGCAACCTTCACATACTCCATTTAAATGTTCAATAACAGGAAGACCATGCACCATTCTTTTAGAGGATAGCAACTTTAAACTATTGTAATTTAAATGCCCGTACCTTAAATGCCATAGCCTTGATTCCTCTTTAACTTCAGAGTGATAGCACCTTTCAATTTCTGATTTGATGTTTATCAGAAACATTCGATTCTTCGACATGCACACTTTGGCAAATATTTTGCCATTCTTATCTTCCAAAGTCAGAGTAGAGCCTTCCATATATACGATATATTCTTTCTCCATTAATTGTCCGATACTTAGTATATTGCTCTTCAATTCTGACACATAATATACGTTGGAGATGAATTCTTCTTCACCACTCTTTGATTTGAACATGATTTTTCCTCTTCCTTTAACAGGTACTTTTGATGAATCACCAAATTTCACGTTGCCGTCAACAGTCTCGTCTAGTTCAACACATGGTTCATTCCTTCCACACATATGATTTGAAGCATCGGAATCTAGAAACCATACATATTGTGGATCTTTAACTTCATCTTGGCAAGCAAGTAGTAGTGAGGTTTCTGCAACTTCATCTTCAACTGTACTATCGATGTAATTGTTCACACCTTCAGTATTTTTATACCAGCAATCTTTACTATAGTGGCCAAACTTTTTACAATTGTAACATTGAATGTTCGATCTCGTACCACTGAACGAACCTAGACGATTGTTATCGAGTCTATCTCTTTTAGGACCATATCCACGTCGTGTATTACGACTAGCATTGTAGCTTTTCTGTCAATCATTATTATATCTCTTTTGATTCTTATATTTATTATAATTATTTTCTCCACGATTTTTGCCCTTTCTACTATCTAGTTTCAACTTTGACTTGAGGGCCTGATCAGTTGACTCGGCTTCAGACACTTTTTGTAGTCTTTGCTCATGTACTTGGAGAGATCTAGTTAATCGGTCAATAGAAAGAGTACTTATATCTTTTGACTCTTCTATCGCAACTACAATATGCTCAAATTTTGATGTGAGAGAACGAAGTACCTTTTCAACAACTCGTACATCTTCGAGTTCCTCCCCATTTCGCTTCATTTGGTTGACAATTACCAAAATGCGAGAAACATAGTCCGCAGCACATTCGGACTCTTTCATGCGGATTGCTTCGAATTCCGCTCGAAGTTTCTGTAGACGAATCCTTTTTCACTTTGTCATCTCCTTTAAAGACTATTGCAAGAATATCCCATGCCGCTTTGCTCGAAGTTGCTTCGACAATTTTCTCGAACGTTGACTCCTCTACTGCTTGGTAAAGATAAAAGAGAGCCTTTTTGTCTCTCTTTCTTGTATCATTCAACTCGTTTCGTCGAGCTACAGTTAACGCGACTTCTTCTTGCTCTGTTTGTTCTTGATACCCAATTCTAACTAAATCCCAAAGGTCTTGAGAACCAAGGAGTGCTTTCATTTGAATGCACCAATTCTCGTAATTATCCTTCAATAGTTTTGGGATTTGGGTTTGGAGAAGTTGATTAGCCATTTTTAACAGAGTTTCTTTCTAGAAACTTGAACCTCGCTCTGATACCAATTGTTGGAAGGCTTGGACAATCTTAAAAGAACTATATAAAATATTCTAGATAAGAAAGATCAATTTATTTAATAGAACTTGCTACAAATATCATACAACTGGATACATTACAACACAACACATGTCCTCTATATATAGAACATGAAACAATGCAACTTTTCACGAAAAGAACTAGCACCATTTTACGAACAAACACACCTCTAAACAAAAAGGACGCAACCATATACGAAGAGACACAATCCTATACGAAGAGATACAACCTTATACGAAAGTAAACAAACTTATAAACTAACAAGCTTAACATCAAGTTGAGCAAAAGAGGAAATTGATGAAGGCATATATAGGAGTCAATATTGTAGTTGATGGAATAGAAGAAGATGTCATGAGAATGATCTGAAAATTATGTAGACAATAATAGCTCTTGTGTTTTGTAACAAAGTTTTTGTTTTCTAATAAAACAAAACTAATAAAATAGAAAATGCAAGAGAATATATTCCAAGGTTAATTATGGAACAAGATCACTTGACTAAAAAAAAAAAAAAAAAATTACGGCAATGATGAAGAAAGGAAATGCCTGCTGCATGATGATAATAATATAGGCCGTTGAGAGATGCTGAAAAATTCCCACAAATGATTGATTGTTTGTATTAGAACTCTGTTTGTATTGAAAAATTTCCGTAATTGCACGGCCGTTGACAAGCTATGAAAAACGAGCAAATTCAAAGAAGGAGCATATGGGCAAAGGGAATTAACTATCATCGCGTCTACATGGTGGACCATCTGGTTGGAACGAAATAAAAGACGTTTCGATAACAAGAAGCGGAGCCTGAGACAATTGCTAGCCGACACTCGGGCGCTCCCCTCAGATTGGATCGCGTACTGCTAGTCGACACCCGACCGCTCAGATTGGACAACGCTATTTTTTTTTTCTTTTCTTTTTTCACTTTGCATCGAGGCCTGATTGCCTTTATTCTGTAGCTGAATTTATTTTCTTCATGAATGAAGTGGCAGCATGCTGTATTCTTCTCAAAAAAAAGAACTCAGGTCGATACCATGATACAAATATTTGAAAAAAAATCACTACAACAAAATTAAGTTATAGGAACACATTTTTGTGACACTTTTGTACAAGTGTCCTATCTATATTTCATCTATATCTAAAATTAGATTATAGGAACATATTTTTGAAATACATTACAATAATGTGTCGCTATACATCCTAGCGACTGCACATATAGCGACACTAATTATAAGTGTCGGTATTTTTATTAGCGATATTTTTCTTCAAATTTTAAAAATATTTAAAAATATTACTATATCATAATTTTATTATAGTAAATATTATTCTGGGTGGTATTCATCGTAACACTCTTTTAATATAGAGATGTCTTAAAAGCAATACAAAGTAATATGGAATGAGAATTGGGCAATAGGAGAAATAACACTCTACAAGAAAAGACTTACACTCCAAATCAAGTCCAAATCAAATAATTATATAAGAATTAATTTTATATAATTTTTTGTAAATATATCTAATAACGTTGATATATTTTTACAAAATTTAAATTTTATATTTATTTTTTTATAAATTTTAAATTATTCATATATGTCCCGACCTTCAATATTCGTTAGAAAAATATAGTTAATTAGTGAAGTAAATTTACTTTTTACTTTTTTAAATATTTTTATATTATTTTAATAATTATAATTTTTAAAAAAATATATTTGAAAGGATAAAATTGACATTTCATATATATTATATGTTAAAAAATAAATAATATACTAACGGTAATAAACCAGCAGAGGAATATATGAATAACTTAGAACTTTTGAAGGAATAAATATAAAAAGTTAAACTTTATATGAATATATATATTTACTATTCGATATATTTATAAAGAACGGTATGAAATTAAGCTATTATATAATGGAAAATACCATTAATACATGATAACGCATATATTGTATTATTTCTACAAATATTGCACTATGGTATTTTGCCATTTGTACTTGTGTTGCACCATTTATTTTTTTATTATATTAATTATAGGGATATTTCACTCCATTTTTTACTAATTATTTTTAGTTTTTTATTTTTTTTATGTTAAATGAGGATTTACATCTCCGAAAAAAAAAATATACATATAATTATAACTTTTCAATTTTTTTTTTAAAAAAATTGATATTTTCTTTCATGCTAAATTTAAAATGAAAAAAAATGAAAGCTCGATCTGATCTCGGGAAAAAAAGGATATATAAAAAGTTGATACTTTTTTAAATACTAAAATTTATGGAGATTTTAAATTATGAACTATATTGCACCGTTTGCTAGCAACGTATTATCAAATAGTGTAACATAATTTATAATTCTACAATAATTTATCAAATATTGTAAATACTTTCTAATTATATAAAATAACTTATCAATAACTTTTCAAATAGTGTAATATTTTTATTTATTTAATATAAAAAAAAGAAGAGGACACTAGGCTTGTTTGGTTAAGTGTAGGATATATCTAGTACTAGTACTATACTATTTTAAAAAGTTAGAACATTTAATAATTCGTTCATATAAATTATGTCTGTAATTAATTAGAGATTATTTGGCTAATATTTGTCTAAAAAATACTGTAAAATATTATAAATTAATAAAAGTTTAATTTCATACAACTCCATGTAAACATATCGAATATCACATATATCTTTATAAAATTTAATTTTTTATATTTATTTTTTTAGAAATCTTAAGTTGTTCATATATATTCCTACCGTTTAGAAAAATATAGTTAATTATATATTAAATACTTAATCTTGATTAGTGAGTGAGATAAATTTATATTTTTATCCATTCGGATATTATACTTAACCATAGGCATATTTTTTAATAGTTGGAATTTTTGAAATGACATATTTATATAGATAAAATTAATATTTTATTTTTATTGAGTTAAAAAATAAACAGTAAATTAACGGTAACAAAATCAGAGAGACATATATGAACGACTTTTAAAAAAATAAATATGAAAAGTTGAATTTTGTGAGGGATATATCTGTTATTCAATATATTTATAAATGGTTGTATGAAATTAACCCATTAATAAAATACTAAAAAAATATTATATAGAATATTTTCTTAATGAAATATTTTTAAGATATCTAGTTAAAAATATACAACTTTAAAATAGCCTCATTAAAAAAATTTTACTTAATTCATTTTTTTTTTTACTTAACTCAGAATTATTTTTTTAAGAAGTTAAACATAAAAACAGTCCCAATATGCATGATAAATAAGTAAATTTATATTTATTAAAATTTTGTCCAATAAAAAATTTAAAATCGTTTAATTTAATGAAATTTATTAATAAACTTTATAAAATTCTAAATTTAATTAACTAAAATCATTCCATTTTAAAGTACAAAAAATTAATGAAGTATATATCAATTACAAGGCTAAAGTTGAGGGGTGATTTACAATAATGACCTATAGTTGAGGAGGTCTCAAAATATAATTTTTTCTCTTGGATTCAAGTAACTTTATTGGTTTAAATTGAAAATTTTACTAAATATATATAGTGACTCTTTGATTCAAGTGACTTTATCAATTTAAATTAATTAATATTTTCTAAATTTATTGATAATTCTATTCAATTTGATAATTTAAACTAGTTTTAATATAAAAAAAAATGAATACCCAGCAGTCACTAAGCCAATAAATTAATTTATTTTCATGTTTTTCATATTTTTTTAAGAGATGTTTTATGTTTCTATTAGGGACAAAGTAGAATAATGGTAATAGATTGGAAGCTCCCATCTTGGATTGCTCTCTACTGCACAATTTTCAGCCCAAAGTGGAAAAGCCCAATGGGCCTTTCGCTCCCATACTGTTTATTATTAGCCGCAGAAGCACGATTTGAATATGATAAAACTTCAGTGGGGAGCTCGAACTTGGGGTAAAAGTGGTTAGGATAAACTCCGATTGAATCTGAAGTACCGGATTTTTAGCACGTACAACCATCAAACCAGAGACCAAAGCAGGGCTCGACGAAACTGAAATCCGAGAAGAGCATGATACTTTCTGTCGGACCCGCACACCATTCAGCTGCTTTGTCGAGAATGTCCTGAACGATCGGATGGTTTGTATTTCCAGAGGAAATCGCTTTAGCATCGCCCTAATATCCTCTTGAGATTTTCCAACTGCTCAAGTAGGATTCGATAGGATGCGAATATAGTTGTCACAATCCAGCATTCGACACTGTGCAAACTAAGTTCTGCGAATCGGTTGATCAGGTCAAAGCATTGACTGGATCAAAATTGTGGATCGACTCCTTGAATGACCCTCGCGTGCGCCAAGGCCAACCGATTCGATTGAGGAGGAATCCGCTCAATCGAATTCTCTCTCAATGTGTAAACGAATTGAACTCGAAAAGTTAAAAACTAATTCGGCTGAAACTAATTATCTTTTATTCATTTCGAGAAATTTAACGACTAGACTAGACTAAAGCAGAAGGTAAACTATAAGTTAGGAACTAATCCTAGAAAAACAAAAAGAGCTGAAAATTGAAAGAAAATTAAAAGGTAGTGGTTTTATGTTAGAAAAAGAATTTTATTATAGGCATTCTTTTACTATTTATAGTGGTATATCCTTCACCTGTGGTTATTGGACAGTTTGCGGCATAGAGAGTATTTCGGCCACGTTCTTTGGGTAGAGGGATGTACTCTGGCCGATTTTTGGCTGGCTTTGAAACCGCTCTCTATTTTTTCAATCGCTCATACTCAAATCTCGTTCGACTTTGGGTATATTTTTCTCGGTAGCGCACTATATATTATCTCTCTATTTGTCCATATAAGTTAAGCGTATGAACCAGATTGACCACCAGCTGACGCTTTTTTTCTGCGCCAACAGACACATATTCGTATCTGAATTAGTATTTGAAAAAATATATAAATATATGAATGTGAATTTGGTTTCTTACAAAAATCCAATCGTACCGTTTTCACTCCTAAGAGATAAATGAGATGTTAATATATATATATATATATATATATATATATATATATATATATATATATATATATATATATATTTTGTAAGGGGACAAAATAGTTTTTTATTATATTTTTCGTTTATTTTATTATAAATTTTATATTAAAATTGCATTTATATTTATTAAAATATTAAATTTTATTGAATAAAATATAAGTATATGAAATTTGAATATGAATGTGAACCTTTAGTTGAACTGTTTGTTTTATTTGCATTAATTTTAGTTCAAATTTATATATGCATATTAGTAAATATTATTATTTAAATAATATTCGAATACAAATTCAACTTATATTTGAATATGAATTCGTTTTAAACAAATATGATAATAAAAATTTAGTATCCGACACATATCCGCATCCGAAAAAAAAATATAGATGCAGATATAGTTTTATTAAAAATCTGAGTGTATTCATCTTAGGAGCCCCCCAATAATATCTCGTTTGGAAGCTTACGATCTGCTGCCACATGTTATTTTTTGTTTTCATCAAATTATTCATCCAATTTTTTTTTAAAAAAATTTAAATTTATTTTGGCTAAATCACAGAAAACTTTCCTGTAATATTCCGTTTTTTCACTTTGCCTCCATGTATTTTAAAAGTCTATATTTTGCCCCCTTATAATTACCGAAATATGCATTTACCTCCGCCGTCACCGTTCCGTGAGTGAACCGTCAATTTTTTAAAAAATATTATTAGATATAGCCAAAATACCCTTCAAAAATGGCGGGAAATAAACTAAAACCTATTCTTTCTCCAATATAAGGTAAGGACATTTTCGTCAATTTACCTCATCCGGCAAAGTAAAAAAACAGAATATTACAGAAAGATTTTCTGTAATTTAACCATTTTTTTTTATAATTTATAAATATAAATAAAAATAATACGGATTAAAATTTCTGAATGAGACATAGTTGGACAGATTTTCACTTATTTTTTTCCCATTTGAACTTGTAGAAGCCCGGCCAAAGACACAGCTTGAGATGGTTCTGGAGTTCATACAACTTTAACAGTTTTTGGCCAAGAGGAAGAAGAAAGAGAACAAGAACCACAAGAAATAAAGGAGAAGCAAGTTATCACCATTAGAGGTGGTTTGGAGCTTTTTATTTTTAATTATTTAAGAACAAGAACAATAAGATATAGAAGAAGAAAAATCATGCCTATTTACACTATTTGTACTAGAATTATACTATTTATGCGTATATATGTTCCATCATTTATATAAAAAAATAAAAAATATATTATTTATACTTGCTTTGTAGTACTATTTTACAAAACTTGCATTATTTAAGTTTTTTACTTATAATTTTAAGTTTTTTTTTTTTTTTTATATTTTATGAATATTTTGTTTCTTGAAGAGTATATATATATATATATATATATATATATATATATATATATATATATATATATAGTAGAGTTTATATACACTCAAAAGCATAAGGCAAAATATATTTGTAAATTTTTTATCATTGAATTTGCATTGAGATTTGTGCATTTGTAAAATCAACTAAAGAGAGAGAAAGAAAAAGTAAATAGCACAAATCCCAATGTAAATCTAATGATAAAAAATTCACAACCATATTTTGTCTTGTGCTTTTGAGAGTATATAAGCTCTACTATATATATATATATATATATATATATATATATATATATATATATATACACACACTTTTATGTATGTTGGAAGAGTGCTAATTTAATTTTTATTTTTTTTTATAAAGTAGTCTGTAAAATTTTAAAAAGTAGACTAATATAAAAATTATAAAATTATGTAAAAGGACCAATAAATCAAAAACTGTTAATAAAATAAAATGATAAGGGATCATTTCAAAATGGCATGTATGTTTTTTAACCACAAAAGTTACACTATTTACACTTATTTGTTGAACCATTATTTAAGAAATATTACAAAATTTTCTTCTTTTGTTATAATTTTAAGTCTTTATTTTTATATTATATGAGAACTTCGATTTTTGATTAAAAGGCCTATGCAATTATAACTAATCAGTTATATTTCTCAAATATATATATATATATATATATATATATATATATATATATATATATATATATATATATATATATATATATATATATATATTATAAAAAAATAATTTAATACTTTTTTAAAAAAAATAACAGATAGAAAATATAAAATTTTTTAATGCAAAAAGCTTTTTCTTTTTAAAAAATATCTGTTAATAAAATGAAAACAATGAGACTACATATGTCCTCTATGAAAACAACATGACAACTCCCAACTTGTTGGGTGGCTTGTCAAAATCTTTAGTATGAATTATTGAAGTCAACAGTACTGTCTAAATCTAAAGCACGTTTTTTTTTTTTTAATATAATATCAGAATTAATTCTAAATTTTTTGGAATGTGGTAAATAAATTTTTCTTTAATAATAATTTTATAAAAATTTATAATTTATCAAATAATTTTTTAAAATTTTATTTAGTTATATAATTTTTTTTGCCAAATTAGTGAGGATTGATTTGTTATTTTTATATTGTTATTGTTTTTTTATAAGTTGTGAGAATTTTTGAGAGATTGTCGGAAGATTATTAGAATTTTTATTTGATGATTAAAGCTGTATGAATAAATTGTTAAGATATTTTAGATTGTTAGTTTTATATATAATTTATTAAAATTATATACGAGAAATAGAAAAATGGTAAATTATTTACCGTTTTGTTTTTTTTTCAAGAGAATACTTGGGATGATTTATCGTCTTTAATAAATAAAAAAAAAAAGATGGTGCATTCACTACCTTTTTCTATTTATTAAAAACAATAAATAATTGATCTATTCTAATTATTTTTTCAATCCAGCACTGAGTTAGAACAAAATAAAATTATTTGGTCAAATAATTTTTTCACAAAATTATTTAATTAATTATAAATATTTAAATGGTTAATTTTTTTTTTTTTTTTTTTTGTTATTTAATAACATACTTTTCTAATAAAAAAAATATATATATATGTACATTCCTTATAGAAAGTGCATATCTTACACCTCTAATTCAAAATTACTATAACTCACATATATGATAATATATTTCTTTTAGCATCCCTACACCTTGTAATTAGGGAGTAAAGTTTACAACATAGTAAGTTAATCCGCGAATTATTAGTAAATTATTAAAAATTCGAATTAAATAATCTGTATATAATTTTTTTAAAAAAAATTTAAAATAAAACGTAAATTTTTAGAGTACGTCCAATAATTCGTGAATAATTCAACAGACGCGAATTATTCGGTCAAAAATTTGGGCAAGATTTTTTGATCTGCTCAATTTTTTTTTCACTCACCATCTATTTTATTTTATAGCTCTTTATTTTTATATTTTTATAAAAATTATAACTATCTATATTAGTAGTATAAATCTAAAATTTTCTTTTAAAATTTAATAGCTAAATTTTTTATTTCGAATAATTTATAATTTTTATATAAATCACGTATCCAAATAATCAAATTTTGGTTTTTTTTTTTTTATCTGCAGTCTCCATCATTCCTGCATTTAAATTGTGCCAACTTTCATTCCGTATTTTGTTATTGTTCCGAATTTGGACAAAAATTGTATGGGCGCATTGTTTCTAAATTAATAAGTTTGGACCCCTCTCTCATTCTCTATCAAAACTCCATATCATTTCCAAATTTATTAGTTGGGACGTATTAATAATTTTATATTAAATAAAAATTATATTGAGTATCGGAATCAGTCATCATCTGAAAGTATTTGACGAGTCTCAACCGAGTCTGAATCTAAATGACAGAGCTAGCAAGATAAGTCTCACATCGTCTGATGATCTTGAGCTGTATATATTTTTAAATTAACGAGGACGTCAGGCCTAATTTGTGACACTTCAATATTTCAGGATAGAAATAGAATTATGCCCATATCGGATGGAAATAAAATTATGATTAAATATATAATACTGCTAGTGAACTGGATCGTTATAGAACGGTGCCGACAAAATTTTTAGGCTTCGAATCGTGTGGGATGATATTAAAAAACTAAATTTACAGAAAAAGTTAATTATTTTTAATGCGTTAGAATCATTAAATTAAATTAAAAAATTTAATAAATAATAAATTTTTATGATATTAACCAAAAAAAAGTTAATTATTTTTAATGTGTTAAAATTATATAAATTAAATTAAAAAATTTAATAAATTATTAATTTTTATGATATTAGCAAAATAAAAAATCTCTTTGATTATTTATTTATTTATTTAAAATTTATAAATTAGATAGATGTTGAGGTATAGAGTAATACAACATAATATGCTAATTTATTTTAGTAAAATTTATAAATAGTTTACGTCTCTGAATGATTTGTTGTTTTTATGTTGTTATGTTTTTTTTTTTTAAATTGTGAGGTTGTTACGAGATTATTAGAATTTTAGGTTATTAGCATGTAATTTGTTGAAATTTTTGATTATTAAAGTTATATATAAGAAACAGAAAAAACAGTAAATTATTTATTTATTTTTTTCTTTGGATGATTTATTATTTTTAATAAATAGGAAGCGGAGTGAAAGAAAAAGAAGGGGGAGGAGCAATAATATAAGTTTCGCCTAAAAATATAATTTTTATATTAAAATATAAAATAAAATAAATTTTTTTTTAAAACAGTGCTATTTTATTTTATCTTTCTTCTTCTCCGATTTCTTTTTGTAAGAATTTTATTTTATATATTTATTTTTTATTTTTTTAAAATTTTTTTTTTTAATTTTTTTTTTTTTTGCTATCACATGCTCTTCCTTGCTCTTTACCACAACCATCGCTCTTGCCGCTATCATGGACTTTGTTGGAACGACCACAACCATCGCTCTTGCCGCTATCATGGACTCTGTTGGAACGCAACCCTTCGAAGCTATGTCCGCTCCCGTCGTACCCGACTGCACCCTAAATGTTGTGTCTATCATATACGCGTGGACGTGGATGTAAGTGCGGGCGCGACTTCAAGGGCCGCGCTCCGATGGGGCTCATGATGACAGCGGCTTTGATGTCGGGTGGGGTGAGGATGCCGAGCCGTAGAAGCGAGACAGTACGCTCGGAAAGCATCTCCAAGCATCACACCAGCTATTTAACATCATAAATTTTAAATAAAAAAAATATTATATGTACATACCTTATAAAAATCGTACATCTTATGCCTTTAATTCAAAAAAATGATACAATACAAAAAAAAACAAAAAACAAAAAAAATTATCTATATAAGGATGTTTTTATTTAAAACGCTATTCAAAGAAGAAAGCATATCCAAGCGTCTACTGGAACTTTCTATTATATTTATTATTTTATAATTTTTAATATTTTACTGTATCGAAATTTTAAAAAATTTTGATACTTTATAGTATCAAAATATATTTTACTGACGCTTGATATAAATTTCGGTTTATACGTAAAGATTCTTTATTTACCGACGCTTTCAAATACGATTATATTATGATATTTTTAAATATTATTAAATTTTAAAAATATATATTTTAAAATATTAAATTTTTTTTTTTGCAGTGATATAACTTACCAATGTAAGTGTAAGTTTCACATTAGTGTATAAGTTATATAGACAACTTTTTTTGTGGCCCATACAAACAATTTATAATTAGAAAGTAAAGTTTACACTCATGTGGTTCTTATTCACTAACTTGTCTTATCAAATTTTTATTTTTTTTATATGCCGTCTCAATCATCCCTTATATTAAATTTAGGTTAATACGAAGTGAACACTTTAAGTGGGGGTGTACATCTTACATCTTACTTATTCAATGATGGAATAAATTTTGAATAAATCTGCGTTCTTTGATGTGGTGTATATGTGAAATTTTGAATAAATCTGCATTCTTTGATGTGGTGTATATGTGGCATAGCTCATTAAATTGTGCCAACAATTTGTGAAGTGATCGCCTACTCTTAGATGGGTGAGTAGTGTAGGATGTACATCTTTTTGAAATGTACATATAATATTACTCTTTTATTATTGATTCAAATTGTGAAATGAACGTTAAATTTTTTGAGAGAGAAATGTAGCATTCTATCCGCTTTCACTTAGCTGAAAATATGAAGCAACTAGGTGTCGAACTCGGGTCTCGGATATCAACCACTAAGCCCTTTTGCCACTTGCGTCAGGACAGTTGATAAAGGAACATTAATTAAATTTAGCTATAAAATTTTATAAAGCAAAATTTAGAGAAAAAATTAGTTATATTTATTGCATTAGAATCATATAGATTAAATTAAAATATTTAATAAATTATTAATTTTTATGTCACGCCCCGGGGGTTCGAATCGCGCGGAAGAGGAGCCACCGATGCCCCTGATTCAGCCATATATTTTTTTTTGTAAAACATTACTCCCCGGCGCGTGCACAGACCCGCCGCATACACAAATTCGCTCTGCAAATGAGCAGAGGCCCCTTTGTATATGCACGGCGTCTCAACTACAAAGTGTCTCACAAGGCGTAGTACATACAATCTCTAACCACATCAGTTGGGGTCTCGTACACATACAACCAAACAATTCACGTGACATTCTAGCATTCACTTAGAGCATAGAGGCCGGTGTTTTGAAAGGATAAATAATCACAAGGTTTTGAAAGCGGCATCCACACGATGCCCTCGTTTGTGAAAACAGTTCGTAAACACATAAATCCCACAAGGTTTATAAAGCTTGGTGCCCACACGACACCCACGTTTTAAAAATAGTTTTCGCAAACGGTTTTCTTTGTTTTTCATCGTTCAAAACGGCCAAGTAAGAGAGAACGTAGTATTCATTCAATTATTCAAAAAGAAAGGAAAGAAAAGGGCAACATCCACTTCGACCCCACGGGGGTGTCGCAATCCACAACTAGCTACCATGAATAATAAAAGAAAAGGGAAAGAAGAGTCACTGTATCTGAAGTCACCCATAAATCAGATCAGCACCCTAACGTCCTCACCGGCGCCCTAGCACTCGCCCCTGGACGAACCTGTCACGAAGTGGGAAGTCAGTGACTAGAAATAGCATGATAAGCGTAGTAAACAAAGATAAGGCAAACCACAAACACCGGAGCAACTATCCCTCCCATGCACCTTCCACCTTAACCACACCCTGTATCATTACGACATCGGGCACCTTCCCCGATGCCCACCGCCGAGCACCTGCCTCACAAAGCAACATCGGGCACCTTCCCCGATGCCCACCGCCGAGCACCTGCCTCGGCCGCCGAGCACCTGCCTCGACGTCACCGCTCACACCCCCCACCCATGGGGGCCCCCATTCCTAACGCCACCTCCGCGTGGGGTACACGGGTCAACGTACCACTTTTCCGGAAAAGCACACCCTTGCGGTGGCCAAACCGCGGGTGTGCGTGTAGCAAATTTGAGCCTCAGATTGACATTGAGTATCATAACATAACATAACAGGGTTAGTGCATAAACAGAAGGAGACTGACAATTCCACCTTGCCCCAACATGCTATTTCTAACAGTTAAACCCCATTCCCGAAACCCCCGGGAACGTACCCACCTTGTGTGCGTCGTCCTGCGTTCGTCCAGTCCGCGTCTGTGCTCCAGTCGCCCACAGCGTCCCGCACTCCTGAAGGAACATAGGCAAATCGAGACTTAGAAGTCCGAAACTTACAACGACTCCCTACAGCGTGCGGCGGAGTTCTTCGCACGGCACCGGCCCGTGCGACGAACACCCTGCCAGGGCGCAGCCCCGCGCGGCACCAGCCCGCGCGGCGCCCCTCCTGCGGGCGGCCCCGCGCGGCCGAGCGCCGCGCGGGCGCGCGGCCCGCGGTGCGGGGCGACCCCGCGCGGCACCAGCCCGCGCGGGCGCCCCTCCTGCGGGCGGCCCCGCGCGGCCGGGCGCCGCGCGGGCGCGCTGCCCGCGGTGCGGGGCGACCCCGCGCGGCACCAGCCCGCGCGGCGCCCCTCCTGCGGGCGGCCCCGCGCGGCCGAGCGCCGCGTGGGCGCGCTGCCCGCGGTGCGGGGCGACCCCGCGCGGCACCAGCCCGCGCGGGCGCCCCTCCTGCGGGCGGCCCCGCGCGGCCGAGTGCCGCGCGGGCGCGCTGCCCGCGGTGCGGGGCGGCCCCGCGCGGCACCAGCCCGCGCGGGCGCCCCTCCTGCGGGCGGCCCCGCGCGGCCGAGCGCCGCGCGGGCGCGCGGCCCGCGGTGCGGGGCGGCCCCGCGCGGCACCAGCCCGCGCGGGCGCCCCCCTCCTGCGGCGGCCCCGCGCGGCCGAGCGCCGCGCGGGCGCGCGGCCCGCGGTGCGGGGCGGCCCCGCGCGGCACCAGCCCGCGCGGGCGCCCCCTCCTGCGGGCGGCCCCCGCGCGGCCGAGCGCCGCGCGGGTGCGCGGCCCGCGGTGCGGGGCGGCCCCGCGCGGCACCAGCCCGCGCGGGCGCCCCCTCCTGCGGGCGGCCCCCGCGCGGCCGAGCGCCGCGCGGGCGCGCGGCCCGCGGTGCGGGGCGGCCCCGCGCGGCACCAGCCCGCGCGGGCGCCCCTCCTGCGGGCGGCCCCGCGCGGCCGAGCGCCGCGCGGGCGCGCGGCCCGCGGTGCGCGACGGCGCCGGGCCTCCTCCCTCCTCGTGACCAACAAAAGAAAGAAAGAGGGAGATTCCCCCGAACGAAACGCGTCCGACTCACCTTGATGTGCGAAAGAGGAGGAAGAGAGGGATCGTCCGCTTGCCTCCACCGGTCCACCCTTGCGGTGTGCTTGGTTTCTCTTTGCCGGCGGCTACGAGGGAGGAAGAAAAAGAAAAGAGGCGGCCACCAAAAGAAAAATAAGAGGAACCCTAATCCTCTTTCCCTCACGGCTACATATATATACTAAGAGAATTAGGGTTTACCTTAAAAGGTGTGCGGCTGCCAACACGGATCCCGAGGCGTCTAAGGGGGACCCCAACTTCGAGAATTAATTCTGGTCAGACCGGGAGTCGGAAAAATAAACCGATCGCGCCCACGCGCTCCGTTCCGCGAGCTCTACCGCCTAAAATTATTTGCGGGCCCCGACGGTCTGTCCGGAAAAATGCCAAAAATGAGGCCCCCGGTCAGGCATTACAAGAAGAGGGTGACCAGAAGGGTTAAGGAAAAGCCGGGTCTTACATTTTATGATATTGGCAAAGTAGAAAGAGTAATGCTACATGTACACCCCGAAGGGGTGTACATCCTACACCTCCACCCTTTTAATGGTGTCGATATTTTTTACGGGTCACATCAAGTGACCACTCATCACACCCCCACCCTTAGATGGGTGGGGGTGTGAGATGTACACCCATTACGGGTGTACAAGTAGCATTTTCCAAGTAGAAAATCTTTTTTATTGTTTATTTATTATTTAAAATTTTTGAATTAGATCAATGTTGAGGTATAGAGTAATATGATATGCTAATTTATTTTGGTAAAATTTTATAACCAAGAAAAAATTTATAATCAAATTCATCATTTATTTTAAAATTTTAAATCTAGACAATTGATCACACTTATCACTTTAATCACTTAAAAAACTTATAGTATTTGATAGATGAAAATTAAGTATGATCAAACACTAAAGAAAATATATTGTATTTAGTCTACATATCACATTCTTGATTTTTATTAATCTCATAGTATTTGATAAACCAAAGGTATAATCAAGCGACTAATAAGATATGTTATAAGATATAACATTTTAATCCAAGTGTTAAAATATGTAACGATTCGGCCCACTAACAATAATAATTTGTTTGACCTAAATCATAGCCCAAAATGCTTAAGTCGGGTTATTATTATTAGCATCCTTATTCTTATATGCCCAATCACAATCAATTTTTACTCGATATGAGACTATTGGTATGTCAAAAACTCCTCCCATTTAGGTCTGACGTGTTTGTCAGCCCAAACACACACACAATCTAAAATTACCAGACGATGTGAGACTTGTCTTGTCAGCCTAAACACACACATAATCTAAGATTATCAGACGATGTGAGACTTGTCTTGCTAGCCTTATCATTCAGACTCCTGACATAGCTCGTTACCTTGTCTTTCAGACCTTGGCTCAGCCGAGATTCGTCACACACTTCTGGTTGGTGATTGACTCTGATACCAAATGTAACGATCCGACCCTCTAGTAATAATAACTCATTGACCCACTAGTAATAATAACTTGTTGGGCCCAAACCATTTTATACACAATCACAACTCCATTCTCATCCGATGGGGACTATTGGGTGTCGCAGAGTCCTCTGTTTTAGGCCTGACGTCCTTGTCAGCTCAAACACACACAACCTAAGATCACCAGACAATGTGAGACTTGTATCGCTAGCCCTACCATCTAGACCCAGACTCAGTCGAGAATCGTCACACACTTCCGGCTGGTGATTAGCTCTAATACCAAATATAATGACTCGGTGCATTAGCAATAATAACTCGTTTGGCTCAAACCATAGTCCAAAATACTTAAGCTCAGCTATTATTACTCGTGTCCATAGTCTCTTATAAATTCAATCACAACCACATTCTCATCCGATGTGGGACTATTGGGATGTCACAAACTCCCTCCGTTTAGGCTTGACGTTCTCGTCAAGCCAAACACACACACAGCCCAAAATCATCAGGTGATGTGAGACTTGTCTAGCTAGTCTCGTATTCAGATCCTGACATAATCCGTCACATTGTCCTTCAGACCCTGACTCAGCCGAAACTCGTCACACATATCTGACTGGTGATTAGCTCTGATACCAAATGTAACGACCCGACCCATTAGAAATAATAACTGGGTTTAAGCATTTGGACTGTGATTTGGATCCAACAAATTATTATTGCTAATGTTATGCTAATGTTACTGATTTAACTTTATTATATTATTGCTAATTTTAATATATATATATATATATATATATATATATATATATATATATATATATATATATATATATATAAAGACAAGCTACTATATTTGTAAAAATGTACTAAGTCATTGATATTTATAGGTTTTAATTTTTGGATGAAAGGATGTGCGGTTAGGATGATATTGGGCCCCTTGGGTTTAGTGGATGATTGATGGAATAGCATGATCTAAAAAGTGAAATTGATCAAAGTGATAAATCTAACGGTAGAAAATTTATAAACATTAATTACTTAATACTTTTACAAATATAATAATAATAATATATATATATATATATATATATATATATATATATATAATAAAATTATAAATAATAATTAAATTTTTATACTATAACGCTAATATATTACTGATTCAATTTTGTTGGGATGCCTTGGTAACACTTAATTCAATAATATTTTTGAATCAATATTTAACTCATTTTTTAAAACATTGCATATGGCACATCATTCTCACGTCTTTCTCAAAAAGTGCCAACAAAATAAAGGTGATAAGGCAATAATTAAGGAGCAATGCTACATGTACACCCCGAAGGGGTGTACATCATACACCTCCACCATTTTAATGGTGGCGATATTTTTTACGGGTCACATCAAGTGACCCATCATCACACCCCCACCCTTAGATGGGTGGGGTGTATGATGTACACCCCGAAAGGGGTGTACACATAGCATTTTCCATAATTAAGATGTGTGAATTATTCACACACGCATACGTCGGAAGGAAAACAAATTTTTAAAGGTGATAGGGTAATGTCATGCAAACAATTTTTTTATTTTTTTAATTCAAGATCATGTTATTTTATTTTTATTATCTAATTTAAATTTTTAATAAATAAAAGCGGGTAACGTATAATTTCATGACATTGTCCCCTTGACCTTATCTTAAACAATAATTTATTTGCATGTGTCATTTTTCTCTATTATTTCTACATAGATAGGACAAATTCGTAGGAAAGCGACATTGGACTTAATTGTAGTACATTTCCGTCTTATGTTTAATAAAAAGTATTATTTTTACATTCTAAATAATATATATAGAGTGGGATTACTGTATTGTTATGAATTTAATCGATTTCGTATTCATAAATTATTTTGATGATAAAATTTTTGAATCGATAATCCATACCGTTAAATATAATTTAAAATATTTAAAATATTTAAAAATTAAATTTTATAATTTTTTGATATTATTTATCTTATGATCAAAATATCTTAAAATTGATAAATTTCAACAGCGGGTATGAAATGCTTGTTAGTTTAACGCTTTAAAAAAATCGAAATAAATTAATTTTTTGATAAAAAATTCTATTCACGGTATAGATAAAGATTTATAATTCCAATTTTAAATTGAAGAATCTAATTCTTTATTTTTAGGAGGTCGTTCGATTTTAACCATTTATTTTATATTCACTTGATGGATTTTATTATAATTTTAAAAAATTATAAAATTTATTTTCTAGAAGTTTAAAGTACTATAAATCATATTTAACGGTATGTATAGTCGATTTGGAAGCTCCATCATCAAAAACAACTTATGAATATAAATGAGTCTGCATTCATAAGATTATAATAGGCATACTCAATAATATATACATTTTATATTTTATCTATTTTAGAATAAAATATTTTTTTTTAATCATATCAATATAACTAGTGAAAGGGTTTTCACCCTAATTATCTTATATATAGTTGAATAAAAAAATTGGCATGAATTATTTATTTTTGAAATAGATACAATTCTTAAGATAAAAAAATTATGTTTAGATAAAAATTAAATTATTTTTTAGAATAAAAAAAAAATAGCTTTTAGATGGTTAAATTGAAGTGGTCAGAATAATTATAGTTTTAAAATAATAATATTTTTTAATTAATTAATTAATATAAAAATATTAATTAAATAATAATTTAATTTATTTAATTAACTAATTAATTAAATAATTAACCATGCATCAGTTAATTAATAATTTAATTAATCACAAGTAATTTAATAAATTAATAAATTAAAAATTAATTAGTTAATTATTTAATAGTTTGATAAGTAGTTAATAAAATAATTATATTAGTCAAAATATTAAATTTATTAAAGAGTTAATATAATAATTAAAATTATATTTACCTTCTTCTCCAAAAAAAAAAAAAAAGAAAAAATGGACAACAGTTCAAATTTATACCAGCTTATTTTTTTTTAAAAAAAAATTATTATTCTCCCTCTCCAAAAATTCTACTTGGATATAAAGAAGAGAATAAAAGCTTATTCCCCCACTTATATTCGAACCAAATGGTTCTATCTATTCGAATAAGGGCTTATTCCCCTACTTATATATGTGTACCGTAGCTTAGCAGTTATTTGCATTAACTTGGCTATCTATTTTTTAAAAATTTTAATTTTTTTTCTTAATCTTTCAATTTATTTGATTGAGTCCGTTAACGATATTTTAATTTTAAAATTTAAATAAATTATTTATTTTTATAAATTTAATTAGTATATTTCATAAATGTATTATTTGTAATTCCTTTTCTGATTAAATTGGCAATTATTTTTTTCAAAAAAAAAAAACGATTTGTGAATCAATGGCCAAACATGATGTAAATGTATTTAGTTAGTGAAAATAACTACTAAAAGATTTGTTTGGGATTGCGTTATAAATGTCGTATATATTGGAAAACGAAATTGTAACGATATTATAAAAAAATATATTCATTTGGATTTTTATGGAACAACATAAATTATATCATCCACTACTCTTTGTATTTACGCAATATAATATCATATATAAAAATAAATAAATAAATAAATATATATATATATATATATATATATATATATATATATATGAGCAATGCTACATGTACACCCCGAAGGGGTGTACATCATACACCTCCACCATTTTAATGGTGGTGATATTTTTTACGGGTCACATCAAGTGATCCATCATCACACCCCCACCCTTGGATGGGTGGGGTGTATGATGTACACCCCGAAAGGGGTGTACACATAGCATTTTCCTATATATATATATATATATATATATATATATATATATATATATATATATATATATTATCATATTTTTAGATTTTTACTAACATTTCATTTAATACTATAAAAAATTTTGATACAAGAATGTTTTTTAAATAATACTTAGAAAAACGTTCCTACAGTACAGTAAATATCGACGCTTTAAAAAGCGTCTCATATGAGTATCAAAATAATTTATTAAATAATAAATTTTATTACTATTTTTAATTTTGATACAAGAACGTTTTTTAAATAATACTTAGAAAAACGTTCCTACAGTACAGTAAATATCGACGCTTTAAAAAGCGTCTCATATGAGTATCAAAATAATTTATTAAATAATAAATTTTAAAGTATCAAAATTTTAAAAATTTTAAAAAATTATCTCGTTTTAAAACATCAAAATATATTTTATCTATATTTGGTATAAACGTCGGTATATACGTGGCAAATTTTAATCTATGTTTGGAAATATAACACTAAATTATATTATAACAATTTAAAATATTATTAAATATAAAAAATTAAATATTATTTTTTTGTAGTATTTTTATAGTGCAATATATAACAAATAAGCATATTTCAATTTGTTTTTTTTTTTTTTGGGTCTAATAGCATATAATTAATTAATTTTAAGTATCCCACATATAATAACAAAAATATTCTATACACTTTCCTACTTTATTATTTTTTATTTGCCTAATTCCTCAATAAGAAATACACTAAAAAGAGGAATTGGAAATATACTTTATAAACAAATTTATAAGTAGTGGATATCAAAGTCTATTAAAAAGAAAAAATAAAAATGAACCATATCATTAATAACTAATAGTGACGTATCATCAGAATTTAACGGTTGCAAATGATTTGGATGTTTATATAGATGTGTTAGTTTCATCCAAAATGAAAAATAATAAAATAATTTTTTATCATAGCTTAATTAAGCTTTCCAATGTTTTTGACCCACTCCAAATTAAAATTAATTGGAAAAATATATATGCAAATAAATAATAATAAAATGTAACTTTCACTTTTACATCCTTTAGCTAGTTATTTATATTTTACTAAAATAAATAATAAAATTTTTTTAAAAAATATATTTAGTTCTTGTACTTTTGATTTAAATATTTTAATTTGTAAATTTGTAAATTTTTTATTTTACTTCGTGATTAAAACAAATTTGAAATGTAATGTGAATTATTTTTCGTCTTATACGGTAAATTGTGATATAAAAATAAATTGTGAAAATTTATTATTTGTCATTTGTCATTTGTGAAGAATAGATAGTAAATTGTAATATGAAAATAATACATAGATCATTCATATATTTTATTCTATTTTTTTTTATAATTTATGATAATTTATTATCAATAATTTTTTAAGCTGTTCATCTTATTTTGAGCCGTGCTAATTAATGACATGGCATTTATCTTTTATTTAATACTATTAATTCAGTAATTTAATTTGCTTTAACAAACTATTAAATTAAATTGTTGTTATCCGTAGAGAATTAATTCATTACCTCGTGGCTTCGCGAGCATTTAATGAGTTTAATTAATTTTTCAAAGTTAAAAATAAAAAATTTTAAATATTAAAATATTAAAATATTAAAATATAAATTAATTTACCCCATGGAAACAAACGAGGACAATCAACATCAATCCACGTCACTTTGAAAGGAATATGAAAGATGCGTCGTAGCAGAAAAAGTAGAAAAAAATCTAAAATATATAACTAATTATTGTACTATATTTTTCTATGTGTAATCATTGTTTAGATATTTTGTCTTTTATTTAGATATGTTAATTTTTTAAACTTTTTCACACATCATTATTTTATATAATTTTTTTTAAAAAATATTGATCTTATACTTTAATTTTAGAATTTACAAAAAATTAATGCCACATATAAAAAATATAATCATTCTGTGTTAAAAGTCTGATACTTTATATAAAGAATTAAGAATACGCAACACATTCTGATTCTGACTACTATAAATTCAATACTTAATTTAGTTCTGATTATTAATATTCTATAAAAAAAGCATCCAATCAATTTTTTATTGTAAACTTGTTTTTTTAATAAATACGGTAAAAGAAAATGGATGATAAAAAAAATATAGTTGAAATAAAATTTACTAACAAAAGAAAAATTATATCCAACACCTCTTTTACAGAGAATAGTTTCAATGCAATTATTATTTCTGAATCTATCTCACACATATTTTTTTATCTTCCATATCTTCAAATAAAATATTTATTTTCGTGTAACCGTGCACTAGGTGCACCAAACATGACCAACTTACGTTTTTTTTCGTCTTCTAGAAAATATATATTTTTGGTTAATTTTATATAATTTTCTATAAATATATCAAATAGTAAATATATCTATTCAAAATTTAATTTTTTATATTTATTTTTTCAAAAATTCTAAATTATATATATATATATATATATATATATATATATATATATATATATATATATATATATATATATATATATATATATATATATATATATATATATATATTTGGTTTGTTACCATTAGTTTACCATATATTTTTTAACTAAATATATATGTAATATTAATTTTGTCCTTTCAAATATATTTTTTAAACCAGTTAGGGTATCGATGGGACGAGACCAGGGTCTGTGTAGGGGAACTGTTCGGGACCATTAGTGTCCATTGCTCTTGGTTTTTTTTTTTTTTTTTTTTTTTTGTTTCACGAGATTTGACTGCCTCACTGCTGTAGCATAGTTCATACTCTAATTGAATGAAACGAGTAACACATTACCTTTCTCTTAAAACCATATATATTTTTAAAAAATTTACACTCCTTCGAATCCACTAATAAGATCAAATTTTACTTCAATTCAGAAACATGCCGCGCACCCTCAGTATTCATACAAATTTTTATAATATCCATTTTTAAAACTCTACACACCGTTTTGTTCGCTTTTCCACCGACCATATATATCTTCAACTTCAACAACATACTCACTGCACCTAGCTACTAAGATATCTTTAGCATTAAATACTTTCTTCCTCGGAGAAATTACTACGCAAATAGTCTACTCTAATCATTAAATACTTTCTTTCGAAAATCTATACAGTCTAATCTAATCATGTATCTCATTTTTTGAATCGACTACGATCACTATGTATACATTCGGAACAATTATGATTTTTTTTTTTAAAAAAAATATTATATTATTTATTTTGCTTATTTTTAAAATAAATTTAGCTAAAAATGTAAAACAACTAGCCTTCAAATTCAAATCTCGGATATCACCATCAAATTCTTTACCACTCGCGCTAGAAACGATTGATTTCTCTTTATATTTTTGACCCCCACATTATTCACAGTAGGATCAAAATTAATCCCAAAGTGGAGCCACAAATAAGAACAAAAAAATTCATTTGCTTTTTGTTAGAAAAATAATCGTACTAAGTCTGTTTGTGATTAAATTATCTAACTAGTTTATGTTTAAATTTGAATAACAGAACTTACCTTTAATCGCTATGAAAAATCCAGAAATTGTAGATAAAAGTAAACCGAAATAAAATTGATCCGGAAGCGTGCGATGCACTGCCCTAAGGCGTACTTCCGTCCTTCGTGCGGATTAATCGGAGATACCACCCCAAGGTATGACCGAAACTCCCCTTCCTACGAGCACGACCGCGGAAGAGGTTGACGAAGTTTCTTTCAACACCCGATAGTAAAATAATATAAAAAAATGAAATCGAAATAAGAATCAATTGCTTATAATGTATGTGTATGAGTGTGTGTATATTAGCATATACACAATAGTATTTATAGGTGTAAGGTGTAGGTGAATGTTGTCTAACATTCACATCACCATGATGAGAGCAATTAAAGGCCACATTGAGTGTAAAAAAAAATGTTCAAGATTAATTAGATTATTAATAAGAATTAAATAATAATAAATGAGAATCAGTAGAATTAAATAAATTAAAATTAATAATAAAATAATAAAAATAATTATTGAGAGTTTTAGAAATTTTAAATATTATTCTAATACTTTTGAGTTTGAGAGGAATTAGTTCACGAAAGTTAGTTGAGATGAAAAAGTATTTAGTATATTTAAAAATCTATTTGTTTTTTTGAAGTTGACATAAATTTTATTCGTTACTAGGGCTATACTAAAACTAAAGTTTAATGCTGAATTTTTATCAAAAATAATTTGCATAATCATATGTGAGATCAATTGATGAACGATTGTGGATGACTTATATAAAACAAAGATCCGTCGTTTTTCAGAATATAAAATAGAAATAAAAATTGTACATCTTTTGTGTTTATGTAATATATATTATTAACTTGTATACTTTTTTATATTAATTCTATTATGAAATTTTTTTTTAATCCCCCACTTTTAATTTGTCTGAGATTACGATTTGGTTAGGTAGTATTTTTATTGAAAATATACATAATTACATTATATATATATATATATATATATATATATATATATATATATATATATATATATATATATATATATATAGCAATGCTACATGTACACCCCGAAGGGGTGTACATCATACACCTCCACCATTTTAATGATGGCGATATTTTTTACGGGTCACATCGAGTGATCCATCATCACACCCCCACCCTTAGATGGGTGGGGTGTATGATGTACACCCCGAAAGGGGTGTACACATAGCATTTTCCATATATATATATATATATATATATATATAGAGTAATGCTACATGTACACCCCGAAGGGGTGTACATCCTACACCTCCATCCTTTTAATGGTGTCGATGTTTTTTACGGGTCACATCAAGTGACCACTCATCACACCCCCACCCTTAGATGGGTGGGGGTATGAGATGTACACCCCTTACGGGTGTACAAGTAGCATTTTCTATATATATATATATATATATATATATATATATATATATTACTTTTTACACTTATTATTTATTTTTCAACTCCCAAGTAAAATTTATAATTTTCGATAAAATCTGTTAAAAAATATTGTCTAAAAGTGACATCATATATTTAGCTCGTTTAAACACAAGAAATAATAAAATATATAAAAATAATATATTTTTTTTTTAAAAAATAACTAATATAAGGTTCCAGTTAGTCTATGATTAAGATTCATATTTCTTAGCAGTTTAGTAATATCAATGCAAAAATAAAATTATACCAGATAAATAAAACGAAAATAAATTTTAAATATAATATCAAAATTATTAAAATATCTATAATAATATAATAGTGTTTTTGAAAAAAAAAATTGTATAACATAACAAATCAAAATAAGGAAAAAATATATAAATATTATCTTAATTATTATCTATTTTGATCTGACTGTCTAATCATTAAATTTTTTTTTATTTTACTATCAAGTTTTTCAATTTACTTGATTTGAACCAGTTTTTGACTATTTAATTTTAAATTTTAAATGTGTTATTTATCATTATAAATTTAATTAATATAATTTATATAATTTATGAAACTATAAATTTATTAACACATTCAGTTAGCTTAAATTTTGTATCCAACAAGTCATCGATTATTTAAATCAAATAAATTAAAAATTAAATATTTAAAAAATTAGATACTTAAATTAAAATAAATATTATATATTTTTATTTAAAAATAATATTGAAAAATATTGAGTAGAATATAATGAAGCTTTAAAAATAAGATGGAAAAAAATTAAGTCTTTGAAATATAATGGTGTGACAAATTAATGAATAATACTATAAAATATAAGGTACGTATACATTTTATTTATTAAAAAAAAATTACGTAATTAATAATATTAAAATAAATAAAAAAAATTATTTTATTTTTAAATAAATAAAGTATAAAATATGCCTAAACGGCAACACGTCCAATCTACTTTATTTGTATGGTACGATCTATAAAAATAGCATCAAAAATATTTTCCCAAATTAATACAAGACACGTCGTACACGTCGGATCTACATGTCGTTTATTGGACAGGACGAATGCTACGAAAGAGCTACAAAAATGGCACCTAAAATGGTGCATGTGATCATCATACCAAACTTTGTTAATCGATTCACAAATTTTTAATTCACATATTTTTTATTGATACGTACTCTCTCTCTCTCTCTCTCTCTCTCTCTCTCTCTCTCTCTCTCTCTCTCTCTCTCTCTCTCTCTATATATATATATATATATATATATATATATATATATATATATATATATATATATATATATATATATATATATATATATATATATATATAGTAGAGTTTATATATTTTTAAAGGTATAAGCATATTTATACTTATGATCAATTGTTTAATATTAGATTTATATTGAAATTTTTACTTTTTATTTTATTTTTTTTTCTTTTTAGTTGACTTTACAAAAACACAAATTTCAATATAAATCTAATGATAAAAAATTCGGAATTATGAATGGACTTGTATTTTTAAAAACATATAAGTTCTACTATCACACACACACACTCTCTCTCTCTCTATATATATATAGAGAGCCCGACTATTATACAAGTACTAAGCAATTGATGCATGTAAATTTTTTACTATTAGATTTATTCCTTTAACTAATTTTATCTCTTAAATTATTCTATTCTACAAATCACTCACTTAACTTAAGGGCCCACTATCATTCTAACCCCACATCGTTTTATCTAAAAACTAAAAATTTACAAGCATCAATGACTTGATACTTTTAAAATCATAGAATCATATATATATATATATATATATATCGCTACAAAAAAAAAAGTAATATCTAAGGATTTTTTTTTTTTTACTTAATAATATGAAAAAACGTCTTAATATAATCTAGCGACGTATTTAAAAATATTTGCTAAAACGTTCGCAAACGAAGAGTTCCACGTATATACCGATGCTTATGTTAAGTGTCGGTAAAAACGTATATACCGACGCTTATGGTAAGTGTCGGTAAAATATCTTTTAACACTTTAAAGTATCAAAATTTTTTAAAATTATAATATTTTAAAATATCAAAAAAAATTAAAATAATAATAAAATTTATTATTTAATAAATTAATTTATTATAATAAAGAATTTATAAGACTAAGTTTTTTTTGAAGCGGATAAACGACGTCTAAAAAATATTTTTTTATTAATTTTTTTTTTGTATTGTATATATATATATATATATATATCATCCTAGTAGATATATTTTCATTCAGAGTAATCTCTTGTTATTCCGAAAAAATGTCTCTTCCATGGCAACCGTTCTTAGTTCCATCTCTTTTGACATCATATTCACTCTCTTTTTTTATTTCCTGCTTTCTTCTTTTTGTTTGGTATCGAAGTTGCTTGCGGCAGACTAATAATGAAAAATCATTGAATATTCCGACGAATTGGCCGGTTGTCGGCATGCTCCCGGGGATCCTCGCGAACCTCCACCACTTCCACAACTGGATCGCGGCCATCTTCCGAGAGACCGGGGGCGATTTCTTCTGCACCGGCCCATGGCACTCCAGCATGGCGTTCTTCGTCACCGCCGACCCTGCGACCGTGCAGCACGTCTTCACCGCCAACTTCGCCAACTACCCCAAGGGCGAGGAGTTCGCGGAGATCTTCGACGTGCTCGGCGGCGGCATCTTCAACTCCGACGGCGAATCCTGGCGGGCGCAGCGGGGGCGGGCGCAGCTGCTCATGGCCCACCAGAGGTTCCGCAGTTACGTGGCGAGGTGCAGCCGGGAGAAGGTGGAGAACGGGCTGCTGCCGTTGCTCGGCCTTGCGGCGGATGCCGGGGATGCCATCGACCTGCAGAACGTGTTCTTGAGGCTGACCTTCGACACGACGACCAGACTGGTCTTTGGGGTCGACCCGGGCTGCCTGTCCGCCGGACTGCCGACCGTGCCGTTCGCGAAGGCCATCGACGACGCCATGGGCGTGCTCTTCCTACGCCACACGGTGCCCACGGCCTGGTGGAAGGTGATGCGGTGGCTCGGGGTAGGACCGGAGAAGAAGCTTGCCGCAGCCCGCGTAGTCATCGACCGATTCATCGCCGAAACCGTCGCGGCGAAGAAGCGAGCTCGGAAGAGGGAATCGGATGACCAAGAATCCGACTTATTATCCGCGTACATGGAAGAAAAAGAGCACGACTCCTCCTCCTCCACGTCCGATGACGAAAGGTTTCTCCGAGACACCGCGATGAACTTCATGCTCGCGGGGCGCGACACGACGGGTTCCGGCCTCTCCTGGTTCTTCTGGCTCCTCTCCAACAACCCCCGCGTAGAAGAGAAGATCCTCCAGGAACTGAACACGATTTCGCCCCGAAATGGTGAGCTCACCCTCTTCGACTCCGAAGAGCTCGGTAAGTTAGTCTACCTCCACGCCGCCTTATGCGAATCGCTGCGCCTCTTCCCGCCGGTTCCCGTAGAGCACAAAGGAGTTCTCGAACGTGACATTCTCCCGAGCGGCATCGAGTTAAACGCTGGCTCGAAATTACTGGTGTCGATGTATGCGATGGCGAGGAGGGAGGAGGTGTGGGGGAAGGACTGCATGGAGTTCAGGCCTGAGAGGTGGATATCGGAGAAGGGGAAGGTGCGGTACGAGCCGTCGTATAAGTTCTTATCGTTCAACTCCGGGCCGAGGACGTGCTTGGGGAAGGACATGGCGTTTACGCAGCTGAAGGCGGTGGTGGCCGCCGTCGTCTACAACTTCCGCGTCGAGGCCGTCGAAGGGTTCGTCGCCGAGCCCAATCTCTCCATCATTCTGCATATGAAGAACGGGTTGATGGTTAGGGTTAAGAGGAGGAGGGGGAGTGGATGTTGAGGATCGATGAAGATGATAAGGGATGATTGGTGCATCTTCTCTTAGTGTGTTATGTTGTTACGTTGTCTCTAGCAAGCTATGTTATCCAGTGCATGTAGCTATACCTAAGGTGTACGTATTTTGGAGTGGTGTTTACTGTCTTGAAGTCTAAACAAACTTAAAAAAGTGATTTGATTGCTCTGTTTTATTAATATTATAAAATAATAGTGAAAAAGAATGCGGTAAGAAAGAAAAAAAAAATTAAAAACCCTATTAATAAAGTCATTACCCAAAGTAAAATTAAAGTAAAAAGACATTTGCTTCAGCACTTGTTGTTCTTGTTGGAAGGCTTGGACTATCGATCTATATAAAATATTCTAGATAAGAAAGATTAATTTATTTAATAGAAATTACTATAAATATTATACAACTGGATACATTACATTAACACAACACATATTCTCTATATATAGAACATGAAACAATGCAACTTTTCACGAAAAGAACTAGCATCCTTTTACGAACAAACACACCTCTAAATAAAAGAACGCAATTCTATTGGAAGAGACATAACCCTATACGAAGAGATATAACCCTATACGAAAGTAAATAAACTTATAAACTAACATTCCCCCGTAAATTTGTTTATGCATAACTATTATTTTCTTTCACGGGATCTTCATAATCTCGAAGTAGTTTCTCCAACGCTGTCTTGTCTGAAATTAAATTTCTGATTGCATAACTATTATTTTCTTTCACGGGATCTTTATAATCTCGAAGTAGTTTCTCCAACGCTGTCTTGTCTGAAATTAAATTTCTGATTTTGGAGGCCTGAACGTTGATGACGTTCTCCAGAGACTTGTTCTCCATGTTCACCGCCATATTCTCCTTCTCTAACGAAATAATTGCTTTCTCTAAATAAATATTTCTTTGATAAAAAAAACCATACCTATTGTAGTCATAACGGCAAAATGTGCCACATCTTGTTCCGCCTCATTCTTAGTCTTTTTCATATCACCCATGTAACATGAATTTCCAAATTTGACAAAAGAATAAAATTTTAGGTCATGAATAGGTCCTTCTTGATAAGTGCGATATTGTGAAAGAAATATCTTCTTCTTTTAACAATATTTTTGAAGTAAATTTTTGTAAGAAACTCTCACTATTGCTTTATTCTCCATTTTTTTTTCTTCTTCTCTTTTACTTTAACTCTCCACGATGTGTAAACATATATAGCCATGAAAAAGTGTCTCTTTTCACATCCAAAAGAAAAGACACCTCTTTTCATATCAAGAGTTAAAAAGTAACTTTTCACTTGTGACCAACTTACAAGTGCAACGGTCCAAAAAATTGCACCGGTCAACTTACACGCAACGGTCAACAAATTCTATGTCCCCGACAACAATGCACAACAATGCCCACGGGTTAATTCCACCAAAACTACATTCACATGTAGTTTTAACTTAAACCAATCAACCCAATTTGCACAGGTCAAAATAAAATATTCCATGCCAAAAATATCCTTTTAACTAATTAACACTTCTCGTAATAATTAGTCTTTACTACTTCGAATTCCAAGTTTCTCTTTAAATTTTTGAAAAATTTCAGATTGTAATGGCTTAGTAAAGATATCTGCTATTTGATCCTCAGAGTTACAATGAATTAATCCAACATGCCTTTTCTTTACTTCTTCACGAAAAAAATGATACCTTGTGTCGATATGTTTGCTTCTGCCATGATGCACTGGATTCTTAGATAACTCGATTGCTGATTTATTATCAATATATATCGGGGTAGGCGAATTTTGAGTATAACCCAATTCTTGTAATATATTTCTCAACCAGATCGCTTCACAAACTCCCGATGCCGCAGCAACATATTCTGCCTCGCACGTTGATAAGGCTACAATTTGCTGTTTCTTAGAACTCCATGTGAAAGCTGTAGAACCCATAAAGAAGACATATCCCGTAGTGCCATTTCTTTCATCTTGATCTTCAGCCCAGTCACTATCTGTATATCCAACTAATTTTAACTTTTTTGATTTTGAGTAGTGTAATCCATAACCAATAGTACCATTTATGTATCTCAAAATCCGTTTTGCAACTTGCCAATGCGATTCCAATGGATTTTCCATATATCGGCTGATTAATCCGACTCCATACATTATATCTGGTTTACTTACTGTTAAATAGCGAAGACTTCCTACTAGACTTTTGAATAGAGTAGAATTAATTTGTCTTCTTGTATTAATTTTACTGAGCTTCGTTCCACGTGCAACGGGTGTGTTGATATCTTTACTATGTTCCATTTTAAATTTCTTCAAAATATTTTCAGCATATCTCTTTTGAGTAATAAAGATTCCACTTTCATCCTGTTTCACTTCAATATCCAAGAAATATGACATAAGTCCTGAATCTGTCATTTCAAACTCTTTTATCATGATACTCTTGAAATCATTAATCATATCTTTGCTAGATCCTGTGATTACACTACAAGAAAAGCGGCCTATGGCGACGCTTTTAGAGTCACATAACGACGCGTAAAAGCGTCGTCAATGTGGTCGCCGACGCTTTAGAAAGCGTCGGGAAGTGGGTCGGTAAGTGCAGTGACGAGAGAAATATGGCGACGCTTACAAAAGCGTCGGTAAATATGCCGTCGCGGTATTCCCGACGCATGAAAGCGTCGTTATTTTCGTCGGAAATAGCAATCTATTGTCGACGCATTAAAGTGTCGGCAAATGATCGTCGATTTACGACACTATGAAGCGTCGCCTATTTCTTTTTTTCCCGACGCATGAAAGCGTCGTTATGTTCGTCGGTAATAGCAATCTATTGTCGACGCATTAAAGCGTCGGCAAATGATCGTCGATTTACGACTCTATGAAGCGTCGCCTATTTTCCTTTTTCTCGACGCATGAAAGCGTCGTTATTTTTGTCGATAATAGCAATCTATTGTCGACTCATTATAGCGTCGGCAAATGATCGTCGATTTACGACGCTATGAAGCGTCGCCTATTTTCTTTTTTCCCGACGCATGAAAGCGTCGTTATTTTGGTTGGTAATAGAAATCTATTGTCGACGCATTAAAGTGTCGCCAAATGTATATATATATATATATATATATATAAAATTTGCAATACAAACAAAAATTCAAATATGAACTAAAATCTATTTCTCATACACATTTATAATAAAAGAACTAATCACAATGACAACAATATAAATAAATAGTCAAAATATAAACTTCATTCCAAATGTATTTTGTTACTAAGTCAAAACAGTGACAATCTATTTGCATATAAAGTTAGTTCCAAAAGTATGATATTTCTAACTTTTACAAAATTAAAACTAACAAAAAGTCAAAGTCATCTATAGTGATGGTGATTCTCTTGTCTCAATGCCTAAGTTCCCGGATTGGCCGACAAGCCGATGCAATAGAGATTTTATTTCATTCATTTCCGATTCGTGTTTCTTTTGCATATCTTGCATTTGAGCTTGCAACTTTTGAACTTCCTCTTTCATTGGATCATGCATTTCATTCTCTACATTCTTTAGTTGAGCTTGAATTCCAAAAACTTGTGTTGGTGTAGGACCAATCCCATAGCCCCTCACACGACCATATCGATCTTCTCCCTATTTTTTCCTTGAAAATAGTATCTTCAATTTCTTTGGTGGCATTTGAGAACTCCGATGTGCTCGCTTGTTTAGTTAGATCTCCCAATAAGTCCTCCTATATTAAAGCAAGATACATAAACATATCAATTACTTGCCAAATAAGTTTATTGATGCATAAAAAAGTTAAAACGAAATGCATTTTGAATACCGCAAAATCATTTGATGCTTGGTTAATATATTCTCCATCTTTAGTTTTGTGAGTTATTACAAAAAACTCAATACGTCCTGGATCTCTATCATTTTGATCCACCTGACAATAATCATATTAACAAGCTTAGCACAAAAATATAATTCAACTAAATCAACTTGAAACTAGAAACATAAAAATATATATAAGTAAATTTATAGAATAAAGAAAGAATTTAATACAAATTCATGTTTCGTTCTTGCAAAACTTTTGGAACCAGTTGTGTGAGGAGTTGTATGATTTGCACGAGATGCCTTTCCAATTCTGGAGAGATTCTATAGAAATAAAATATGTCAATTCAAAACTATAGTACAAAACTATGAGTAAACTGCAAAAAGTATCATCTAATTGATCAAAATTAACTACCTCATTTCTCTCCGAAAACCAATTGCGGACAAGATCTATCCATTGTTGTGACACAATTTCGGGCGGAACATTACTAGCAATCTCTGCTTGTGTACTTTTAGGCTTTTTATATTTTGCTTTAAGCTCGTGCTTGTAGTCTTTCCATTTTCTACTTACTGATTTCAACACCCATGCTTCAACTTTATCATCGCGAGGAAGAACAAACTTACTCTACAAGAAAGAAAAATAATAGTAAAAATTTAGAGCTTAATTAAATTAAAGCTTAATTAAATTAGCTTAATTAAATTAGCTGCTGCTTTCTACATAAAATGCTCTAGAAGGGACTGGGCATTTGTTCGCAGTTCTGGCATCCAATTTGTTTGTTTGACAATAGAAAAAGTAAAAATTTGAATATAGTTTTTTTTTTGATTTTTTTTTTTAAAAAAAGATTAGTTGCTGGCTGCTGCTCACAGCAGCAGCCAGTGCTGCTGCTCAAAGCAGCAGCCTGAGAGCTGCTGCTTTGAGCAGTAGCACACAGGCTGCTGCTCAAAGCAGCAGCACTTTGAGCAGGAGCTCAGGCTGTGCTGCTGCTTTGAGCAGCAGCCTGAGCTGCTGCTCAAAGTGCTGCTGCTTTGAGCAGCAGCCTGTGCTGCTGCTTTGAGCAGCAGCTGCTCAAAGCAGCAGCACACAGGCTGCTGCTCAAAGCAGCAAAGCAGCAGCTGCTGGCTGGAGCAGCAGCCTGAGCTGCTGCTTGAGCAGCAGAGAGCTGCTGCTCAAGCAGCAGCCTGAGCTGCTGCTTTGAGCAGCAGTCTGAATTTTTGAAATTTCTGAATTTCTGAAATTTCTGAAATTCGCTAATTTCTGAATTTCTGAAAATTCGCTAATTTCTTGAACTTCAACTCACTTTTCGACCCGATGCACTTCGCGTCGGTCCGAAACGCACCGAACTTGACTGTAATCATATTTAAAATATGTTACAGGTCATTTTGCCGCATTTCACCATTTTGCAAATTCGGCGAACGGGGACTTAAGCTTTGCAATTTAAAGCTTCAAAAACTCTAAATTCCCTGCTGCTCAAAGCAGCAGCCTGAGCTGCTGCTTGAGCAGCAGAGAGCATGTAAAATTGAGCAGAAGGTCCTATTTGTAAAATTAAAGTCCTATTTGTAAAATTGAGCATATAAAATTAAGCATAGATATGTTATGACTATCTTACATCTCTTGTTGACGTATAATATGAGTGATAGAGTCAAATTAAGGTCCTATTTGTATGCATGTATGGATAGAGTCAAATTAAGGTCCTATTTGTAAAATTGAGCATGTAAAATTGAGCATATGTCAAATTGAGCATGTAAAATTTAGCATATGTAAAATTGAGCATGTAAAATTGAGCATAGATATGTTATGACTATCTTAGAGTCTACAGATTTTCATCTTGAATAATGACATTACAAAAATACTCACCCGAGTCATTCTGATGATATCTATTTTAAACGGCGCCGCAGGTATAACTTTCCAACTTATATAGTGGATAGGACACATATTCCCACGTCGTGCAACTGTGCCTAACCAACCGCCTAAAATTCCCCCGCCTTTCTTTATAGGCTGCCCAAATTTGTTCCATTCAACTTTAATTCTTTCTCTATATGGTAAATTCCAAACATCTTTGGCACGTGTCACTCCTCTTTTCTTCTTTAAATTACCTTGCTCATCTGAATAAAAAGAGTCGTAAAGAATGTTAAAGATAAATAGTAAAGTATACAGAAAATGATCATTAAAAAGAGTGAAGATTACCAATTATCTCCAATGTATCATTATCTTGAACATTTGTTGATTCCTGCCCTTGAAGATTGTTTTCAGAGGGCTCGGACTGTAAGGTAGGCTGATTTTCTGAAGAAGTAGGATCTAAGGTAGGTGATAAGTCATCACCATTTGATTGAGCTTGATCATCTTGAAGTGTTGTAATTACACAATTTCTCAATCTTTTTGATCTTACCATTGCTTATAAACCTGCATAATGAAGGCATGAATACAACTTACTAAAAAGTATAGGTACAACTTACTAAATTAACTTACTAAATTAAAGTATCGATATTTTTGAGATCACATTGTATGATATGAACAAATGGATCAAAATAAAACAGAAACATATAAACATAATATTTTAATACAAATATTTTTATCATGCATTTATGCCTAAGGGTTTGCAAAAACACCTATTGTAGTGGCCCAAATTCCCATGCAGCGTTCTTCCGATGAATCCACTGTTAGAGCACCTAGCGTTGGTGTATCTGGCCCATGGTGCGTCAATGGGATGCCACAGATGGACCCTGTGTGTTATTATTAGCTGTGTAGGCCTTCGGCTGAGTTTGCTGAAATTTCGGAAAAGAATTAGGCCCAACAGAGGTCGGAAATGGATTCAGCACGGAAAAACGCTTGAAAACGGCTATTTGCTTGTTTATTTCTGAGTCCGGATGCCCAAAAACGGACTCCCGGAAGTTTTCAGTGGAAATTGGTGCATGGGAGGGGCCGTAGACCGCCGGGATGCCACGTGGCGGCCTGTCATTGGCCGGTTCAGGATGCGCGGTCCACAGAGCTGCGCGGCGGGGTGCACAGACCCGGCGCATGGACACGTGGCACCGCCTGATTGGCGGGCGCAAGGCGCGCGGTCTACCGGGTGAGCGCGGCGGTGCATGGACCAATGCGGGGCCACGTGGCAGCCTCCGGTTGGTCGGTGCATGCGGCGCGGTCCACAGAATTCCAGTTGAATGCGTGGACCGGGTGTAGGGGACACGTGTCGCCCTCTGGTTCGCGGGCGCACCGTGCGCGGCGCACGGAGTCGGGGTCGGTGCCTCGGGGCGCGTGCCCACGTCGGGGCCATGCCGCGCGCCCGGCGCGGCCGCCGACCGGTCAGCGGGTCAACCGGGGAGGACACGTGTCGCCCGCTGATTGGCGGGCGCCAACCGCCTCACTGTGCGGGGGCGGGCCACGTGGCAGCCCGCGGGTGGGCCGAACAGCTGTTTGCTGTTCGGCGGGCCACGTGGCGGCACCTGGTGGATTCGGGCGTGAACAGTGTTGGGCCGGCCCAACACTGTAGCCGCCCGAAAGTGCCGGGCGCCCGAAAGTTGGGCCCGAAAGCCCATTGACTTGTCTTTTTGGGCTGATTTCGGGTGAGGCCTATAAATAGGCCCCTTGGGGCTCACTTTAGAGGCTTTTCCCGGGAGCTTTTGCCATTGAGCCCTTCACCAATTTTCTTCCTCTCCCTCTTGTGCATCTTTTGGCAAAGGTTCAGAATTTTTGGAGGCCGCGACGACGGCGACTTCTACATCGGGGTGCGGAGCGACGATCTACTGTTGGAGGCCCATTTTCATCGCAGTTTAGTCTGGGAGGTCTACCGGGCTACCCCGACATTATTTTTGGACAATTTCTACGGTGACGGTTTCGTAAGAGGTAAATCTACATTTTTCGTGTTGGACACTTTTTCTGGATCCGAGCTTTTCTTGGGGTTCTGGGTACATTTTTAACCCCCTTTGCGACTGTTGGTTGATTTGGACAGCACCTACTTGTCGGATTTTTATCTCCTCATCCGGACATCGGAATTCGACGTTTCAGGACTCTATCGACATCTACTCTTCGCGAGGATCGCCGTCATATTTTTATTGGAATTTTTGGAGGAAGTTTTTCAGGTGAAAATTTCGTGTGAATGGGACTGTTCACCACAGATTTTGGGATTTTGGAATTTGTGTGGTTTAAAGTGTAATTTTGGTGTATGTTTGTACCCAGGAGTTTGTGAGCACTTCTACCGTGATGTTGGCTTGGTGGGATTTGTGATTTGACAGTTGTGGGCTTTCTCAGCTGTGCGATTTCGGATAGTTAGCACTTTCAGGTGGGTGACCTTGCTTCCAAGAACTCTGGACTGTGTACTAATTCTATGTATGTAGGATCATGCATGTTAGAAATTGGAGTATTAGCATGTGTAAAACTGTATGTTGTATCTTGTATATCAGTTGTTGAATCTTTTGATTCCTGCACTATGTTAAGTAATGAAATCTTGGAATTTGACCTAGCACCCCTGTCATATGTATCATGTTCAGCCAGTCTGTAGAAAAACTCCAACTTGGGCTAGGTTTTTATTGCTCTAGACATTCCACATCACGATACTTCATTTCACTTTGGACTTAGCTTTTCCTCGCCCGAGTTGTGGGCCGAGAGGTCGGGTGGTTATGGGATGCTTTTGCACTCGTGTCTGGGGACCGAGTGGAGTTGATAGCAGTCTTTAGATTTGATTTCTTTGGGAGAGTGATAGTGATAGTAGATCTGGGTTCTTGGAAACTGTCAGAGAGACAGTGAGTTTCAGCTGTGTAGATTCCAGCCAGTGGGTGAGTCAGTGATTTGTTTGGTGGTCGATCTTATTGATCGAGGATTGGATCATAGCCTGCATGAGCCACATTAGAGCTTTACAGTGATACTTTACAGTGATACTTATGGGTTACCTTGACTCGAGCGGGTCGCTCCCCTCGAGGGCCACTCCGGAGTAGGCGAGACCGGGTTGTGTACCGGTGTGAGTTTGAGATGTTCTTTAGCGACTTGTTGTTGCAGTGGTCCCTCTGGCTGTGCTTTCGTTGGCAGCCACGGACGCCCTACGTAAGTCCGCTCCTCCGGGACGTAACGGCAGTAGGTTGGCGCAGGTTTGACTGGACCCGATGTGGCAGTCAGTTTTGATTGGGTGATCAGGGAGGAGAGTTAGTTGTGGCATTATGTTCTTTCTGTTCCACTGTTGAGCATCTAGATAGAGGCATAGTAGCTGTAGAGTTACCTTTCCCAGCTTTCCTTATAGCACTGCATATGTTACTTTTGCCTCTGGTAGACTTAGTGGGCAGACCGTCGGGCTTGTTGGCGGCACCCACTGAGAACTACTGTGGGATGTAGTTCTCACACCCGTCGTGGTGTTTTCTCCCCAGGGACTTCTGCTCCGGTTCCTGCAGCTCCTGTTGCTGATCCAGCTCCTTCTGACCGAGGTAAGGGCGTCGCGAGATAGATCCCCTCCTGTCGTCTTCAATGTGTGAGTAGATGTACCCCAGTTCCATTTTGGTGTGTGTTATGTCGAGTGACTTTTGTAGTGAGGTTTTGAGTTGTACCTTCCTTTCCTGCTTTTATGAGAGACTCCTGTATTCTGGTGAGGTTGGTCTGTATATTTGAGAGTTGTAGTTTTACTTTATGTATTTTATTCCAGCTTTTCTCTTTCAGCTCTGATATCTGCTAGTGTAGATGTTTCTTTGCAGGTTAGTCGCTACGCCTATATGGGGCTTCCCGTACGGGCGGCGAATCTGTTGGCGAGCCGGGGCGCAGTATCGCCCCGGGGCGTGACAGATTAGAGTGGTATCAGAGCCTAGGATGTAGGTCTTGGAGGACTTAGGAACCCTAGGCTTGTGGTTGGACCCTAGGATGACTCGCGTGAGAGCCGTGATTTTAGCGAGAGTCCTGATTGGATTTCTAACTCTCCCGAGTGGTTCGGGGTGAGCGATCGACATGTCTTCCTTCGGTGGCAACTATGTTGGCTGCAGACAACATAGTACTTCGGGAAGGGGGACATGCCCTCTGACTTTCGCTAGATTGGGTCGAGAGATGATTTGGGTTTTGATTGTTTGCCTTGTCCCTCAGGTGGGGATGCCTCCTCGACGCTCGATGGTGACGCGTTCGCAGCCTTCGTCCTCTGAGCCCGAGCAGGAGGACTCGGAGCAGGGACAGCAGAGCGAGGTTTTGGAGCTCCGTGCCCAGGTGGCACAGTTGGCTGAGGCGTCTCGACGCCAAGAGGAGGCTGTGAGTCGGTTGACGCTCTTGTTGGAGCAGAGAGCGCAGCCGGCGGTGGTACCCCCTGAGAGTTCACCAGTGCCTTCTTCCCCTGTTGTGGCACCCCCGGTTGTGCAGCCTGCACCAGCAGTTCCGGCTGAGCCTGTTTCCAGTAGGCCACCGTCTGGGACGACGGGATCTTTGACTTTGGCAGAGCAGCAGGTTTTGGTGGGTCTTTTGTTGAGGTTTCGCAAGTTCGATCCACCCCGCTTTTCGGGCATGAGTGCTGAGCCGTGGGCGGCTGAGTCTTGGGTTACAGCTATGGAGCGCCATTTCGAGAGCTTTTTATTGATGAGAGGTTTCGAGTTCTGTTGGCTACTCATTTTCTGGAGAGCAACGCCGAGGCATGGTGGCGGCGTGTGCGACCCGCAGGTCCGCCTGGGACCCAGTTTATCTCTTGGGCAGAGTTTCGCGGTATGCTTCTTGGGGCCTTCTTTCCCGAGAGTGTTCGACAGAGTTTGGAGGAGCAGCTGAGGAATCTCCGCCAGGGAGATAGGCCCGTACACGCGTACATAGCCGATTTCAATCGGCTGTTGGCTAGTATGCCCCACGTGGCCAGAGATGAGACCCACCGGATCTACATGTTCGAGAGAGGGTTGCGTCGGGACATTTATCAGTTGGTCCGCTCCCTCAGATTACAGACTTTAGAGGCCTCGATGGAGCAGGCACTTTATGTGGAGGGTGGTGAGGCCGTGATGGCAGAGGTGACTCCAGCCCCCGTTGTGACTCCTGGGGCGAAGCGCCCCGCGCAGTTTGAGGAGGGGCAGTCGAGTAGACAGGGACCCCCGAGACCACCCCGTTTCCACTCTCAGGGACGGGGGTATCAGGGGCGGCAGAGATCTGGGGGATCTCGTCAGTTCCAGCAGCAGCAGCAGCAGCGTCGACCACCTCGACAGCAGCAGTCTTCACAGCAGCAGCAGTCTTCGCAGCAGCAGCAGACTTCGCGGCAGCCGCGCCCCGACCGTTGTATCATCTGTGGAGGACCGCACTCACCAGCCCAGTGCCCGTAGGGTCGGGACCGCTGCTTCCGTTGCGGGCAGACCGGTCACTTCGCGAGGGCGTGCCCCAGGGCAGGTTACCCAGCTCCTTCATCAGCTTCTGCATCCTTCGTTCCTCGTCAGTCAGCAGGACCTTCGGCGACCTCCGGTAGGCCAGATTTTGCTCCATCGTCCTCGCGACAGCCAGAGCGACATCCCCCGGCGCCGAGCGGTCGAGTCTATGCCGCTCAGGTAGAGGATGCTACAGCAGCAGAGCATGTCGTCGCAGGTATTATTTTGATTTCTGCAGTTCGTACTCGTACTCTCTTTGATACCGGTGCATCGCATTCTTTTATCAGTAGAGCATTTGCATCCCTTCATGGTATAGAGGTAGTTTCTTTATCGCATGCATTAGAGGTTCAGATACCAGATCATGTCTTGCATGTCGAGGAGTATTGTAGGGATTGCCCTGTGCAGTTGGGATCCTGGATTTTGCCGGCAGACTTGCTTGTCTTGCGGCAGCTCCAGGATTTCGACGTCGTGCTAGGTATGGATTGGTTGTCGAGGTACTATGCTGTTATAGACTGCAGAGAGAGGACGGTGACCCTCCGCGAGCCTGGACAGGAGGAGTTTGTCTTCAGAGGCTGCCAGAGCACCTTCTTTGCGATGACTGTTTCTTCGGCGAGGGCTAGGCGGATGATTAGTAGGGGCTGCACCGCTTTCTTAGCGACGATTGTGGAGGTGCCTACGGCGGCACTGGGACTCGAGGATATTCCTGTTGTCCGCGAGTTCCCAGATGTGTTTCCCCCTGAGTTGACGACGATGCCGCCGGAGAGGGAGGTGGAGTTTGTGATTGATGTGGTACCGGGAACCGCACCAATCTCGAAGGCGCCGTATAGGATGGCACCTGCCGAGTTGAGGGAGTTGAAGGCCCAGCTTCAGGATCTTATGGATAGGGGCTTTGTCAGGCCTAGTGTTTCTCCGTGGGGAGCGCCGGTTTTGTTTGTGAAGAAGAAGGATGGGTCGCTTCGTTTGTGTGTGGATTATCGGGAGTTGAATAAAGTGACCATCCGGAACAAGTACCCTCTTCCACGGATAGATGATTTATTTGATCAGTTGCAGGGAGCCACAGTGTTTTCGAAGATTGATCTTCAGTCAGGTTACCACCAGTTGAGGGTGAGGGCCGAGGACATCCCTAAGACGGCTTTTCGATCCCGGTATGGGCATTATGAGTTTACGGTTATGCCGTTTGGTTTGACTAATGCCCCAGCTGCATTCATGGATTTGATGAACCGGGTATTTCAGCCGTACTTAGACTTGTTTGTGGTTGTGTTCATTGATGACATCTTGATTTACTCCCGGAGCGATGTGGATCATGAGGAGCACTTGAGGATAGTGCTGCAGCTTCTACGTGAGAAGAAGCTGTATGCCAAGCTTAAGAAGTGCGAGTTTTGGCTTCGGGAGGTTGCATTCTTGGGCCACTTGGTATCAGCCGCAGGAGTAGCAGTTGACCCGACGAAGATTGATACAGTTCGGGATTGGCCGAGACCGACGACGGTGACGGAAGTCCGGAGCTTTCTGGGCTTGGCAGGCTACTACCGTCGGTTTGTAGAGGGCTTTGCGAAGCTCTCTGCTCCCCTGACCTGTTCGACTAGGAAGGGGATGAGGTTCATTTGGACTGAGCAGTGTCAGCGAAGTTTTGAGGAACTGAAGAGGAGACTGGTTTCAGCACCAGTTCTTACACTGCCAGTGATGGGTGATGGCTACGTGATTTACAGTGACGCCTCGCACAGCGGTTTGGGTTGTGTCTTGATGCAGCATGGGAGGGTAATTGCTTATGCTTCACGGCAACTAAAGGATTATGAGAAGAATTACCCTACTCATGATTTAGAGCTGGCAGCTGTGGTGTTCGCATTGAAGCTGTGGCGGCATTACCTCTACGGTGAGCATTATGAGATCTACACGGATCATAAGAGCTTAAAGTATCTGTTTACTCAAAAGGAGCTGAACCTGAGGCAACGCCGGTGGTTGGAGTTACTGAAGGATTACGATGTGAGTATCCTCTATCATCCCGGCAAGGCCAATGTGGTAGCAGATGCTTTGAGTCGGAGGTCAGTGCAGAGCTTGAGCATGTTGGTCACGTAGCAGGCCCCGTTGATTGAGCAGTTGAGGCGACTCCAGATTGAGGTTGTATCCCCTGGGGTCTCTGCTAGACTGATGTCTATGGTCTTGCAGCCCACTCTGTTGGACAGGATTAGGGAGACGCAGAGTGAGGACCCCCACTTGGAGAGGATTAGGTCACAGATTCAGGCAGATCTTATAGGGGATTTTACAGTGGATAGCTCGGGAGTACTTCGGTACAGGGACCGAGTGTGTGTGTCTTCGGATTCAGAGATCAGAGACCAGATTTTGGGTGAGGCTCATTATACACCTTATACCATTCATCCTGGTGGTACTAAGATGTATAAGGACCTCAAGGCACATTTTTGGTGGTCCGGAATGAAGCGGGACGTTGGAAGATTCGTGGCTCACTGTTTAACTTGCCAGCAAGTGAAAGCAAAGCACCGGGTTCCTGCTGGCAAGTTGCAAAGTCTTCCAATTCCCGAGTGGAAATGGGACCACATCACCATGGACTTTGTTACAGGGCTGCCGAGAGCGCAGAGTGGAGCCGACGCGATTTGGGTTATTGTTGATAGACTCACCAAGTCTGCACATTTCTTGCCTGTTCAGATGACTTGGTCTTTGGAGCGTCTGGCACAGTTATATTTGGACGAGATAGTGAGGCTACACGGGATACCCGTGTCGATTGTTTCAGATCGGGATCCGAGGTTTGTGTCACGATTCTGGGGGAGTTTACAGTCAGCTTTGGGGACCCAGCTCAGATTCAGCACTGCATTCCACCCACAGACTGATGGCCAGTCTGAGCGCACTATACAGACCCTTGAGGATATGCTGAGAGCGTGCGTTATGGATTTTGGAGGGGGGTGGTACCGACACTTATCTTTGGTTGAGTTTGCGTACAACAACAGCTATCAGGCGAGCATCCAGATGGCTCCGTTTGAGGCGTTGTATGGACGCAAGTGTCGGTCACCCTTGTATTGGAGTGACGTGGGTGAGAGGAAGACTTTGGGACCAGATCTTCTTTTGGAGGCTGAGGAGAAGGTCAGAGTTGTTCGTCGACACCTTGAGGTAGCCCAGAGTCGTCAGAGGAGTTATGCAGATACTCGACGGCGAGACCTGGAGTTTCAGATTGGTGACCATGTATTCTTAAAGGTCTCGCCTTCGAAAGGGGTCCGGAGATTTGGAGTGCGTGGGAAGCTTAGTCCCCGTTTTGTTGGACCCTTTGAGGTACTTGAGAGGGTAGGCCCTGTGGCTTATAGAGTTGCTCTTCCTCCACGTTTGGCCGGTGTACACGATGTTTTTCATGTCTCAGCCCTGAGGAGATATGTCTTTGATCCGTCGCATGTGGTTGACTTCACTCCCTTGGAGATCGGTGAGGACCTGGTTTACGAGGAGCGGCCGTTGCGGATTCTTGCTCGTGAGGTGAGGGAATTGCGCAACCGGACCATTCCGTATGTGAAGATCTTATGGAGCAATCACGATGAGCGAGAGGCTACTTGGGAGCTAGAGACAGAGATGAGATCTGCATACCCTTTCCTGTTCGAGACTACTGGTTGAGGTACGCCTGTTCTACCTTACTTCGTTTCGGGGACGAAACTTCCTTTTAGTGGGGGAGGATGTAGTGGCCCAAATTCCCATGCAGCGTTCTTCCGATGAATCCACTGTTAGAGCACCTAGCGTTGGTGTATCTGGCCCATGGTGCGTCAATGGGATGCCACAGATGGACCCTGTGTGTTATTATTAGCTGTGTAGGCCTTCGGCTGAGTTTGCCGAAATTTCGGAAAAGAATTAGGCCCAACAGAGGTCGGAAATGGATTCAGCACGGAAAAACGCTTGAAAACGGCTATTTGCTTGTTTATTTCTGAGTCCGGATGCCCAAAAACGGACTCCCGGAAGTTTTCAGTGGAAATTGGTGCATGGGAGGGGCCGTAGACCGCCGGGATGCCACGTGGCGGCCTGTCATTGGCCGGTTCAGGATGCGCGGTCCACAGAGCTGCGCGGCGGGGTGCACAGACCCGGCGCATGGACACGTGGCACCGCCTGATTGGCGGGCGCAAGGCGCGCGGTCTACCGGGTGAGCGCGGCGGTGCATGGACCAATGCGGGGCCACGTGGCAGCCTCCGGTTGGTCGGTGCATGCGGCGCGGTCCACAGAATTCCAGTTGAATGCGTGGACCGGGTGTAGGGGACACGTGTCGCCCTCTGGTTCGCGGGCGCACCGTGCGCGGCGCACGGAGTCGGGGTCGGTGCCTCGGGGCGCGTGCCCACGTCGGGGCCATGCCGCGCGCCCGGCGCGGCCGCCGACCGGTCAGCGGGTCAACCGGGGAGGACACGTGTCGCCCGCTGATTGGCGGGCGCCAACCACCTCACTGTGCGGGGGCGGGCCACGTGGCAGCCCGCGGGTGGGCCGAACAGCTGTTTGCTGTTCGGCGGGCCACGTGGCGGCACCTGGTGGATTCGGGTGTGAACAGTGTTGGGCCGGCCCAACACTGTAGCCGCCCGAAAGTGCCGGGCGCCCGAAAGTTGGGCCCGAAAGCCCATTGACTTGTCTTTTTGGGCTGATTTCGGGTGAGGCCTATAAATAGGCCCCTTGGGGCTCACTTTAGAGGCTTTTCCCGGGAGCTTTTGCCATTGAGCCCTTCACCAATTTTCTTCCTCTCCCTCTTGTGCATCTTTTGGCAAAGGTTCAGAATTTTTGGAGGCCGCGACGACGGCGACTTCTACATCGGGGTGCGGAGCGACGATCTACTGTTGGAGGCCCATTTTCATCGCAGTTTAGTCTGGGAGGTCTACCGGGCTACCCCGACATTATTTTTGGACGATTTCTACGGTGACGGTTTCGTAAGAGGTAAATCTACATTTTTCGTGTTGGACACTTTTTCTGGATCCGAGCTTTTCTTGGGGTTCTGGGTACATTTTTAACCCCCTTTGCGACTGTTGGTTGATTTGGACAGCACCTACTTGTCGGATTTTTATCTCCTCATCCGGACATCGGAATTCGACGTTTCAGGACTCTATCGACATCTACTCTTCGCGAGGATCGCCGTCATATTTTTATTGGAATTTTTGGAGGAAGTTTTTCAGGTGAAAATTTCGTGTGAATGGGACTGTTCACCACAGATTTTGGGATTTTGGAATTTGTGTGGTTTAAAGTGTAATTTTGGTGTATGTTTGTACCCAGGAGTTTGTGAGCACTTCTACCGTGATGTTGGCTTGGTGGGATTTGTGATTTGACAGTTGTGGGCTTTCTCAGCTGTGCGATTTCGGATAGTTAGCACTTTCAGGTGGGTGACCTTGCTTCCAAGAACTCTGGACTGTGTACTAATTCTATGTATGTAGGATCATGCATGTTAGAAATTGGAGTATTAGCATGTGTAAAACTGTATGTTGTATCTTGTATATCAGTTGTTGAATCTTTTGATTCCTGCACTATGTTAAGTAATGAAATCTTGGAATTTGACCTAGCACCCCTGTCATATGTATCATGTTCAGCCAGTCTGTAGAAAAACTCCAACTTGGGCTAGGTTTTTATTGCTCTAGACATTCCACATCACGATACTTCATTTCACTTTGGACTTAGCTTTTCCTCGCCCGAGTTGTGGGCCGAGAGGTCGGGTGGTTGTGGGATGCTTTTGCAGTCGTGTCTGGGGACCGAGTGGAGTTGATAGCAGTCTTTAGATTTGATTTCTTTGGGAGAGTGATAGTGATAGTAGATCTGGGTTCTTGGAAACTGTCAGAGAGACAGTGAGTTTCAGCTGTGTAGATTCCAGCCAGTGGGTGAGTCAGTGATTTGTTTGGTGGTCGATCTTATTGATCGAGGATTGGATCATAGCCTGCATGAGCCACATTAGAGCTTTACAGTGATACTTTACAGTGATACTTATGGGTTACCTTGACTCGAGCGGGTCGCTCCCCTCGAGGGCCACTCCGGAGTAGGCGAGACCGGGTTGTGTACCGGTGTGAGTTTGAGATGTTCTTTAGCGACTTGTTGTTGCAGTGGTCCCTCTGGCTGTGCTTTCGTTGGCAGCCACGGACGCCCTACGTAAGTCCGCTCCTCCGGGACGTAACGGCAGTAGGTTGGCGCAGGTTTGACTGGACCCGATGTGGCAGTCAGTTTTGATTGGGTGATCAGGGAGGAGAGTTAGTTGTGGCATTATGTTCTTTCTGTTCCACTGTTGAGCATCTAGATAGAGGCATAGTAGCTGTAGAGTTACCTTTCCCAGCTTTCCTTATAGCACTGCATATGTTACTTTTGCCTCTGGTAGACTTAGTGGGCAGACCGTCGGGCTTGTTGGCGGCACCCACTGAGAACTACTGTGGGATGTAGTTCTCACACCCGTCGTGGTGTTTTCTCCCCAGGGACTTCTGCTCCGGTTCCTGCAGCTCCTGTTGCTGATCCAGCTCCTTCTGACCGAGGTAAGGGCGTCGCGAGATAGATCCCCTCCTGTCGTCTTCAGTGTGTGAGTAGATGTACCCCAGTTCCATTTTGGTGTGTGTTATGTCGAGTGACTTTTGTAGTGAGGTTTTGAGTTGTACCTTCCTTTCCTGCTTTTATGAGAGACTCCTGTATTCTGGTGAGGTTGGTCTGTATATTTGAGAGTTGTAGTTTTACTTTATGTATTTTATTCCAGCTTTTCTCTTTCAGCTCTGATATCTGCTAGTGTAGATGTTTCTTTGCAGGTTAGTCGCTACGCCTATACGGGGCTTCCCGTACGGGCGGCGGATCTGTTGGCGAGCCGGGGCGCAGTATCGCCCCGGGGCGTGACACCTATATCATGTATTAGTGTCTCATCAACAATTGATGTGAGGACCCGGAATTCCCACGTTTGGATTACTGTTGGATCTGCGGCTTCTGGAGACCCGTGTTGGGTGTTAGAGGTGTTTGCGCGCATATTGGACCCAAGATTTGGACTCGGCATGAAAAATGGATCAAGTTTGCTTTCCCGGGAATTTTTGAGAAATTTTAGAAGTGGAATTTGGCAAATCGGACATCGGATTTGGATTCAGCGCGCGAAAACGGTCAAGATGGACTATTTACTTGTATTTTTCGGAGCCCGGATGACCCGGCACGGATTTCGAGATGATTTGGTACTGTTCCGGCCGCCGGAGGGGCGCCGGCGGCGGCGGCGGGCGGCGGAGCGCGGCGGCTGGCGGCGGCGGAGGCGCGCGGTCCACCGCGGAGGCGTGCACCCGGGCGGAGGACGCGTGGCGCCTTCTGGTTGGCCGGCCCAGCGGGCGCGGTCCACGGAAGAAGCGCGGGTGCACGGTGGACCGGGTGCGGACACGTGGCCGAGCGTGGTTGGCGGGTCCTGGTGCGCGCGGTCCACGCTGCGGCTGGAGCAGGTGGCCGTACGGCGGGGCGGTTGGGAAGCAACGTGGGGGCGCCACGTGGCGCCCCGCGATTGGCCGGGCGCAGCCACCCCACGCCCGCGTGTCGGCCACACGTCGCTCCGCGATTCGCGGGCGCGCGTACGCCGGGCGCGGGGAGTGTCGGTGGACGCGTGGCGGGCCTAGGGACTTTCGGGCGTGAACAGTAACGGGCCCGGCCCGTTACTGTAGCAGCCCGGAAGTGCCAAGCGCCCGAAACTTTGGGCCAAAAGTCCAAAATTCGGATTTTCGGGCTGGGCCTATAAATAGCTGTCTTGTGGGGGAGTTTTGCCCCCTTTCCCGAGCTCCCCTGCCCATGGCCCCTTTAGCAAAGTTGGAGATCTTCATCTTGCGCATCTTCTGGCAGAGGCCCGGATTTTTTGGAAGCCACGGCGTCGACGACTTCGGCATCGGAGCGCAGTGTAACGATTTTTCATCGGAGGCCCGTTATCGTCATAGTTTGATCTGAGAGGTCTACAGAGCTACTCCTTCAGTATTTTTGGACGATTTCTGCGGCGTTGGAATCACGAGAGGTACGTCTTCGACTTTCATGTTGATCATCTTGCTGGATTCAGAGTTTATGACATGGTTTTCGAGGCATTTCTAAGCCGCTGTTTTCTGGTGGAGTTTTTGGACAGCGGCCCCTTGCCGGAATTTTATATCCGCACCCGAGTGTCGGATTGAGACGAGCCTATACACTTTTTGTATCTACTCGTCGCAAGGATTATCATTGTATTTTTCTGGGATTTTTCTGAGGCTTGCCCGAAGGTATACTATTCCCCTTTTATCTGTGTTTGAGTTTACAGTTGTGTGGTTGTGAGTGTTTGCGCACCTGTACTGTGGAATTTGTAACTTGGCCTACGGGGCTCGGATTTGGGCGTGCAGGTACCCGTTTCGAAGGTCTCGACGAGACGCTCGCGGTGATATTTTTATCAGAATTTTCAGGGCACTTTCTGTAGGTGGAAATTTCAGATCTTCAGGACTGTCTTCTTCAGATTTTTGTACTTGGTTATTTTGTGGAATAAAGTGTAACCTTGGACCTTTTGTTGTACCCAGGAGTATTTGCGGATGTTTGTGAACCCGTTGGTGTTGAGGATTAGTGGAGGTTGTTGCTTCTGGTGTTTTCAGCTGTGGAACTCCGGACAGTTAGCATTTTCAGGTGGGTGGCCTTGTCTTCATGACCTATGGACTGTGCATTAATTCTATCTGTGTAGGGACTTGCATGTTATAGATGTGTTCTATATAGCATGCTAGATTATAGGAATTGATGTTCCTAATGCTGTTAGATGATCATGTGTTTATTTTCCTTCCCTACAAGCTGTTGATTATGGTTATCTTGGAACTTGACCTAGCACCCCGTCATATGTTGCATGTGTAACCAGACTAGTAGAAAACCCTCACTTGGGCTAGGGTTATTTCTGCTTTAGACATCCACACTTCTACTTTCCTGGACATAGTGTTCTTCCTCGCCCGGGTAGTGGGCCGAGTGGTCAGGAGTTATCTTTTAGTGTGGGATGCATGTTACACTCGTGCTTGGGAGCAGAGTGGCGTCTGGTAGATGTAGTTGGTTGTTCATCTGTAGCGGGAGCCGTTTGGGTAGACGGCGGTCCCGAGATGTTTTATTTTTCTTGTTTTATCTGTCGCCGCTGTGCTAGTGGCAGCGGTAGATCAGTGTTAGCAGGACCTTAAACCCAGAACCTTTTTGGACACACATATGATTTTTGTCAACCAAATATTTTCTTCCAAGCATCGTAGGGTCGCCTGAGTCTGTTCCTGTTTGATTGGACGAAGGCATTAGCCCTTCGAGGCTTAGATATAAAACTTGGTTTCAACTGTTTTCCTAAGCAGAACTAAAAATCATTAAATATGGATTTCTTACAGATCAGATGGCTTCAGTAAGAAATGTCACAGTTTTTCCTATAAATTAACCACCGAGATGATTCGAGTGGTCTGGGTTCTAAGGTCTGCCTTTTCTTGGGACGAGAACAACGAGAGGCTATGCCTAGAGCCTGTTCTTGTTTGATTTGGGTTGTAGGTTCTAGTCTTTCAGTGTTCCCGGACCCTTCATTGGGTCAGTGGTTGAGATGTTTGGCCTGTTGAGTCAGCTGTTCGCAGTGGATGCGATGTTGGCCTATTGAGGCAGTTGTTCGCAGTGGATGCGACGTTTGGCCTGTTTGGCCTGTTGAGTCAGCTGTTCGCAGTGGATGCGATGTTGGCCTGTTGAGGCAGTTGTTCGCAGTAGATGCGACGTTTGGCCTGTTTGGCCTGTTGAGACAGTTTCTCGCAGTGGATGCGACTTGGTGCCATGAGTTGGTAGAGTGTGATCTAGAGGTTGTTTTTCTGATTTAGTGGTGGAGGTGGTTCTCCCACTTAGCTTTGAGGATCTTGGGGTTCTGGCAGATCGAGTCGTGGAGGTTTCCCGACTCAGCCATGGTCGTGCATTTATCAGATTGAGTCGTTGAGGGTTCTCCGACATAGCTGTGAGAGTGTTTTGGGCTATTCCTGTTCGAGTCGAGGTTCTTTTTCCGACTGAGTTGTGCTTTGAGCTTGGAGTTACCGATCTGTTTGATCGTGGATCATAGCCTGCATGAGCCACATTTGAGCTTGACAGAGATACTTTACAGAGATACTTGAGATGGGTTACTTTTTACTCGAGCGGGTCGCTCCCCTCGAGTGCCACTCCGGAGTAGGCGAGACCGGGTTGTTATACCGGCGTGAGATTGAGCTTTTCTATCGCGACTTGTCGTTGCATTTGTCCCTCTGGCTGTGCTGGTGTTGGCAGTCATGGACGTCCTACGTAAGTCCGCTCCTCCGGGACGTAACGGCAGTAGGTTGGCGCAGGCTTGACTGGACCCGAGGAGGCAGTCAGTTCAGATTGAGTGATCAGAGATGAGAGTTAGTTGTGGCATCATGTTCTTTCTGTCCCACTCTTTGAGCATCTAGATAGAGGCATAGTAGCTGTAGAGTTTACTTTTCCCAGCTTTCCTTACAGCACTGCTTTTGTTACTTTATGCCTCTAGTGGACTTAGTGGGCAGACCGTCGGGCTTGTTGGCGGCACCCACTGAGAACTACTTGGGACGTAGTTCTCACACCCGTCGTGGTGTCTTTTCCCACAGGAACTTCTTCTCCGGTTCCTGTTGTTCCTGTTGCTGATCCTTCTGACCGAGGCGAGGGAGTCGCGAGCTAGTTCCCTACCCGTCGTTGGAGTGTAGCGGTACCCCTTCAGAGGAGAGATTCAGTAGATTAGTTATTTCATTTTCTTCCTTTGAGAGACTTTTGTAGTGAGGATTGTTGTGTATTGAGAGCCTGTACACTGTTGTATTTATTGGAGATACCTCCCTGTTGAGTTCTGATTCTTGTATTTGAGGTTGTTGTCTGATTATCATTTTTGGGAGGCGGACATTTTGTTTTATTTCCAGTTGTACAGTGATCGATTTAGTTATACAGCAGATTTTTTATTTTTAGCTCTGATATCTGTTTAGCTGTAGCACTTTTCTTGCAGGTGGGACGCTTCGCCTATGCGGGTTTGGCATAGGTGGCGGATCTGTTGGCGAGCCGGGTCGCAGTTTCGACCCCGGGGCGTGACAGATTAGAGTGGTATCAGAGCCTAGGTTGTAGGTCATTGAGGACTTAGAAACCCTAGGCTTGTGGTTGGACATTAGGATGACTACGTGAGAGTCGTGACTTTTAGCGAGAGTCCTGATCGAGTTTTGTACCTCTCCCAAGAGACGGGATGAGTGATTGGCATGTTTATGCTCCTAAGCGATTATGTTGGCTGCAGACAACATAATGCTGTGGAATTGATAACATGTCTTAGACTTTCGCTGGATTGGGTCGTATGGTTGTTGTGTCCTGATGTTTGTTATTGTGCAGTGGTCTACGATGCCCCTGAGACGTCGTGTAGCGAAGAGGGCACATCCCGCATCTGATGAGTAACCCGAGCAGCGGGAGACAGAGCTATCAGAGCAGAGCGAGACCCAGGAGTTATGGATCCAGATGGCACAGATGTCGGAGGCTGTCTGATGCCAGGAAGAAGCCATGGAACGTTTGATGCGCTTGTTGGAGCAGAGAGCATAGCCAGTGGCTGTACCGCTTGAGTGTCCTCCAGTACTCTCTTCCTATGCAGTGGTATCTTCAGTTGTACCAGTGGCGCCGATGGAGCGAGCAGCCCCCTCCGTGCCGACGAGCAGTGCCGAGGCACCGAGGCAGGGTGGATAGTGGATAGTAGCTGAGCTTAGGGACATCATTGATCGATGGAGCCAGTCCCTGCAGTCTGAACCATCCCGATTCATAGGTTTGAGTTGGAGCCTTTGTAGGCAGAATTGGGGTTGGTGGTGATGGAGAGACTCTCGGAGAGCCTCCCTGTGCTAGGGAGTTTATGCAATTGTTGAACTGCACGCTCCAGGTTTCGAGGGATGAGGCGCATAGGATATGTTTGACGGGGAATGGTTTGCGCCAGGATACCTTTCAGTGTAGTTGGTCACTCCGTTTTGGATTATTGACGCTTCGATGGGTAGGCATTGTGTATGGAGCGTGGCGCTGCAGTTCCTTGGGATAGGGATCTGCCGCCAGAGGCGAGTTCTGGATATTGGCGCTTGGCGCCGGGTGATGGAGGACAGATCGGCCGGCAGAGATATTTCTGATTTTATTTTTCCTGGATAACGGGTTCCCGTGATGCCAGAGATCGGGTGGACCCCGATGGCAGCATCAACCTCTATATCGGAGTGGCGCAGCGGTAGCGTGGATTTGTTATCTGCGGAGGACTTTGACCTTCTGCGAGGCAGACGAGAGGAGATTTGGTTGTTGAGGTCGTTAGAGCACACTGGTTATAGCGACAGTGTGAGAGGTGCTTACGGCGGCACCGGGACCCAAAGATATCTCTGTTGCCACGAGATTTCGGGTGTGATTTCACCTGAGCTGTTGTTAATGCCGCCGGTTCGGGAGATAGAGATTAAGTTTGGCGTGGTTCGGGGAACCGCGCCACCCTCGACAGCACCTCATTGGATATTGCCAGTAGAGCTGTGAGAGCTGATGGCGCAGTTGCAGGATCTGATGGATCGAGGGGTCTGTTTGACCTAGTGCCACGCCGTTGATATACGGTGGTGATGCCACATCGTTGATACACGACTGTGAGGGCCCTTTTATGGTTCGTGTGTAGACAGGTCCGAGTATTATTCTGGACCTTTTGATGGAGTCATACTCCGGCAGTTATTGTTTGGTGCGGGTACCTACTTGGAATCAGACAGCCGAGGACCTTGCCTTGATGGCGTTCAGGACACGGTAGGGCATCTTGAGCTCTTAGTGAGGCCAATTGGATTGATTAACGCCCTGCCACTCTTTTGGTTTGAGGAATTGTGCTCCAGCTGTACTTGATTGTATTGGTAACAAGATCCTCCAGGGATATTATGATCTACTCCCAGAGCGACTTGGAGCGTGAGGAGCACTGGTGGATGTGTTACTATGCTGTGTGGATGAAGCTGTATGCCAGGTTATTGAGATACAAGTTTTAGCTTTAGAAGCTTACCTTCTTGGGTCACATTGTGTTAGCCATAGGAGCGGCGGTGGATTTCCGGCCAATGTGGATGCTATTTGAGTTTGGCTGAGATCAACATTTATTGTTGAGGTGAGGAGCTTTTTGGATTTCGCAGTGCCAGGAGAGCATGGCGAATGGATGATGAGACTGGTACTAGGGCCGATTGCAGCTTTGCCAGAGATGGGGGATGGACCTTTGTGTTAGTGGTGCCTCCCATAGTGGCTGTGGAGTTACCATTGGGTTATTCTTGAGCATTCAGTACCACCCCGACAGGGCCACTGTGGTGGCGGATACCTGGAGCCGGATTGTAGAACACCGGGATTTGGATGACGCACCGACCTTGCAGGATGGTGTGGTGCGGAGGAATTTGCCTTGGATGTGTCCCACTTGTGTTTTCAGAGGAGTTCGGGTTGAATTGGATCCCCGCGGAGGCCTCTGCTTGTTTCGGGCTTTGTACGCGTTAGGTGACTGGTACGGGAAGCTCCGACACCGCTTTTGGTTGCAGAAAAATCGGGAAACACTTGGAGCAGGTGTACTTTTGATTTACAGCGAGGTTCGGGAGGTTCCGGACTGACGCGGAGGACCCGGAGGCAAAAAGCGAGTCGGAACTGGCATTTTTGGAGCCGGTATTTGATTTGAGTACCCCGACTCAACGGTCGAGCTTTTTGAGGAGAAAAAGCTGTGGACACGCGTACTTTTGATTTACAGCGAGGTTCGGGAGGTTCCGGACTGACGCGGAGGACCCGGAGGCAAAAAGTGAGTCGGAACTGGCATTTTTGGAGCCGGTATTTGATTTGAGCACCCCGACTCAATGGTTGAGCTTTTTGAAGAGAAAAAGCTGTGAGCGCGTGTATTTTGGATTTACAGCGGAGCTCGGGAGGTTCCGGGCGGCGGCGGAGGGCCCGAGGGCAAAAAGTGAGTTGGAGTTGGGTTTTTGGAATTAAATTAATTAAGTTAATTAATTTATATAAAGCTTTTCTTTATAAAAACCCCACCCCTCCACCTCTGCAGCTTAAGGAAAAAGAGAAAGAAAGAAAGAAAAGGAAAGTGAAGAAGAAGGAGAAGAAGAAGAAGAGGGCTTTGGAGGAGGCTTCTCTTGGGCGTTTTCTTCTCCGAGCGTGGGCATGGAGCCGAGCGAGGACCGGCGTGCCGCGAGGAGGTTGGTTTATTTTATTCTTTTTCTTCCTTTTTCACTCTTTTGTTCTCCCCGGTGGCCGGAGCCGTGCGGCTAGTCGTCCGGCGCGTGGCCGGGAGGGGGCGCTTGGGCGCCGCGCACAGCTGCGCCCTGCTGCCAAAGTGGGACAGCAGGGCGCCGGGCTGCACAGGGGCGGCATGGTGCCGCGCGGCCCTGCAGGCTGCGCGCTGGGCGCGCGGCACTGCAGGGGTGCCGCGCGGGCATCCCCTGTGCCGCGCGGCCTGGCAGGCCGCGCGGGGCGCGCGGCCCTGCAGGGGTGCCGCGCGGGCGGCCCCTGTGCCGCGCGGCCTTGCAGGCCGCGCGGGGCGCGCGGCACTGTAAGGTGCCGCGCGGGCGGCCTTGGGGCCGCGCGGCCCTGCAGGCCGCGCGCTGGGCGCGCGGCACTGCAGGGGTGCCGCGCGGGCAACCCCTGTGCCGCGCGACCTTGCAGGCCGCGCACTGTGCGCGCGGCACTGCAAGGTGCCGCGCGGGCCTGCGGGCCGCGCCCGTGGTGCGCGCGGCCCTGCGGGGGGCCCCGCGTGGGCGGCCCCTGTGCCGCGCGGGCCCGCGGGCCGCGCCCGTGGGCGCGCGGCCCTGCGGGGGCCCCGCGCGGGCGGCCCTGCGCCGCGCGGGCCTGCAGGCCGCGCCCTTGGGCGCGCGGCCCTGCAGGGGCCCCGCGCGGGCGGCCCTGCGCCGCGCGGGCATGCAGGCCGCGCCCTTGGGCGCGCGGCGCTGCAGGGGCCCCGCGCGGGCGGCCCTGCGCCGCGCGGGCCTGCAGGCCGCGCCCTTGGGCGCGCGGCGCTGCAGGGGCCCCGCGCGGGCGGCCCTGCGCCGCGCGGGCCTGCAGGCCGCGCCCTTGGGCGCGCGGGCCTGCAGGGGCCCCGCGCGGGCGGCCCTGCGCCGCGCGGGCCTGCAGGCCGCGCCCTTGGGCGCGCGGCCCTGCAGGGGCCCCGCGCGGGCGGCCCTGCGCCGCGCGGGCCTGCAGGCCGCGCCCTTGGGCGCGCGGCCCTGCAGGGGCCCCGCGCGGGCGGCCCTGCGCCGCGCGGGCCTGCAGGCCGCGCCCTTGGGCGCGCGGCCCTGCAGGGGCCCCGCGCGGGCGGCCCTGCGCCGCGCGGGCCTGCAGGCCGCGCCCTTGGGCGCGCGGCCCTGCAGGGGCCCCGCGCGGGCGGCCTTGTGCCGCGCGGGCCTGCAGGCCGCGCCCTTGGGCGCGCGGCCCTGCAGGGGCCCCGCGCGGGCGGCCTTGTGCCGCGCGGGCCTGCAGGCCGCGCCCTTGGGCGCGCGGCGCTGCAGGGGCCCCGCGCGGGCGGCCTTGTGCCGCGCGGGCCTGCAGGCTGCGCCCGTGGGCGCGCGGCCCTGCAGGGGCCCCGCGCGGGCGGCCTTGTGCCGCGCGGGCCTGCAGGCCGCGCCCTTGGGCGCGCGGCACTGCAGGGGCCCCGCGCTGGCGGCCTTGTGCCGCGCGGGCCTGCAGGCTGCGCCCGTGGGCGCGCGGCCCTGCAGGGGCCCCGCGCGGGCGGCCTTGTGCCGCGCGGGCTTGCTGGGCGCCGCGCGGGCGGCTGGGCCAGCGCCGCGCGGCTGGGTTTTGGGGGCCGTGCAGCTGCGCCGCATCGGCCGCGCAGGCTGCGACTCGGCGACGCGCCGCGGCGTGTGTGCGCGATGGGTTTTCCGTGCAACGCGCGGCGTTTCTCGTCGCCGGATGTGTTTCTTTCGCCTTTGTGAGCGCGGTTTTAGCCGCATGTTTTTCTGATCCCGGTCCCTCTTCTTATCTCGCAGTTGTGGCATAGTGTTAGCTTCTCACGTGGCCGGTGGCGCGTGTTTTGCCGCGTGGAGCTGCGGGATCGCATCGGGACCTCCGTTTGGCGCACGGTTTTCGCGGATGGATCGCAGGTGGGTTGGTTTCTCCCAATGAACTACGGAATGCCCTTTTATGCTTCCGAATGCAAAGGTATCGTATCCTTACTATCAGGTATTTGCGGAACAGTCGTGCAAGTCGAGGGTTGTCGTTTCCGACTTGGACACGAGTGTTAGTCGCATCGTTAGAGTATACGAGACCAGATGGGTATAAATCACTGGCCGAGTTACCAGATGAGTATATACCACTGGCAGAGTTACCAGATGGGTATAAATCACTGGCCGAGTTACCAGATGAGTATATACCACTGGCAGAGTTACCAGATGGGTATAAATCACTGGCCGAGTTACCAGATGAGCAGATACCACTGGCGGAGTTACCAGAGGGGTATAAATCACTGGTCGAGTTACCAGATGAGCAGATACCACTGGCGGATGTTACCAGATGGGTATAAATCACTGGCTGAGTTACCAGATGAGTAGATACCACTGGCGGAGTTACCAGAGGGGTATAAATCACTGGCCGAGTTACCAGATGAGTAGATACCACTGGCAGAGTTACCAGATGGGTATAAATCACTGGCCGAGTTACCAGATGAGTAGATACCACTGGCAGAGTTACCAGATGGGTATAAATCACTGGCTGAGTTACCAGATGTGTAGATATCACTGGCTGAGTTACCAGATAGATAGTTATGCCCTGGCCGAGTCACCAGGCGGTTACTAGAAGGGATTGTGGTGACCTTCTAGTGTCTTGTAGAGTTCTAGCAGTCCCAGTGCGGGGGCGGAAACTATGGGCGCCTAAGCCTACAGCATGTTCTTGTTTGATAAGGGCTGTAGGGGGCGCAGACGTTCGTAGTTTCCAGGCCTCCCGTGAGAGAGACTGGGAACTTACTTCCAGCATTGCATTGAGACATGTAGCGATAGATTCTTTTCCAGTTATCTATCTATCTATCTATCTATCTATTTGTGTTTTTGTCTCCAGCAGACTGAGTGGGTGTACCGTGGGTTTTAGCTTTGGTGCCCACTGAGATCTGACTGTTGCAGTAGATCTCACACCCGCTGTGATGACAGGTGTTCCTGAGGCGACCGTTCCAGGTTTGGCTCATTCGGAGCTTTCTGACCGAGGTTTGCGCGTGGCTGGCTAGCTCCTACCCGAGTCGGTGGTGTCGGTGTTGTGTCTCTTGTACTTTTAGTTTCCACTTTTGTACTTATGTTGTGGGTGCTAGTGGACTGGTGTACTTGGACTTTTCACCGCTTAGTGTTTCAGCTTCCTTTCAGCTCTGATACTTGTTAGCTATAGATCTCTTTTGCAGGGTAGACGCTTCGTCTGTACGGCAGTTTCCGTACAGACGGCGGATCTGTTGGCGAGCCCGGGTCGCAGTTCGACCCCGGGGCGTGACAGATTAGGTGGTATCAGAGCCTAGGAATATAGGTCGTTGGGGACTTAGAGACCCTAGGCTTTTGGCTGGACAGTGGGAAGACTGTCGTGTGAGTTGTGACCTTAGCGAGAGTCTTGTCTGAGGGTGTACCTCCCCCTGAGGATTGGGGTGAGTGACCTCGCATGTTATTTCTCTAAAGGTGATCGTGTTGGCTGCAGACAGCATGATGCTTTAGAAAGGTTAACATGGTTAGACTTTCGTTTGTTTGGGTCGAGAAAGTCTTGGTCCTAATGTTTTTCTGTTGCAGTGGTTTTTGGATGCTTCCGAGACGCCGTGCAGCGGCGAGGGCGTGTTGGACCCGGGATGAGGGGCTCGTATAGCGGAAAGCTAAATGGATAGAGCCGAGAGAGGCTTGAGAGATCCAGGCCCTAGCAGTTCTGGTATTTGAGGCGTTACGGCGCCAGGAGGAGTGAGAGCATGGAGCGAGTGATGCACATGCTTGGACCGAGAGCATCTCCCGGAGTATCGTCAGTAGTACCTCCGGCCGCGACTTTGTCGATTTCTGTTCCTGATCGCACCATTGATGGTGCGGAAGCAGCGAGAGGTTACTGATAGGTTGTGTACCGCATCCAGTTCCATCCCTTGAAGATTTCGGACCGAGTTGGAGCCGTGAGAGGCCGAGAACTGGAACGCTGTTATGGAAGATTTGTTCGAGGATTTGTTCATCCAGGATAAGCATCAGGGCGCTTGGTTATGTACTTTTCTTTGGGACGCCAAGAGAGCTGGTGGCGTCGGTTTCGTCTTGTTGGACCATCGGGAGCGCAGTTGGTGTTCTGGGGTGAGTTTCTGTGACAGTTGAGCGGGGTATCCCTGGACGCCCAGGATGAGGCTTAGAGGTTGGTTGTGTTCGAGTGGGAACCGCCTCAAGATGCCTATCTCTTTGTGCATTTTCGGCGATTGCCGACCGTGGATGCAGTGAGCGTGCATGCTCGATGGTTTGACCGAGGATCAGTGATCCCGTCCGAGGGAGACGGTGAGCGGGGGACCCGCTTCGGAGAGAGAGCTCCGGCATCGCCGATTTTGTGATAGTCGCGTGATTCGAGGTTGCCGTGTTTCCACCCTCTGGATCAGGGGCCTCAGAGGAAACAGAGACCAGGAGGTTCTCGACAGTGCTCGCTTCAGCAGCAGTGCCAGGATGTGAGTTTCCCTGCTGCATGGGCCGCATTCTTCGTCAGGGTTGAGGATCGCGTTTCACCTGGTGTGGCCGTCGGGTTAGAGCTTGCTTAATGCCAACGCCGTGTGTGCGTTTCGGTAAAGCGGGGGTACCTTCGTGTGGGCCAGTGTCTGGACTGATGGTTTTGCACGTTTGGATCGATTTTCAGATCACGTGAAGCACGTGGATGAGTGCTGCCTGTCCTGCCAGTGCAACTAGGACCTTGGATTGTTCATCGAGATGTTAGTCCTACATCGGAGCTGGGGTGTTGATACGAGGTTGGATAGGAATCGGTCGTCCCAAATTATGCTATCATGGATTGTCGAAAGAGAAGACTTTGACCCTCCGTAGACCTGGTCAGGAGGAGTGTATTTTTATAGCATGCGATGAGATATTTGATGCCCTGGCTGAGTTACCAGGAGGTTACCTGCCCCTGGCTGAGTTACCAGGAGGTTACTTGCCCCTGGCCGAGTTACCAGGTGGTTGATGCCCCTGGCCGAGTTACCAGGTAGTTACTTGATTGGGACTGAGATCGAGACAGTCATTGACGTGGTTTGGTAACCGCGCCAACTTCGACAGCACCTCGTGGAGTATCAACCGTGAGACAGGGAGAGCTGTGAGCGCAGCTGCGAGTTTTGACGGATCGAGAGGTCTCTGAGACCTAGTGCCTCGTCGTGGGGATACGACAGTGAGGATCCAGGCGGTTGTTACACCGTGGTGATGTCACGTTGTGGGCATACAACCGTGTGAGTCCTTGTAAGGTTCGAACTTGATTAGTCTCGCCTTGTGCTTGGGCAGATGCCTTCGAGTGGTTGGTGTCATTGTGGAACCTTACAGCCGAGGGCTGTGCCTGGATACTGATCCGGAATCAGTAGGGCAGTTTGGGCGGTTTGCGTGGTCAAGTAGATTGGCTAATGCCCTACTGATTTGTGAGCTGTGTTTTTCCCTGTTTCACAGGACGGGTTGGTGGTGTTACCATCTTGGGTTTTTGCTTACCTCCGAAGCGACTTGGAGCTTGAGGGACTCTTGTGGATGGTGCTACAACTTCTATGGAGGAAGAAGTCGGTTGCCTAGCTTTGAGAGTTGCACTTGGGCATCGAAATTTTTGTGTTTAGGCCTTGTGATTCAGCCGCGTGAGCGACGGAGGACCCAACGAGGTGAGATACCGTTTGGATTGGGCCTGGACCCATGTTAAAGTCAGAGATCAGAAGCTCTTGGACTAGGCAAGGCCAGTGTAACTTGCGAGAGGCAAAGCTGAGGAAGATACCAGCATTGATCCGGATATTGCCGTGATAGTGAGGTCATGGAATTTTTCTTGAATCCTCGAACCTAAAGTACTTGGGCACTCAGGAGGTCGGGTTGAGGTAACGCCGGTGGATAAGTTTCGCAAGTTATATGATTGCTTTATCCCGGCGAAGACTTTTTGTTCGGCTACGCCCTGTTTTGGCGAGCAGTGTAACCCTAGGATTTGAGTGCCAGGACTGAAAGAAGGTTCTCGAGGTTGTAAGTTTTTCCCCTGTTAAGGGAGGTGATATATGTTTTGTAGACTGGAGCTTTGGTGGCTATGAAGCATCTGAGGAGTTTTGCCTTAAGGAGGCTTGAACTTCGATTTTTGAGATCTCGAATCAGGGGAGACTACCAGCCTGAGAGTTATATATATAGAAACGAGTTATGCGAGTTGTGGATCCTCGAGTTGTGATCAGGCTGGATGAGGCCTATTTGAACCCCGAAAGTTTTGTTTTGCTTTCCCTTCCTTGGTGATGGGCGAGGACTGCGTTATCCTCATCGACCGATGCGATTCTTGTTGGTGAAACCAAAGAATTTTGCAGTCGAATCATACCTTGGGGAAGGTTCAGTGTTGTCAGCATGAGGAATGTGAGTGACCACTTGAGAGCCTTGGGCAATCTGAGGATCTTCTATCCCTTTTGTTTTTGATTTACCCTCCTAAGTATGGATTTTGTTGGATTTCGAGGACGAAACCCTTTTTAAGGGGGGGAGAGTGTAGAACACCGGGATTTGGATGACGCACCGACCTTGCAGGATGGTGTGGTGCGGAGGAATTTGCCTTGGATGTGTCCCACTTGTGTTTTCAGAGGAGTTCGGGTTGAATTGGATCCCCGCGGAGGCCTCTGCTTGTTTCGGGCTTTGTACGCGTTAGGTGACTGGTACGGGAAGCTCCGACACCGCTTTTGGTTGCAGAAAAATCGGGAAACACTTGGAGCAGGTGTACTTTTGATTTACAGCGAGGTTCGGGAGGTTCCGGACTGACGCGGAGGACCCGGAGGCAAAAAGCGAGTCGGAACTGGCATTTTTGGAGCCGGTATTTGATTTGAGTACCCCGACTCAACGGTCGAGCTTTTTGAGGAGAAAAAGCTGTGGACACGCGTACTTTTGATTTACAGCGAGGTTCGGGAGGTTCCGGACTGACGCGGAGGACCCGGAGGCAAAAAGTGAGTCGGAACTGGCATTTTTGGAGCCGGTATTTGATTTGAGCACCCCGACTCAATGGTTGAGCTTTTTGAAGAGAAAAAGCTGTGAGCGCGTGTATTTTGGATTTACAGCGGAGCTCGGGAGGTTCCGGGCGGCGGCGGAGGGCCCGAGGGCAAAAAGTGAGTTGGAGTTGGGTTTTTGGAATTAAATTAATTAAGTTAATTAATTTATATAAAGCTTTTCTTTATAAAAACCCCACCCCTCCACCTCTGCAGCTTAAGGAAAAAGAGAAAGAAAGAAAGAAAAGGAAAGTGAAGAAGAAGGAGAAGAAGAAGAAGAGGGCTTTGGAGGAGGCTTCTCTTGGGCGTTTTCTTCTCCGAGCGTGGGCATGGAGCCGAGCGAGGACCGGCGTGCCGCGAGGAGGTTGGTTTATTTTATTCTTTTTCTTCCTTTTTCACTCTTTTGTTCTCCCCGGTGGCCGGAGCCGTGCGGCTAGTCGTCCGGCGCGTGGCCGGGAGGGGGCGCTTGGGCGCCGCGCACAGCTGCGCCCTGCTGCCAAAGTGGGACAGCAGGGCGCCGGGCTGCACAGGGGCGGCATGGTGCCGCGCGGCCCTGCAGGCTGCGCGCTGGGCGCGCGGCACTGCAGGGGTGCCGCGCGGGCATCCCCTGTGCCGCGCGGCCTGGCAGGCCGCGCGGGGCGCGCGGCCCTGCAGGGGTGCCGCGCGGGCGGCCCCTGTGCCGCGCGGCCTTGCAGGCCGCGCGGGGCGCGCGGCACTGTAAGGTGCCGCGCGGGCGGCCTTGGGGCCGCGCGGCCCTGCAGGCCGCGCGCTGGGCGCGCGGCACTGCAGGGGTGCCGCGCGGGCAACCCCTGTGCCGCGCGACCTTGCAGGCCGCGCACTGTGCGCGCGGCATTGCAAGGTGCCGCGCGGGCCTGCGGGCCGCGCCCGTGGGCGCGCGGCCCTGCGGGGGGCCCCGCGTGGGCGGCCCTGTGCCGCGCGGGCCCGCGGGCCGCGCCCGTGGGCGCGCGGCCCTGCGGGGGCCCCGCACGGGCGGCCCTGCGCCGCGCGGGCCTGCAGGCCGCGCCCTTGGGCGCGCGGCCCTGCAGGGGCCCCGCGCGGGCGGCCCTGCGCCGCGCGGGCCTGCAGGCCGCGCCCTTGGGCGCGCGGCGCTGCAGGGGCCCCGCGCGGGCGGCCCTGCGCCGCGCGGGCCTGCAGGCCGCGCCCTTGGGCGCGCGGCGCTGCAGGGGCCCCGCGCGGGCGGCCCTGCGCCGCGCGGGCCTGCAGGCCGCGCCCTTGGGCGCGCGGCCCTGCAGGGGCCCCGCGCGGGCGGCCCTGCGCCGCGCGGGCCTGCAGGCCGCGCCCTTGGGCGCGCGGCCCTGCAGGGGCCCCGCGCGGGCGGCCCTGCGCCGCGCGGGCCTGCAGGCCGCGCCCTTGGGCGCGCGGCCCTGCAGGGGCCCCGCGCGGGCGGCCCTGCGCCGCGCGGGCCTGCAGGCCGCGCCCTTGGGCGCGCGGCCCTGCAGGGGCCCCGCGCGGGCGGCCTTGTGCCGCGCGGGCCTGCAGGCCGCGCCCTTGGGCGCGCGGCGCTGCAGGGGCCCCGCGCGGGCGGCCTTGTGCCGCGCGGGCCTGCAGGCCGCGCCCTTGGGCGCGCGGCGCTGCAGGGGCCCCGCGCGGGCGGCCTTGTGCCGCGCGGGCCTGCAGGCTGCGCCCGTGGGCGCGCGGCCCTGCAGGGGCCCCGCGCGGGCGGCCTTGTGCCGCGCGGGCCTGCAGGCCGCGCCCTTGGGCGCGCGGCACTGCAGGGGCCCCGCGCTGGCGGCCTTGTGCCGCGCGGGCCTGCAGGCTGCGCCCGTGGGCGCGCGGCCCTGCAGGGGCCCCGCGCGGGCGGCCTTGTGCCGCGCGGGCTTGCTGGGCGCCGCGCGGGCGGCTGGGCCAGCGCCGCGCGGCTGGGTTTTGGGGGCCGTGCAGCTGCGCCGCATCGGCCGCGCAGGCTGCGACTCGGCGACGCGCCGCGGCGTGTGTGCGCGATGGGTTTTCCGTGCAACGCGCGGCGTTTCTCGTCGCCGGATGGGTTTCTTTCGCCTTTGTGAGCGCGGTTTTAGCCGCATGTTTTTCTGATCCCGGTCCCTCTTCTTATCTCGCAGTTGTGGCATAGTGTTAGCTTCTCACGTGGCCGGTGGCGCGTGTTTTGCCGCGTGGAGCTGCGGGATCGCATCGGGACCTCCGTTTGGCGCACGGTTTTCGCGGATGGATCGCAGGTGGGTTGGTTTCTCCCAATGAACTACGGAATGCCCTTTTATGCTTCCGAATGCAAAGGTATCGTATCCTTACTATCAGGTATTTGCGGAACAGTCGTGCAAGTCGAGGGTTGTCGTTTCCGACTTGGACACGAGTGTTAGTCGCATCGTTAGAGTATACGAGACCAGATGGGTATAAATCACTGGCCGAGTTACCAGATGAGTATATACCACTGGCAGAGTTACCAGATGGGTATAAATCACTGGCCGAGTTACCAGATGAGTATATACCACTGGCAGAGTTACCAGATGGGTATAAATCACTGGCCGAGTTACCAGATGAGCAGATACCACTGGCGGAGTTACCAGAGGGGTATAAATCACTGGTCGAGTTACCAGATGAGCAGATACCACTGGCGGATGTTACCAGATGGGTATAAATCACTGGCTGAGTTACCAGATGAGTAGATACCACTGGCGGAGTTACCAGAGGGGTATAAATCACTGGCCGAGTTACCAGATGAGTAGATACCACTGGCAGAGTTACCAGATGGGTATAAATCACTGGCCGAGTTACCAGATGAGTAGATACCACTGGCAGAGTTACCAGATGGGTATAAATCACTGGCTGAGTTACCAGATGTGTAGATATCACTGGCTGAGTTACCAGATAGATAGTTATGCCCTGGCCGAGTCACCAGGCGGTTACTAGAAGGGATTGTGGTGACCTTCTAGTGTCTTGTAGAGTTCTAGCAGTCCCAGTGCGGGGGCGGAAACTATGGGCGCCTAAGCCTACAGCATGTTCTTGTTTGATAAGGGCTGTAGGGGGCGCAGACGTTCGTAGTTTCCAGGCCTCCCGTGAGAGAGACTGGGAACTTACTTCCAGCATTGCATTGAGACATGTAGCGATAGATTCTTTTCCAGTTATCTATCTATCTATCTATCTATCTATTTGTGTTTTTGTCTCCAGCAGACTGAGTGGGTGTACCGTGGGTTTTAGCTTTGGTGCCCACTGAGATCTGACTGTTGCAGTAGATCTCACACCCGCTGTGATGACAGGTGTTCCTGAGGCGACCGTTCCAGGTTTGGCTCATTCGGAGCTTTCTGACCGAGGTTTGCGCGTGGCTGGCTAGCTCCTACCCGAGTCGGTGGTGTCGGTGTTGTGTCTCTTGTACTTTTAGTTTCCACTTTTGTACTTATGTTGTGGGTGCTAGTGGACTGGTGTACTTGGACTTTTCACCGCTTAGTGTTTCAGCTTCCTTTCAGCTCTGATACTTGTTAGCTATAGATCTCTTTTGCAGGGTAGACGCTTCGTCTGTACGGCAGTTTCCGTACAGACGGCGGATCTATTGGCGAGCCCGGGTCGCAGTTCGACCCCGGGGCGTGACACGGATAGCTTTTCGGGGTTGAGTTTAATGGTTCCACAGTTGGCGCTGGGTGGGACCGTTGCGGAACAGGGCTCGAGGTTGTGTCCCTGAGGGTCCCTTTTGACGGTAGACTGCGGTGAAGCAGCCCCTGCGGATGGTCAGGATCCGAGAGTGACTGAGCGAGGACCCTAGCCGATTAGGGCTTCTTTTCCTTGGATGACCGTATGGGTGTCTCGGATCGCCTGGTTGAGCTGGCACCAGGGAGCGGTGTTGGTGCGTGCTACATTGGTTGTTCTCTCTTTTCCCCCAGCCTTTTGTTGGCGTTCGTGATGGTCCTTCCACGTCTCAGCTCAGGAGTGTTAGGCTTGTGGATTCCTCGCCCGTGATGGACTCGTTTTCTTTGAGATCTGCGAGTACTTGTGGTACGAGGGACGCCCGTTGCGAATTCTGGCTCGTGAGATGAGAGAATTACGCAACCGGGCCATGCCGTACTGATTATTATTTTGTTGAGGAGTAATCAAGGGGAGTGAGTAGCGACTGGGGAGTTGGAGACTGTGTTGTTGGATGCTTACCCTTAGCTTTGAACTCCCTTTTGAGCCGTGTTTGTTTCGAGGACGAAACTTTCTTTTAGTGGGGGAGGATGTGAGGACCCGGAATTCCCACGTTTGGATTACTGTTGGATCTGCGGCTTCTGGAGACCCGTGTTGGGTGTTAGAGGTGTTTGCGCGCATATTGGACCCAAGATTTGGACTCGGCATGAAAAATGGATCAAGTTTGCTTTCCCGGGAATTTTTGAGAAATTTTAGAAGTGGAATTTGGCAAATCGGACATCGGATTTGGATTCAGCGCGCGAAAACGGTCAAGATGGACTATTTACTTGTATTTTTCGGAGCCCGGATGACCCGGCACGGATTTTGAGGTGATTTGGTACTGTTCCGGCCGCCGGAGGGGCGCCGGCGGCGGCGGCGGGCGGCGGAGCGCGGCGGCTGGCGGCGGCGGAGGCGCGCGGTCCACCACGGAGGCGTGCACCCGGGCGGAGGACGCGTGGCGCCTTCTGGTTGGCCGGCGCAGCGGGCGCGGTCCACGGAAGAGGCGCGGGTGCACGGTGGACCGGGTGCGGACACGTGGCCGAGCGTGGTTGGCGGGTCCTGGTGCGCGCGGTCCACGCTGCGGCTGGAGCAGGTGGCCGTACGGCGGGGCGGTTGGGAAGCAACGTGGGGGCGCCACGTGGCGCCCCACGATTGGCCGGGCGCAGCCACCCCACGCCCGCGTGTCGGCCACACGTCGCTCCGCGATTCGCGGGCGCGCGTACGCCGGGCGCGGGGAGTGTCGGTGGACGCGTGGCGGGCCTAGGGGCTTTCGGGCGTGAACAGTAACGGGCCCGGCCCGTTACTGTAGCAGCCCGGAAGTGCCAAGCGCCCGAAACTTTGGGCCAAAAGTCCAAAATTCGGATTTTCGGGCTGGGCCTATAAATAGCTGTCTTGTGGGGGAGTTTTGCCCCCTTTCCCGAGCTCCCCTGCCCATGGCCCCTTTAGCAAAGTTGGAGATCTTCATCTTGCGCATCTTCTGGCAGAGGCCCGGATGTTTTGGAAGCCGCGGCGTCGACGACTTCGGCATCGGAGCGCAGTGTGGCGATTTTTCATCGGAGGCCCGTTATCGTCACAGTTTGATCTGAGAGGTCTACAGAGCTACTCCGTCAGTATTTTTGGACGATTTCTGCGGCGTTGGAATCATGAGAGGTACGTCTTCGAGTTTCGTGTTGATCATCTTGCTGGATTCAGAGTTTTTGACACGGTTTTCGAGGCATTTCTAAGCCGCTGTTTTCTGGTGGAGTTTTTGGACAGCGGCCCCTTGCCGGAATTTTATCTCCGCACCCGAGTGTCGGATTGAGACGAGCCTGTACACTTTTTGGATCTACTCGTCGCAAGGATTATCATTGTATTTTTTCGGGATTTTTCTGAGGCTTGCCCGAAGGTATACTATTCCCCTTTTATCTGTGTTTGAGTTTACAGTTGTGTGGTTGTGAGTGTTTGCGCACCTGTGCTGTGGAATTTGTAACTTGGCCTACGGGGCTCGGATTTGGGCGTGCAGGTACCCGTTTCGAAGGTCTCGACGAGACGCTCGCGGTGATATTTTTATCGGAATTTTTAGGGCACTTTCTGTAGGTGGAAATTTCAGATCTTCAGGACTGTCTTCTGCAGATTTTTGTACTTGGTTATTTTGTGGAATAAAGTGTAACCTTGGACCTTTTGTTGTACCCAGGAGTATTTGCGGATGTTTGTGAACCCGTTGGTGTTGAGGATTAGTGGAGGTTGTTGCTTCTGGTGTTTTCAGCTGTGGAACTCCGGACAGTTAGCATTTTCAGGTGGGTGGCCTTGTCTTCATGACCTATGGACTGTGCATTAATTCTATCTGTGTAGGGACTTGCATGTTATAGATGTGTTCTATATAGCATGCTAGATTATAGGAATTGATGTTCCTAATGCTGTTAGATGATCATGTGTTTATTTTCCTTCCCTACAAGCTGTTGATTATGGTTATCTTGGAACTTGACCTAGCACCCCGTCATATGTTGCATGTGTAACCAGACTAGTAGAAAACCCTCACTTGGGCTAGGGTTATTTCTGCTTTAGACATCCACACTTCTACTTTCCTGGACATAGTGTTCATCCTCGCCCGGGTAGTGGGCCGAGTGGTCAGGAGTTATCTTTTAGTGTGGGATGCATGTTACACTCGTGCTTGGGAGCAGAGTGGCGTCTGGTAGATGTAGTTGGTTGTTCATCTGTAGCGGGAGCCGTTTGGGTAGACGGCGGTCCCGAGATATTTTATTTTTCTTGTTTTATCTGTCGCCGCTGTGCTAGTGGCAGCGGTAGATCAGTGTTAGCAGGACCTTAAACCCAGAACCTTTTTGGACACACATATGATTTTTGTCAACCGAATATTTTCTTCCAAGCATCGTAGGGTCGCCTGAGTCTGTTCCTGTTTGATTGGACGAAGGCATTAGCCCTTCGAGGCTTAGATATAAAACTTGGTTTCAACTGTTTTCCTAAGCAGAACTAAAAATCATTAAATATGGATTTCTTACAGATCAGATGTGAGGTCCCGGAATCCCCCGCGCAGGGTTGCTGGTTGTTGGGCAGCTTTCGGTCGCCGTTGGGGGTGTTGGTGCGCGTGTTGGGGGCCCAGAAATGGATTTGTGATGCAATTTGGGATTTGCTTGCATCACTGGAGGCCTGCGTGGGTTGCGCGCAATTTGGACACAAGTGGTGGACTTCGGGCTTTAATTGAGACCCCGTGGGAAGTTGGAGGACCCGTCGGGTGGTCAGAAGTGATTTCGCGCGATTCAGATGTCAAAATTAGACTCCGGGTGAAGTCCGGATAAAAGTTTACCTCTCCGGTCGCCTTCGGGAATTTTTAGAGTTGGAATTTGGCAAATCGGACTTTAAAAATGGACCCGGCGCGAAAATCGGATCGAGTGGGCATTCGGCAAATTTTCGGGTGAGAATTTGGAGAAATGGACATCGTTTTGGATTCAGCGCGCGAAATCGCTAAGGATGGACTATTTATTTGTTGGATTTGGAGTCCGGTAGACGTGCGCGTTTTTCGAGGCATCGCGGCACGTTTTTTGAGGTGGCGTGTGGATCCCGAAGCAGCTTTTGGCGGCACGGATCCCGAGGGCACGGCAGGCGTACGGTCGCGACAGGGGCCACGGGGGCGCGCAGCGCGGAATGCGCAGGGGCCGCCACGTGGCGGCCCCCCCCGTTGGCGCCCGCGCGGGCGCGGGGGCACGCGCGCCCGTGTAACGGGCGCGTGTCCCGCGCCTGCGCGTGGTGCGGTGCAACGCGCCCGTGTGGCGGGCGCGTTGCCGCGCGCCACGTGGCGCCCGGGCGCGTGCGTGAACCCGGCGCACGCGCCCGGTTGTGGACCGGCCGGTTGGGGGGCTCCCATTGGTGGCCGCCGTGCACCGAGCCTGTGGACCCGCCCCGTGAACCACCTTCTCTCTCCCTCCTTTTCTTCTTCTTCTTCCTCCCCGCACCGCATTTTCTCCCTTTCTTTCTTTCTTCTGCACCCGAGAGCGAGAGGGAGTGAGGGAGGGGGATTGCGTGAGGTGCGGCGGCGCGTCGTGGACCTCGTTTTGCGTGCGAGGTCGCCCGGCGGAGCGTTTCGGCGACGGCGACGCTAACGGGTAGGTCCCGTGTGTTGGTTTTACTGTATTTTTGTACAGTTTTCGGGGCGACCTTCTCGACTGTAATTAACCCTCTTGCTCTTTTCTGTGTCCGGCACCGTGCACCGTTTTGCGTGCGGACTCCGGCACCGTGCACCGTTTTGCGTGCGGACTCCGTTTTGCGTGCGGATTCCGGCGCCGTGCACCGTTTCGCGTGCAGACTCCGTTTTTGGTGCGGACTCCGGCAGCGTGCTCCGTTTTGCGTGCGGACTCCGGCGGCGTGCTCTGTTTTGCGTGCGGACTCCGACGGCGTGTCCCGTTTTACGTGCGGATCGCGTGGAGGCCAATTGCAAGTGTCTACGAGCAATTGGTGGCAAATCGAGGTGGGTGGCCTTATCTCCAAGTTTTATGGACTGTACAGTATTTCTACTGATGTAGGATTATGCATGATAGTTTATTTCATTGTGTAGTATGCTAGATTGTAGGAATTGTTATTCCTTTTTTTATCTGTTGATACAGCTATCTTGGAACTTGACCTAGCACCCCCGTCATATGTTGCATGTGTAACCAGACTAGTAGAAAACCCTCACTTGGGCTAGGGTTAATTATGTTTAGACACCCACACTGTTTTGCTATCCCTGGACATAGTGTTATCCTCGCCCGGGTAGTGGGCCGAGAGGTCGGGATTTTCTTTTAGTGTGGGATGCATTTGCACTCGTGCTTGGGAGCAGAGTGGAGTCTGGTAGTTGTAGCGGGTTGCTTATCTGTGCCGGGAGCCGTTTGGGTATACGGTAGTCCCGAGAGGTCTTGTTTCCCTGTTGCACAGTCGTGGGAGAGAGCCGTTGAGTAGACGGTAGTCCCGGGCCGTCGAGTATCTTCCGGTCCGTCTTGTTGGGAACCGTTGGGGTTGACGGTGGTCCCAGGTCGTTGAGTGTTGTCCGACCTGTTTTGTTACCCTGAGTTGTGGGTCGTTCCTGGCTGTGGAGTATCTCCAGCCAGTGAGCCTTGTGCTGCGAGCCGTTGGTGAGGCTAGCGTCTCGTGTTTCGAGTTAGCCGAGCAGCTGAGTCGTCGAGAGTGCTCCGACTGTTGTGCGAGGTATTTGGGGATCTTGAGCCCTACCGTTCTGAGAGTGAGCGTGGATTTTGACTAGCCTGCATATGCCTATGTTTGATACTCTATGCCGCGCCGTTCTACTCAGTTGGAGTCGCGTCCTGAGATGCCGCTGTGGATACGATGGTTGGCCTGTTGAGGCAGTCTTCCGCAGTTGAGGCAGCGATGGGCCTGTTGAGGCAGTTTTGTGCGAGGGATGAGTTAGTAGGACAGGACGCCCCACGTAAATCCCGTCCTCATGTGGATGTGTGGTAGTGGGCAGGAGCGTTCCTAGTCGTCGGGCGCAGGCTTGACTGGACCTTTGAGGTAGTCAGTTCGTTTGGGTCGTTTGAGCACCTTGGGTGCGAGTGGTCTCTTTTACTTTCATCTGTTCCACTTTTGAGTGTCTGGTTAGAGGCATGGTAGCTGTAGAGTAGTTTCCAGCTTTTCTTTCAGATTTCTTTGCCTGTTATCTTTCGCCTCTAGTAGACTTGGTGGGCAGACCGTTGGGCTTGTTGACGGTACCCACTGAGAACTACTGTGGGAAGTAGTTCTCACACCCGTCGTGGTGTCTTTTCCCCAGGGACTTCTTCTTCTGTTCCTGTGCTCCTGTTGCTGATCCTTCGGACCGAGGCGAGGGAGTCGCGAGCTTGTTCCCTACCCGTCGTTGGAGTGTAGCGGTACCCCCCTTCAGAGGAGAGCTTCGGTTGATAGTTTACTTCTTCTTCTTCTGTTGAGAGACCTTTGTAGAGAGGTATAGTGTTGTACTTTATTTTTCAGTTTGAGAGACTGATGTTGTGAGGATATTTTCTTGTATCGAGGGGTTGTACACTGATGTACTTTTTGGAGATATCTCCCTTTTGAGTTCTGTATTAGAGGATTTTGTATATGATAGTATTCGGGGAGATGGATATTGTATTTATTTCAGTTGTACAGTGTTTGGACTTCAGTTTTAGTAGTCTACTTTCAGCTCTCTGATATCTGTTTACTGTAGTTGGTTCTTTCTGCAGGTTAGACGCTTCGTCTGTACGGCAGTTTCCGTACAGATGGCGGATCTGTTGGCGAGCCCGGGTGGCAGTTTCCACCCCGGGGCGTGACAGATTAGAGTGGTATCAGAGCCTAGGTTGTAGGTCGTGGTGGACTTAGAAACCCTAGGCTTGTGGTTGGACATTTGGATGACTACATGAGAGTCGTGACTTATAGCGAGAGTCTTGATTGAGTTTTACCTCTCCCAAGAGACGGGATGAGTGTTTGGCATGTTTATTCTCCTAATCGATTATGTTGGTTGCAGACAACATAATGCTATGGAATGGATGACATGTCTTAGACTTTCGCTGGATTGGGTCGTATGGTTGTTGTGTCCAGACGTTTGTAGTTGTGCAGTGGGTTGCGATACCCCTGAGACGTCGTGTTGTGAAAAGGACACACCCCGCCCTGGCTGAGTACCAGGAGGGCGTATTCCCTGGCTGAGTTACCAGGAGGGCGTATTCCCTGGCTGAGTTACCAGGAGGGCGTTTTCCCTGGCTGAGTTACCAGGAGGGCATTTTTCCCTGGCTGAGTTACCAGGAGGGCGTATTCCCTGGCTGAGTTACCAGGAGGGCATTTTTCCCTGGCTGAGTTACCAGGAGGGCATTTTTCCCTGGCTGAGTTACCAGGAGGGTGTTTTCCCTGGCTGAGTTACCAGGAGGGCGTTTCCCTGGCTGAGTTACCAGGAGGGCATTTTTCCCTGGCTGAGTTACCAGGAGGGCATTTTCCCTGGCTGAGTTACCAGGAGGGCGTTTTCCCTGGCTGAGTTACCAGGAGGGCGTATTCCCTGGCTGAGTTACCAGGGGGGGCGTTTTCCTGGCTGAGTTACCAGGAGGGCGTTTTCCCTGGCTGAGTTACCAGGAGGGCGTATTCCCTGGCTGAGTTACCAGGAGGGCGTTTTCCCTGGCTGAGTTACCAGGAGGGCGTTTTCCCCTGGCCGAGCTACCAAATGGATATTATCACTGGCCGAGTTACCAAATGGATAATTATCACTGGCCGAGTTACCAGAAGGATAATTATCACTGGCCGAGTTACCAGATGGATAATTATCACTTGCCGAGTTACCAGATGGATAATTATCACTGGCCGAGTTACCAGGAGGACATTTTGCCCTAGCCGAGTTACCAGCAGGATACTTTCCACTGGCCGAGCTACCAGAATGGGTACATAGCCCTGGTCGAGTTACCAGTGAGTGCTTTACTGAGACCGAGATGGTCTGACTGGACGCCGAGATTTGGGGGCATCGAGTTCGTCCTGTTGGACTACTAGGAGCTCGGTGTTGTTGACTTGGAACCAGTTTAGTGCTTTGCGGCTCAGGGACCTTCTTTCCTGCCAGTGTAAGCAGAAACTGGAAGGGGATCTTAGACTCCTGCAGCAGGGGAGTCGACCTCTTTTGGAATTTGTTCGCGAGTTTGGCGATTGTCGAGCCGTGTACCCATGTCGCCTGGATGAGGCCCAGGAGGTTGAGCTAGTTGAGAAAGGACTGCATCGGAATATCTATCACTTGGGGTATTCTCGGCGAGTGCCGACGTTAGATGCAGCTATTGAGCATGCTTAGCGGGTTGACCGAGGTATCAGTGATCATGTCAGAGATAGACGGAGCGCCAGGGGACCAGCTCCGGGAAGAGGCATCCAGTGCCGCCTGAGTTTGGACAGTCGAGAAGATCGAGACCCCGGGGCCGCACGATCCCAGTCTGAGGGTCGTGAGTCTCAGAGGAGACAGAGACCAGGAGGTTTTCCGCGGCCGATGTATCAGCAGTAGCAGCGGATGACTGTGTCCTTGGCGGTGGGCTTGCATTCTGCGCCGTAGTGTGAGCACAGGCAGGGCACAGCCATGGTCTGTCCTAAAGCGGGGTCATCAGTCACATTGGCAGCTTCGGCTTCCTCCTCCTCCGCTCTTCCAGACAGGCGGAGTTTCGACAGGTTTGCCAGATAGTTAGGCCACTGTCTTTGCGGCAGTCCGACGACGACCACCCCGAGCGAGAGCGTCTATGTCGCACAGGATGAGGATTCGGGGCAGCTAGCCACGTGGTGGCAGATATTAATCTTATCTCCCCTACACGCACTCGAGCGTTATTTTTACCTGAGCATTGCATTCTTTTCTTCTGTAGGGCATTTGCATTGATGTATGGGCTAGAAATAGGACCCTTAGCTTGTGCTCGTGAGGTTCAGATACCTGATCACGTGTTGCACATAGATGGGTGTTATTGGTCCTGCCCAGTGCAGTTGGGGCCCTGGTTTTTGCCTGTTGATCTTTTGGCCCTTCCTCAGCTCCGAACTTCGAAGTAGTGTTGGTTATAGTACTGTGAGGATCTGAGGCCTTGATGCTTGAGTGATACCACACCGTTGATACACGGTGGTGTTACCACACCGTTGATACACGGTGATGATGCCACGCCGTTGATACACGGTGGTGATACCACACCGTTGATAAACGGTGGTGATGCCACGCCGTTGATACACGGTGATGATGCCACACCGTTGATACACGGTGGTGATGCCACGCCGTTGATACACGGTGGTGATGCCACCGTTGATACACGTGATGATGCCACACCGTTGATACACGGTGGTGATGCCACGCGTTGATACACGGTGTGATGCCACGCCGTTGATACACGGTGGTGATGCCACGCCGTTGATACACGGTGGTGATGCCACACCGTTGATACACGGTGGTGATGCCACGCCGTTGGTGCACGGCAGTGATGCCACGCTGTTGGTGCACGGCAGTGATGCCACGTTGTAGGTACACACGGTGAGAGTTTTTGGATGATTCGGACTTTTGACCGCGAGTTTTGGGCATCAGCTTTATGATCGCCTTGCGAGCCAGTTTTCAGTCCCGTCACCGACGGTTTGGTCCCCGTCAGGGTGTTCTTTGTGAGTTGAGGGATCGACTTCGACCCGTGGGTCCGTTGGGGTCATGTTAGCATGTTGAGCGACCAACTGTGGCACGAGATTGTGTCTCTTGAGGATCCCTTTTAAGGGTAGCCTGCAGTTGAGTAGTCCACTCGGTGGTTTTTGGATCGGGAAGTGACCGAGTGAAGACCCCAACTTATTGGATTTCCCTTCCTTATTGGACGAGTCTGCGGTATGCTTCGGGTCGTCTTGTTGAGGGTGGCACCATGTTGTGGTTTGGTGCATATTACACTTGTGGTTATTTCAGTTTTTTCCCCCAGCCTTTTAATGGAGCCATTGGTTTTTCACGTCTCAGCTCAGTAGTGATGTGTTTTTCCTCGCCCGTGATTACTTGCCCTTTGAGATCTGTGATTATTGGAGTACGAGGGACGCCCGTTGCAATTTCTGGCTCGAGAGATGAGAGAATTGCACATCGGGTAATACCGTACTTATTGTTGTTGTTGCGGAGTAATCACGAGGAGCGAGCGGGGGAGCTGGAGGCGTATTGTTAGATACCTAGCAGTGGTATTCTTGACTCCTGATGGGCTTGATCTAGTTTCGAGGACGAAACTTTCTTTTAGTGGGGGAGGATGTGAGGTCCCGGAATCCCCCGCGCAGGGTTGCTGGTTGTTGGGCAGCTTTCGGTCGCCGTTGGGGGTGTGGTGCGCGTGTTGGGGGCCCAGAAATGGATTTGTGATGCAATTTGGGATTTGCTTGCATCACTGGAGGCCTGCGTGGGTTGCGCGCAATTTGGACACAATGGTGGACTTCGGGCTTTAATTGAGACCCCGTGGAAGTTGGAGGACCCGTCGGGTGGTCAGAAGTGATTTCGCGCGATTCAGATGTCAAAATTAGACTCCGGGTGAAGTCCGGATAAAAGTTTACCTCTCCGGTCGCCTTCGGGAATTTTTAGAGTTGGAATTTGGCAAATCGGACTTTAAAAATGGACCCGGCGCGAAAATCGGATCGAGTGGGCATTCGGCAAATTTTCGGGTGAGAATTTGGAGAAATGGACATCGTTTTTGGATTCAGCGCGCGAAATCGCTAAGGATGGACTATTTATTTGTTGGATTTGGAGTCCGGTAGACGTGCGCGTTTTTCGAGGCATCGCGCACGTTTTTCGAGGTGGCGTGTGGATCCCGAAGCAGCTTTTGGCGGCACGGATCCCGAGGGCACGGCAGGCGTACGGTCGCGACAGGGGCCACGCGGGCGCGCAGCGCGGAATGCGCAGGGCCGCCACGTGGCGGCCCCCCGTTGGCGCCCGCGCGGCGCGGGGGCACGCGCGCCCGTGTAACGGGCGCGTGTCCCGCGCCTGCGCGTGGTGCGGTGCAACGCGCCCGTGTGGCGGGCGCGTTGCCGCGCGCCACGTGGCGCCCCGGGCGCGTGCGTGAACCCGGCGCACGCGCCCGGTTGTGGACCGGCCGGTTGGGGGGCTCCCATTGGTGGCCGCCGTGCACCGAGCCTGTGGACCCGCCCCGTGAACCACCTTCTCTCTCCCCTCCTTTTCTTCTTCTTCTTCCTCCCCGCACCGCATTTTCTCCCTTTCTTTCTTCTCTTCTGCCCCGAGAGCGAGAGGGAGTGAGGGAGGGGGATTGCGTGAGGTGCGGCGGCGCGTCGTGGACCTCGTTTTGCGTGCGAGGTCGCCCGGCGGAGCGTTTCGGCGACGGCGGCGCTAACGGGTAGGTCCCGTGTGTTGGTTTTACTGTATTTTTGTACAGTTTTCGGGGCGACCTTCTGGACGTAATTAACCCTCTTGCTCTTTTCTGTGTCCGGCACCGTGCACCGTTTTTGCGTGCGGACTCCCGGCACCGTGCACTGTTTTGTTGCGGACTCTGTTTTGCGTGCGGATTCCGGCGCCGTGCACCGTTTCGCGTGCAGACTCCGTTTTTGGTGCGGACTCCGGCAGCGTGCTCCGTTTTGCGTGCGGACTCCGGCGGCGTGCTCCGTTTTGCGTGCGGACTCCGACGGCGTGTCCCGTTTTACGTGCGGATCGCGTGGAGGCCAATTGCAAGTGTCTACGAGCAATTTGGTGGCAAATCGAGGTGGGTGGCTTATCTCCAATTTTTATGGACTGTACAGTATTTCTACTGATGTAGGATTATGCATGATAGTTTATTTCATTGTGTAGTATGCTAGATTGTAGGAATTGTTATTCCTTTTATTATCTGTTGATACAGCTATCTTGGAACTTGACCTAGCACCCCCGTCATATGTTGCATGTGTAACCAGACCAGTAGAAAACCCTCACTTGGGCTAGGGTTAATTATGTTTAGACACCCACACTGTTTTGCTATCCCTGGACATAGTGTTATCCTCGCCCGGGTAGTGGGCCGAGAGGTCGGGATTTCTTTTAGTGTGGGATGCGTTTGCACTCGTGCTTGGGAGCAGAGTGGAGTCTGGTAGTTGTAGCGGGTTGCTTATCTGTGCCGGGAGCCGTTTGGGTATACGGTAGTCCCGAGAGGTCTTGTTTCCTGTTGCACAGTCGTGGAGAGAGCCTTTGAGTAGACGTAGTCCCGGGCCGTCGAGTATCTTCCGGTCCGTCTTGTTGGGAACCGTTGGGGTTGACGGTGGTCCCAGGTCGTTGAGTGTTGTCCGACCTGTTTTGTTACCCTGAGTTGTGGGTCGTTCCTGGCTGTGGAGTATCTCCAGCCAGTGAGCCTTGTGCTGCGAGCCGTTGGTGAGGCTAGCGTCTCGTGTTTCGAGTTAGCCGAGCAGCTGAGTCGTCGAGAGTGCTCCGACTGTTGTGCGAGGTATTTGGGGATCTTGAGCCCTACCGTTCTGAGAGTGAGCGTGGATTTTGACTAGCCTGCATATGCCTATGTTTGATACTCTATGCCGCGCCGTTCTACTCAGTTGGAGTCGCGTCCTGAGATGCCGCTGTGGATACGATGGTTGGCCTGTTGAGGCAGTCTTCCGCAGTTGAGGCAGCGATGGGCCTGTTGAGGCAGTTTTGCGCGAGGGATGAGTTAGTAGGACAGGACCCCCACGTAAATCCCGTCCTCATGTGGATGTGTGGTAGTGGGCAGGAGCGTTCCTAGTCGTCGGGCGCAGGCTTGACTGGACCTTTGAGGTAGTCAGTTCGTTTGGGTCGTTTGAGCACCTTGGGTGCGAGTGGTCTCTTTTACTTTCATCTGTTCCACTTTTGAGTGTCTGGTTAGAGGCATGGTAGCTGTAGAGTAGTTTCCAGCTTTTCTTTCAGATTTCTTTGCCTGTATCTTTCGCCTCTAGTAGACTTGGTGGGCAGACCGTTGGGCTTGTTGACGGTACCCACTGAGAACTACTGTGGGAAGTAGTTCTCACACCCGTCGTGGTGTCTTTTCCCCAGGGACTTCTTCTTCTGTTCCGTGCTCCTGTTGCTGATCCTCGGACCGAGGCGAGGGAGTCGCGAGCTTGTTCCCTACCCGTCGTTGGAGTGTAGCGGTACCCCCCTTCAGAGGAGAGCTTCGGTTGATATTTTACTTCTTCTTCTTCTGTTGAGAGACCTTGTAGAGAGGTATAGTGTTGTACTTTATTTTTCAGTTTGAGAGACTGATGTTTGAGGATATTTTCTTGTATCGAGGGTTGTACACTGATGTACTTTTTGGAGATATCTCCCTTTTGAGTTCTGTATTAGAGGATTTGTATATGATAGTATTCGGGAGATGGATATTGTATTTATTTCAGTTGTACAGTTTTGGACTTCAGTTTTAGTAGTCTACTTTCAGCTCTCTGATATCTGTTTACTGTAGTTGGTTCTTTCTGCAGGTTAGACGCTTCGTCTGTACGGCAGTTTCCGTACAGATGGCGGATCTGTTGGCGAGCCCGGGTGGCAGTTTCCACCCCGGGCGTTGA